>CM071687.1:35205000-35595000 GCA_036553675.1 Solanum okadae | reverse complement strand
AAGAGAATAGTAACTTACAATTGAAGTTCAAGGAAGAAATAGATGAGTTCGGAGAATACTAAGTTTTCCTCACTCACTATTAAGCTTTTACCATTTATAGAGTGTGACATTTGAGAACGGCGCAAAAGACAAAAAACTTGTTGATTTAATTTTGTCAAACAAACATGTGTTCCAACTAGTTGATAATTAATTAATATCTCAATATTATATATACAAAATATAAAATTATATTTGTTAGTTTTTTTATTAAAAATAAAAGATTTCAAGATATTAATAATCTATTTTTATAATTTAAAATTGTCCTTATTTCTCTTTCTTCATTCATAATCCTCACACATCATTATTGTCCCCCTATCAAAATCATGGCTATTGCCTTCAATAATATCATTTGTTCCTTACCAATTACTAGTCTATTAACACAAGGTAGTGCTTTTCTTCTTTGTCAATCATTCTAATTTAAATGCTAAATTTGATATATTTGTAAATTTTTATCAATTCAAAAGTTGCTCATCTACTATTGATGTAAACTAGTTCCGGCTAGTGATGTCGTATAAGGCTGATGGAAAATAGTTCTGGCTAGTGATATTGTGCCGAAAGGAAATGGTTCTGGGAAGATTTTGACTATTGTGATTTGATGCATTTTGATGCTGATTGATCTACTTGTTAAATGTGATTGATGCACTTGATACTTGTGATTGTTCCGTTTGACTCTTGTGATTGACATACTTGATACGTGTTGATTGTTGAATTGAGACTATTGGACTATGATTATTGAGCCTTGTGAACTGTGTATTCGAACTATTAACGGATGACATAAATAAATATTTTCTCAATGTCTCATAGCATATTTGAGAGTTTCCCATAAAATAATGAACCAATGACATTTATTACCATTTACTATGAGGCTAGATTTAGACAACTCACAAAGATTTAGGTAATAATATTTTGGTCAAGATCTCAAGGGAATGTTGCAACCACATTAAATTGTTGAGTCTAATTCATACTAAATTTGGATAAAGCTTCAACCGATGGTCCATTTCGTTGAAGGCACAAACTCATGTAATGTATTAAAGTATATGACATCCTATTCAAATTCAAGACCAACAAGATGATGACGTGTGTTTAATTGACATGGAAACTCCCAATCATATCAAGAACCAATCAAAAGTCATTTAGTGTAAAAAATGACATGTCTTGACAAATCATAAGCAATCTTATAATTTAGCATTTGTGATAAACTTAATGACTATCAAAATGAGGAAACAAAATTCATTTACCCTTGGAATACCTACATCCTACAACTATTAATAGGAGGGATGGGTTCATAACTTTCTAAAGACATATAAAGCATTGGAGAAATCGTTTTGCAGCTGGTGAAGGCATCTACAAGCGGAAGTTCTTCCCAGAGATCAACCTGACACAACATAGTGCTGCCCAACGTTCCTAACGGTCAAGTACATCTCAAAGACTTATTTCTATAACCCTTACATATTAATACTTATATATGTGACATCATTTTTTTTATTGTAATCGAAAAAATCATGTTGGATACATTTTTCAATATTATTCTCTAGTTCTTTTGTGTTTTCTTTTCATTTTACAACAACACTCATTTCCCAAAATCTCTCCTTTTTTTGTTAGAAGTAAGAAAATACAAATGGTACATTTCAATCTATTTGTGGAGCATTTTTCTAAACATTAAACCTCTTTTACTGATAAGTCTCTGGATGCAACTTTGTAAAGGGGAAATCCCAACCATTGCACAAAGTACGAAACTTGGTAGATAACAGATTTGATCAGCTTTCTTGTATATTGACTATTGGTTTTCTTCAATTGAATCTAGGTTGAATTTTCTAGCTTATTCGATTCTGATGTGCTTTTGTATTGAAAATAAACTAGCTAACACTCTCCGATTAGGGATTGAGTGAAAAGTCATATGTGGTCATGTTTTACTATCGGGTGAAAAGTCATATGTAGTCATGTTTTAGTAGAATGTAGGATCAATATGACCTTTTACCCGATCCCTAATGCATGCATTCCTTTTTATCACTTCTACATAAACTAAATTCAGTTATTGATAAATTGTTAAGGGACATGTAGTATATTTTACTAGATAGAAAGAATTTAATAAAAGATGCTTATGATATTGTGTTGACCCCCCGATTCTCAATTCGCAGAGTTCAATGAATATGAGTGGAGAAAGCTATGGTGTAGATAGGATTGGTAGTTTTCCTTGTGATCTTCTTAAGAAGATATTAGGATGCTTGACTTTGCATGATGCCATAAGGACAAGTGTTTTCTCAGCAAAAAGAAGGTACAAGTGGGTAGTATGTTCCGGGCAAGTGTTTGATTATTACATTAACAAAGAACTCCTCCTGAAAACAAGTATTTATAAAGCCCTATTGATGCATCAAGGAGAAGTATGCAAATGAAGCCTCTTGGTCCCTAGCTGTCACACCCTGAGGCTACCCCCTTGACGTAACATGACATCTAGGATCACGAATGACCCCAAGCTAACCCTGTTTCTAGCATATCATAAGCATACTCAACATATCTAAGAAAAACATGAACTAATGTGGAAGCTTAATCAATTAATAACTGAAAGTGGGGAATACCCATCTAGTCTTCATATATATGTATAAAACATACTAAGAGTTTTAGTGATACTGAACAATCACTCAAAAGCTAAAGTTGAATCTAATACTATGTCTAAAAAGCCTCTAACTGACTAGAGTTGTTGAGATATCCCCCCAGCTAACTCTAGCAAAACTGAAACTGAAACTGATATGATGCTGAATGTGAAAAACATTTTTCTTGTCCTCGAAGTATGATGACTCACCACTGAAGCTGTTGAATACAGATCGGGAACCAATTAATGCATGATCTGGATGCTGAATACTTGAACCTACATCATGAAAGGATGTAGCGCAGAGTATGCGTCAGTACTTGGAATGTACTGAGCATGCATGATATAGAATATAGTTGAACAAATAAACCATAGCAATAACATAATTTGAACAGAAATATAGATACTGAAATATAACTGAAAAGAATGTTAAATTCAATGACCAAGTACTAATCATGAAAAGGCATGATAAGACTGAATACTAAGGGATAAACTGAAAACCTAGTCAAATGCACTAGAGATTGACCGTGGGAGCTACAATGAACCGACATAAAACCACGTGAGCTAAATGCAGAGTCCAACGTATAACCCCCCCCCCTCCATCGAAAGAATCCAATATACCTTGTCATGGGTATAAAGGCATGACTGGCGTTATCACTAATTCTAATGCCCACAGAGGTGACTTATAAACCTACGGGGGCATGTAGTTCTGGGACTATGAGGGTACGCTGAACCCTAGTCCAACTCGGTGTTAAGTCTACTCCCAATTGGAAATATGTATGAAACAACTTAACTGAAATAATGGATTAGCTCAATATTCTGACATGCTAATTGAGAATGCAACATTTATGTACTGACAATGAAACATTTAAAATCTGAGACATGTGTATCTGTTTAACTGACCTTGCAAGTGTAATTCATGAACTAAGAGAATCTACAAGACTAGGGTTCTAGTTTCATGCAAAGGACTAAGAAACAATTCGACAAAAACATGATAATTTGAGTAAAAATACTATAACGGGGAAATCACAACAATTCTCCAAGGTTTTAGAAACCCTAGGTCTAAACAAGATATAAAGAATCAAGAATCTGATTGAATTCTATGGACCTAGTAGATGAAAGGAACCCACTAATGAAATCTCACATACCTGTTGACGAAATCTACGGAGAAATCCTTCAATTTTGGGGCTGGAGCTAAAGAAAATCTCCTTCTTATTCTTGAGGAAAAGCTGGCGCCTCTTACTCTTCTCTTCATTCTAATTATTGGTGATTTAGGAGAATAAAATTTTTTGGTAGGTTCAGAGTAGAATATTAGGCTAAAACTGAGTAACACAATCTAGTGTAGGGATTAAACGACGTAGTTTAACTGTCCAAAGCATAGGGGAAAGACCAAAACGACCCTGACTTAATAGCTGATGAAGCCATCATGGCCCCTGACCGACGGACCGTGGACTGACCAACGATCCATCCTGACAGGGAGTCGTTTTGCTTCAAAGAGTTGGTGCTGAGGGTCACGATCCACGGACCTCGACCACGGACCATGGTCCAACCTACGGACCGTAGGTCCGATCGTGGGTTATGACTTTTTTGGAAATTTTGGGTGGTATTGAGGTGACAAACCATGGACCACACCTACGGTTCGTGGTTCAACCTATGGTCCATAGGTGGCCTTCATCGGTGGCACCTACAACTTCTGAAAATCTACAATTTTGTTCTTTCTCGAATTCGGGGTGTTACATTATCTCCCTGTGGGAACATTCATGCTCGAATGAAGTCTAACCAAGCTGAGTATGGAGGGAAGGAGCTACAATCCCTATAACTAAGTACTAGAAACTGATATATGACTGAACTGAGTTTCGAGAACATGCAAATATGCTGAAAATGCAAGAAAAACTGAAGGAACAAGATACTAAGACTGAACTCACGCAAGATTAAACTGAGGGACTGGAAAAGAACTATTACCTCAAGCTAAAACAGAATCAGAAGGAAAGAGGTGAGGATACTTGGCCTTCATGGTTTCTTCTGCTTCCGAAGTAGCTCCCTCTACGGACTGTCTCCTCCAAAAAACCTTCACTAATGCGACTTTTTTATTTCTCAACCTACAAACCTGATGGTCAGGATACTTAATTGAACTCATAAGTGAGACTATCCTTCACAGCTACACTCTCTAATGGTACTATGGATGTCGGATCACCCACACATTTCTACAACAGAGAAATATGAAAGATTGGATGAACCGCTGCTAGTTTTGCTGGCAACTCTAACTCTTAAGCCACATTACCAATTCTTTTTAGGATTCTGTAAGGACCTACATATATAGGACTAAGCTTCCCTTTCTTGCCAAATCTCATCACCCCCTTCATAGCTGACACTTTCAGGAAAACCCAATCATCGATTTTGAACTCTAAGTCCATTCTCCTCACATCTGCATAGGACTTCTGATGACTCTGGGCTGTCTTAAGTCTATCTCTGATTAGCTGAACTTTTTCCATAGCTTCATGAACTGAATCTGTCCCAATCAATGCTGCTTCACCTACTTCAAACCAACCAATAAGAGATCTGCATCTACGCTTGTATAATGCCTTATAAGGGGCCATCTGAATACTGGAATGGTAGCTATTATTATAAGCAAACTCTATGAGAGGTAGGTGTTCATCCCAACTGCCCTTGAAATCGATCATGCAAGCTCTCAACATGTCCTCTAAGATTTGAATGGTACACTTTGCCTAGACATTCGTCTGTGGATGAAATATTGTGCTGAGATTTACTTGGGTACCAAGACCTTTCTGAAATGATTTCTAGAAATGAAAGGTAAACTGAGAACCTCTATCTTAGATGATAGACAAGGGAACCCCATGCAACCTGACTATCTCATTGATGTAAAGTTTGGCATAACCCTCCGCTGAATCCATAGTTTTCACAGCCAAGAAGTGAACGAACTTAGTAACTCTGTCTACTATTACCCAAATGGAGTCATGCTGTCTGCGAGTACGAGGTAAACCCATAATGAAATCCATGTTTATCAATTTTTACTTCCATATATGAATGTTAATCTCTTGAGTCATACCTCCTGGTTTTTGACATTCTACCTTAACCTGTTGACAATTCAGACACTTAGCCACAAAATCTGCTATGTCCTTCTTCATGTCGTTCCACCAAAAGACATCTCATAGATAACGATACATATTAGTGGCACATGGATGAATGGAACACCTGGAGTTATAGGCTTTTGTAAGGATCTGCTGCCTCAATCCACCCACATTAGGAACACATAAGCGACCCTGGTAACAAAGCACACCATCTCCCCCTTGGGAGAAAACCTCAACCTTCTGCTGATGAACCGCACCTTTCAACTGAAGTAATATAGGTTCACTATCCTGTTTTACCTTAACCTCCGCTACCAATGAAGATTCAGATCTATTCTGAACTATCACGCCACCATCTCGCATGTCCGTAAGACCAACTCCTAATCGAGCAATTCGTTGAACATCTTTTGATAATTCTTTCCTTTCTTCATCAACATGTGCTACACTACCCATAGATAATTTGCTAAGAGCATTAACTACTTACCAGGATGGTAAAACATATTCATATCATAGTCCTTGAGGAATTCAAGCCATCTCCTTTGTCGAAGATTCAACTCTTTCTGGTGAACACATACTGGAGGCTCGTATGATCCATGAACACATCTACGTGAACACCTTTCATGCCCTAAGCCTACCCCCTTGACGTAACATGAGACCTATGATCACGAGTGACCCCATTCTAACCTTGAAGCTGGCATATAATAAGCATACTAAAACATCTGAATAAAGAAATACTATGCGGAAGCTAAAACATGAGATAACATAAAAATAGGGAATACCTAATACTGATCTGAATATATAAAAGGTACTAAGAGTTTAATGATATTGAAAAATCACTCAAAACTAAAGTTGAATCTAATACTATGTCTGAAAAGCCTCTAAGTGACTAGAGTTGCTGGGACATGCCCCCACCTAAATCTAGCAAAACTGAAACTGAAATGAAAGACTGAATATGAAAAACATGTCTATTGTCCTTGAAGTATGAGGACTCACCACTGAAGCTGTTGAATACAGATTCGAAAGCGATGTGCGATCTGGATGTTGAATACCTGAACCTACATCATAAAAGGATGTAGCGCTGAGTATGCGTTAGTACTTGGAATGTACTAAGCATGCATGATATAGATAATAGTTGAACAAACATGTAAGCTGAACAAAGCATAACTAAGTAATGACATAATCTGAACAGAAGATAAATGTTGAATTATAATTGAAATAAACTGAACTGAATACAATGACCAAGTACTGATTAGTAACATAACATGCTGAGACTTAATACTGACGTATAACTGAAAACCTAGTCAAATGCACTAGAGTCTGACTGTGGGAGTTACTATTAACCGACATAAAACCACGTGAGCTAAATGCGGAGTCTGTTGTATACGCCCCATCGAGAGGACCCAATATACCTTGCCAGGAGTATAAAGACATGACTAGTGTGATCACTAAATCTGATGTCCACAGAGTGGACTTATAAACCTACGGGGGCAGGTAGTTCTGGGACTATGAGGGTACGCTGAACCCTAGTCCAACTCGATGTTAAGTTTACTCCCAACTGACTATGTATATGACACATTATGACTAAAATACTGAAATGTTGAATAACTCAAAACACTAACATGTGAAATCTGAGAATGTAACAATTATATACTGATAATGTGACATTCAAAAAGTAAAGCATGATTATCTGTTTTCCTGACCTAGCAAGTGCATTTCATGAACTAAAAGAAACTACACAACTAGGGTTTTGAGTTTCATACAAGCAATTTAACAACGATTTCAAGAAAAACTATAATTCGATTAGGAACACTATAACAGCTAAATCACAACAAATATCTAAAGTTTCTAGAAACCCTAGGTCTAAACAAGATATAGGGAATCATGAATCTGACTGAATTCTAGGGACCTAGTGGATATGAGGAACCCACTAGTGAAATCCCACATACTTGGTGACGAAATCTACGGAAAAATCCTTCGATTTTTTAGTTGGAACTTGAAAGGAACCTGCTGGTTGTTCTTGGGAAACCTGGCACCTTTTGCTTCTCTTTTTGCTCTAATTTTGATGAATTTTGGAGAACGAAGGTTCTGGTATGTCTGACTAAGTTATTAGGCTTAAACTGACTGAAATGATGTAGTTTAAGGACCCCAATGCATAGGAAAAAGGCCTAAAAGACCCTAACTTAAAAGCTGACGAAGGTCATCCACAGAGGGACCTACGGTCCATCCGTTGGCCTACCAACCGTCGGTAGGGGTCATCGATCAAGCTCTGCCCGACAAGGCTTTACTAAAATAAGCATACATTTTTACTTCGAGATGGGATTTCAGCAAACTCGGTGGCGTTGGAAAGAGGATTCAATTATCTTTCATTTGATAGGTCATGGGCTACTTAATTCATTCTGTGTTGAAAGATATGACTATTTGAAGTTGACCCAACAACCAATTCCCTCTAATTGGCTGTTGATCCTCACCTACTGTCAGACCTATGGTCCATAGGTCCAACTACGGACCGTCCTGGTCGACCATGGTTTGAGTCAGAGACTATAAATATTTGGTACTTAATGATGGACCCTACCTATGCATCGTGTGTCAGACCACGGACCGTCAGTGGCTTTCGTGGTTCTTGTACCAGCTCTGGAAAGCTACATTGTTTTCTATTTTCTCAAATCTGAGGTGTTACAACACCATACAAGTAATGTCTCCAAATCTTTAGGGCAAATACTACGGGTGCAAGCTCGAGGTCATGGTCGGGTAGTTCTTCTCATGTACTTTAAGCTATCTAGAAGCATAAGCTATGACCTTGCCTCGCTGCACCAACACACATACTAGGCCGACCCTGGATGCATCACAATAAATGACATACTCCTCTGAACTATCTGGTAGAGTCAATACATGAGTTGTAGTCAACCTAGTCTTCAGTTCTGAGAAGCTTTTCTCACACTCATTTGATCACTGAAATTTGACCTTTTTCTGAGTCAACTTGGTCAACGGGGAAGCTATGGATGAAAATCTTTCAACAAATCTCATGTAATAACCGGCCAAACCCAAGAAACTTCTGATATCTGTTGGAGAGGTGGGTCTGGGACAGTGCACTAACTCTATTTTCTGAGAATCCACTCGGATCCCTTCGCTAGATACGATATGACGAAGGAAAGTGACCGAATGTAACCATAATTCACATTTGCTAAACTTAGCGAATAACTGGTGATCTTTGAGAGTTTGCATAACAACTCTTAGATGAGTTGTATGCTCCTCCTTATCCTGTTAATAAACAAGGATATCATCAATAAAGACGATAACGAGCAAGGCTAAATACTGTTTGAACACTCTGTTCATCAAATCCATGAAAAATGTAGGAGAATTTGGTAGTCCGAAAGACATAACTACAAATTCAAAGTGACCATACTAATTTCTAAAGGCTATCTTTGAAATGGCACTATCTCTGACTCTGAGCTAATGATAGCCGGATCTGAGGTCTATCTTCGAAAAATAACAAGCCCCATGAAGTTGGTCGAACAAGTCATCAGTCCTGGGGATAGGGTATTTAGTCTTGATTGTGACTTTGTTCAACTACCGATAGTCAATGAACATTCTGAGAGAACCATCTTTCTTTTTAACGAACAACACTGGAGCACCCCATGGAAAGACACTAGGTCAGATGAAGCCCTTATCTTGAAGGTCTTTCAACTATTCTTTCCATACCTTGAGCTCAGCTAGAGCCATTCTATAAGGGGAAATCAAAATGGGATGGGTATCTGGAAGGAGGTCTATTACGAAGTCAATTTTCCTTTCGGGAGGAACTTCAGGAAGATCTTCTGGAAATACTTCTGGAAACTCATTTACTACTGGGACTGACTCAAGAGTTGGAGTTTCGGAGTTTGAATCCTAAACCCCAACAATATGAAACATATACCCTTTGGAAATCATCTTTCTAGCCTTAAGGTAAGAAATGAATCGACCCATAGGCACTGAGCTACTACCATTCCATTCTAAGACTAGCTCATTTGGAAACTGAAACCGAACGATCCTAGTTCTACAATCGACTGAGGCATAACATGAATGTAACCAATCCATGCCTAGAATGATATCAAAATCTACCATTTCTAACTCTACAAAATCTGCTGATGTGACTTTTTGAGAGACTATGACATGGCAATTTCTATATACCCGTCTAGCTATAATTGGGTCACAAACATGAGTAGACTGAGAAGGGTTCTGAAAGAGTTTCTGGACTGACACCGAAGTTTACTGTTATATAAGGAGTTACAAAAGAAAGAGTAGCCCCTGGATCTAACAATGCATAAACATCTAAGTGAAATACTCGTAACATACCTGCGACCACATCAAGATAATCTTCCTGGTCCTGGTGATCCTGGAGACCATACAGCCTGTTCTGGATCGGCAACCATATGTGGAGCATACCTGGGGAGTTGAGTGAACTTCTGTCGTACTCTTGGACTAACATGGTACCTTGTCTCAAATTCATGAACTCTTGAGATTTAGCCTCCCTCAACTCTCTTGGGAAGAACTTGTCCAGAAAAGCCCCAGCAAAACATTCCTAAGTAACATGAGTTGCATTTGTACCCCTGTTTTCTTTCCACTTAGTGAATCAAATGTGAGCCACATCCTTAAGTTGGTAAGATGCCAACTCTACCCTATCATTAACAGTCATTTGCATCACTCCAAAGATTTTCTTCACCTCATTAATGAAGTTTTGTAGGTCCTCACTAATTTGCGACACTAGAAACTCATGTAGATTTATCCGAACAAACTCTTAAACCCTGGCTGATGCTGACGAACTATTAGCATTTGTAAGAATTGGAGCATGCTGATTGTTCTGGTTGGCTACACTCTAAGCCAAAAGCTTGATAGCATTCTGAAACTCTGCATTTGAACTGTCTTGGTCTAGGACTAGAGGAATTACGTTAGCGTTGCGTGCATTAGCATTTCGTCCATAAGCTCTACGAGAAGGCATGATCTGAAATGCATAATGACGGATTAGAAAGAGAAGTTGGATCATACCTAACGCACGATAAGAGTAGCAAGAAAGTGATGTTTTCCTAAAACATTTTGTAGCCTCTCTCTCTCATTAGATGTGGTGCACTTCACACCCATGAAAGAGACTCTACTTAGTTTTGCTTTCATACATCCTAGGACTCGTAAACCTAATGCTCTAATACAAAAGTTGTCACATATCATAAGCATACTAAACATCTCTAAGAAAAACATGAACTAATGCGGAAGCTTAATCTATTGATAACTGAAAGTGGGGAATACCCATCTAGTTCGAATATGTATATAAAACATACTAAGGGTTTTAGTGATACTGAACAATCACTCAAAAGCTAAAGCTGAATCTAATACTATGTCTGAAAAGCCTCTAACTGACTAGAGTTGCTGGGACATGCCCCCAGCTAACTCTCGCAAAACTAAAACCTGAAATGAAAAATTGAATGTGAAAAACATGTCTATTGTCCTCGAAGTATGAGGACTCATCACTGAAGCTGCTGAATACAGATTGAGAGCCGATCTATGTGAGATCTAGATGCTGAATACTTGAACCTACATCATGAAAGGATGTAGTGCATAGTATGCGGTGGTACTTGGAATGTACTGAGCATGAATGATATAGAATATAGCTGAACAAATATAACTGAGCAATAAAATAATCAGAACAGAAATATAGATACTCAATTATAATTGAAAACTGAGCTAAATGTAATGACTAACTACTAATCATGAACAAGCATGTTGAGACTGAATGTTGAGGTATAAACTTAAAACCTAGTAAAATGCACTAGAGTCTTACTGTGGGAGATACTATTAACCGACATAAAACCACGTGAGCTAAATGCAAATTCCGATGTATACGCCCCATCGAGAGGACCCAATATACCTTGTCATGGGTATGAAGGGATACTGGCGTGATCACATATTCTGATGCCGGTAAAGGGGACTTATAAGCCTATGGGGGCACGTAGTTCTGGGACTATTGGATATGTTGAACTCTAGTCCAACTTGGTGCTAAGTCTACTCCAACTTGAAATGTGTATGGCACAACTTAACTGAAATACTAGATTAGCTCAATATTCTGACATGCTAACTGAGAATGCAACATTTATGTACTGACAATGAAACATTCAAAATCTGAGGCATGTGTATCTATTTAACTGACCTAGCAAGTGTAATTCATGAACTAAGATAATCTACACAACTAGGGCTCTATGTTTCATGCAAAGTACTAAGCAACATTTCCACGAAAACATGATAATCTGATTAAGAACACTATAACAACTAAATCACAATAATTCTGCAAGGTTATAGAAACCCTAGGTCTAAATAAGATATAAAGAATCAAGAATCTGACTGAATTCTAGGGACCTAGTAGATGAAAGGAACCCACTAGTGAAATTCCACATACCTGGTGATGAAATATACGGAGAAATCCTTCGATTTCGGAGCTCGAACTGAAGAAAATCTCCTACTTGTTCTTGAGGGAAAACTGGAGCCTGTTACTTTTCTCTTCATTCTAATTTTTGGTGATTTAGGAATAATGGTTTTTGGTAGGTTCTGACTAGAATATTAGGCTAAAACTGAGTAAAACGACGTAGTTTAAGGATTAAATGACATAGTTTGACTGTACAAAGCATAGGGGAAATACCAAACTGACACTGACTTAACAGCTGACGAAGCCATAGACAACCCCTGACCGATGGACCGTGGACTAATCGACGGTCCATCCTGGCAGGGCATCATTTGGCTTCAGAAAGGTTGTGTTGATGGTCACAATCCACGGACGTGGACCACGGACCGTGGTCGAATATACGATCCGTAGGTCCGGTCGTGGGTCATGATTTTTCTTCAAATTTTTGGTGGGGTTGAGGTGACCAACCACGGACCACACTTACGGTCCATTGTTCAACCTACAGTCCATAGGTGGCCTCCGTCAGTGGCACCTGCACCTTCTGAAAATCTGCAATTTTGTTCTTTCTCGAATCTGTGGTGTTACATTAGCTCCAATCTTTTTTCTAATATTGATACATGGATTCTATTTTTGTTGGTGTAACATCCGACAATTTAAAATGAATATGAAGAAGCTTGAAATTGGAAGTAGTCATTTTTGGAAAAAAATTAAGAATCTGGAAATTTGGCCAAGTGTGGAAATTAGTGAGTTTTTGGCCAACTTTGAGCAGTCATAACTCCTAGCTCAGGATGATCCAGGAGTAGTTCCAGTTATATTCGGAAATCCCTTGGAACGATCTTTCCAACGCGACCGAGTTTGCTCAATTCCGAGTTCGTATGAGCGAGTTATGCCCTTCGAAAGTTGGGCAGTTGGCAGGGAGTCCGTCCGGAAATTTAAGGGCATTTTGGTCTTTTCACAAATCATTTCTTTTGAGGTTATATTGTTGTGTTAGGCTGATTGTGGATCATTTTTGTTCCATTTTAAAAGAGTAAGAGTTAGGGTTCTTGAGTGAAGAAGAGAAGAAGAAGAAGAAGTGGGAGCTAGGGTTGTGGATGCAAGACGTTTTCTTCATCAAATTTCTTGGGGAATCTTAGTAAAGGTATGGGAGTTCTTTATCTAGGGCAAGCTATCACCCTAGAGCCAATTTCAAATGGTTTTCAACTTTTCCAAAGTTTGTGAAAAAGCCTAATTTCTACTCAAACTCAAGGGTTCTTGCATGAAACGATTTCAAATGATAAGTTATGATATTATTGATGTTTAATTGATGTTTTAAGATGAAAACTCCATGAATCCTTGTATTCTACAAAACCCCAAAATGTGCTTATGAAGTGGGTCTATTTCTATAAATTCAAAGTTGATGGAATTATGTGTAAAGTGAATTGTATTGATATCTCTTGTGTTCTTTAATGTTTATTCATGATTAATTGTTGATAATGGGTGAATTAAGGGTGGTAAGCCTTATGAGTGAAGTATTGGTGATTGCTTGGATTTTTGGTGATTTTGGCTATGACTTTGAATTATGGTAAGAAAGCTTGAACTCTCTTTATTGAATTAATTGTTGTTGGTAGGTTGAATCCACCTTTGGTGGAAGTGTTATATCTTGTTCTTGTGTGGTATTATTGTGAATTGTATCCATGAAGGCATTGGGGAAGTTGTTGCATAATGTTGGAATATTGTATTATTGTGAATTGAGGCCATGAAGGGCATTATATGAGTGTTATTGTATTGTTATATTATTATATATAAATGAGGCTATATGTAAATTCCTATATGAAGCTATATGTAAAGTTTTATGTGAAGCTATATGTGTGAAGGTATGATGTGAATGAGTTTATGTGATCTTGTGATGATCCTATGTAAAGTGGATAGCATTGTGATATAAAGTATGATGTTTCTCATGATGTATATATGAAATGATGTTGGATTATGAAGTATCCTTAGATGATAATGTTGTAACTTGGTTGGTAGACTAAAGTGTCTCTCCTTGTTACTTAAAGTCTTGAATGCATGAATGTGTGAAGTGGGCTAGAACTAAGAAATGGTGCCCTTTCTATAAATGCTAAAAGAGGAATTCTAGGCCAAGACTTGAATCGGCAGAACTAAGAAATGGTGCCCTTTCATAAGTCTAGTTTTCCTAAGTAAATGTATAACCTTGAAGGATGGGCCTTAGGGCGATGTTCCCTTCTTGAGTGAAATGATAGACTTAGAGATGGATGGAGCCGGAACGGCATGAAAATCCTTATCTAAGAAAGTTAAATGAGCTATCCTTATGAACCTTGATTGGCTATGACTAAGAAATGGAGCCTTTCTTGGGAAGAGGTACTATGAGTTGGTTGAACTAGAAAAGAAACCCTCTCTAAGTACATATGTGATTGAATACTCTATGGGAAACAAGGCTAGCACCGAGTGGATGTGGTTAGGAAGGTGGACTAGTTGAGTATGAGATTAGGCACAATGAACTTCCTTGGACATCCCCTAAACCATGTGCCTACATGGGTTGCTTACTAGTTCTACCTTTGGCAAGTAGAACAACCTCCACGGAGTAGGATAGACTCCGGATTCCATACCTAGCTAGTATGGTCTATGTCGGTTATGCCTATTCCCATCATGTGGGATGTGCACTCTAGTTATTGGATAGGTTCTACAACGTGTAGGTAGTAGTATGGGATGCTATCTACACATGGCACGAGTAGGCTTTGAAGATACTAAAGTGAGTTCCCTAAGTCTAACGACTATTATGTGAAAGTCCCCTTATGTGCTTGAATGTCTCCAAAATGGTTTCTTAAAGAATGTTGGTCTATTGATGTTATGTTGTAAAGGAAATGTCCTTATCTAACGTAATCTCGAGGAACACTTAAGTGTGCTTGAAGAGGTTGTATGGGTTGTCACTTCTTGTCTTACTCAAGTGTGTCTTAAGGTTATATTAGGTAGAGGTCCTATGGTAATGAAATGGCATGTGTTCCTTTAAAGTTAAGCATGGGTTGTATATGAATATATGTTGAGTATGTATACGGTTGGCTATGGTTTTATATGTAAACATTGACTTAGTATGTTATATTGTAATGGTAAATTTCCTTATCTATGGTAACCCTTAGGAACACTTAGGTGTATATGAAGAGATTGTATGGGCGGTCACTTCATGTTTCACTTAAGTGTGGCTTTGGGTAACTTGAGATAGAGGTCAAGAAATGATGAAAAGGCTTACTTGTCAATTATGTTCATGTGTTGTACATTGGTACTAGTTGTGCATGATGGCTTGTGATATGAAGCATGATAAGTGGTAAGTTCACATTTGGTGGCCTTAGGATGATGCGTTAGTGTGGATGGTGGTATGGGACGCTATCCATACATTGCACAAAGTGTTGTCCAAGGGTTACTTGAGGTGGATGGTTTAAGGTGAAGGAATGGGTTATGTGTGGAGTATGTGCTAAAGTGGTTAATGACTTGTATGTTGGTTATGGTTGGATATTGTGACTCTTATACTTGTATTTTTTTTATGAAGTTTTACCAAATGGCATAAAAGTATGTTTCTCCAATAAACGTCCCTTTTATAATGTTTTTGCATGGCTTCCATACTTAGTACTTAATTGTGCTAACCCCTTTCTTTCCCTTTTTGGACTAAAGTGTAGGGATTTGGAGATGGTAACATGTCATTGCTACTTGATAGGTTTCTAAGTGTTGAAGATGAAGACTTGGTGAGTCCTCATATATTCGAGGACAATACCCCATATGTTCTTTTATGTCTTTTTAGTATCATGAAGTTGTGTATGGGATTAGTCCCGAATTTCGTACTCTAAAGCATTAGATGGTAATGAGACATCATGTATAAAGTCTTCCGCTTGCTATTTTTTTTTTTTTATTAAATGTTTTCTTGGTAAAGAAAGTTTTAAATTCCTTATGGTTTTTGTGTCTATGCGATGAATGAATGCTAAGAGGCTTGTATTAGACCTCTTCGAGGTCGAGTACGCCGGTTACGACTAGGGGGTGCTCCCGGGTCGTGACAGTTGGACAAAAATGTCCAGGAATCATCACTTGCATTTCTTAAATGCTTTTACCTCCCTTCTCACCTATTCAAATTTTAGGATCTAAAGCACCTGGAACTTAATAGTTGTAAATTTCACCCTCCTCTCAACTTTAAAGGTTTTTGAAGTCTTGTTACCGTTAACTTTCAATTTGTGACCTTCAAGGCCATGCAATTTTAAGTCCTCCTTTAAAGTAGATCATTACTTGAGCGTGTATCGACGGTTTGCTGCAGTAAGTTTAATAGCTTCATTATTGATGCCCCCAATCTAGAAATCTTTGAATTCAGTAGCCGAGCAAATTCCCTTTGCTTTAGAAGAACCCCTCTACTTGAGGAAATTTTATTGGGAATGCCTTTTAACATGTTGGCAGTAATCACCATCATTGAGATATATGTTTGATGCACTACTGGATATTCCTCGTAATTTTAGATAATTTTGTCGCAGTTTGTTTTAGTCCTTTACAGTACCAGGGCCTTAGTTGATACTAGACCACATCAAAATTTTGAATTTCAAGAATTTTATCTTTTCTGAGGTTGAGGGGGTTGCATATGTGATTGACTTGATCAACCGCTGCCCTAACATAGAAAGGCTTCTAATTAAGGTACGTCTCATTTTTCATCTTTTGATTGTAAGTATGTTGATTTTTAGCATCTTCGTATAATTAATTATCTTTTTCCCTTCTCAAGTCTTATGCCTTTGAACTGTGTGCGTGTGCGTGTACACATCCCTTGCAATCCCAAGAAATGACAATGACACATAGTGCAATGAAGCGGCTCAAAAGCGTGGATATGACCCTCATGTGGGTTAATAAAACTGAAATGGAATTCTTGAAGCATGTATTGGAATTTGCAACTGCACTTGAGAAAATATACATTGCAACTTCTGCAGAAATCCATAATAGGGGAATGAAAAATGATGGAGAAGATGAAGCGATTCCCTCGATCATCACCTAATATAGAATTTATATATCATTCAGGAGATTGACCTATCTTTGTAGCAATAACAATATCGATTATTCGAGATTCTTATTTTCCTTTTAAATTTCATTGTGTTTTTGATCTCTTCATAAAGGAAAATAATTTTATTTTTTGGATGGATGTTCCTCATAACGAGTTTCTCAATGTAATAAAAAGGAACCTAATGGTTTTTGTATATAGTTGAAATTATTAAATTATAAGTCACATAAGGGTATGCATACATACTTACTTAAATATGTATTCATGTAGATTTGAATATTGTCTTTATGTCGAAATTCTCCCAAGAATATTGCATACTTTGAAAGTTGTTAAGTGCATTTGCTTAGTACTATTGGTTCAGTTTCTTAATCTCAACTTTAAGAAGTTCTTGCAAACTCTCGTCGGTACTCGACCACGAGGAGTACTAGGAGATCTAGTATAGATACAATTAGTTGTTGGATTTTAGCAAGGTGTGAATGGGAATAAGAATGAATGAGCAGATGGAAAATGTGGGGGAACCAATTTGGAGGGAAAATGAAAAGTCATTTCAAATGGAAAGTCTTCGGAAATGAAAAGTCAATTCTCCCATATTGGTAGAAGAAAGGAAATTTGTTGTCCTTAAATTAAGAAACTCTTCCTTTAGTTATTAAAGGGTTAAGAAGAAGGTGCCCCCCACGCCATCGTCGTCGCTCGCTCGGCCTCAACTTTGGATTTTATTTTTGCAAATAATTAAATGTTAATATTTTTGGACAAAATTTATTTAATCAATCTCATTAAGTAATTTCCTTTCTCTTGAAAATTAATTAAGAATGTTAATTAATTAACATAATTAATTTCATATAATAGAATTATTTGAAAGTTGTGCATAACGGTGAAGTCATTCTGAAGGGACCTGTTCCTTTCGAAAAGACGTTATTTTTCCCAAAAGACACAACATTCTGGAAAGACATGTCTGAACAGATGCGCTGACACCATTGTCCGAACAGACGCGTTGCTTGCTGCAATTGGCTATAAATAGAGAGGGTTTTCCCCTTTTTCAAACACTAAAATTTTTTCTCTCTGCATACATTTTCTTACAAAATCAAAATTGTCGATCAACTGAGTATGTGTGTGCTCTCGTTGTTGTTCTTGAGTTTGCTGAAATTAGTGAATTTTGAGGTACCGCTACTTCTCTAATAGTTAATCCATTTTATCTTGGGAGGAATTAATTTACAACCTCGGGTACTTGAGGGATTAAATTACTTAAGGAAACACAGTGGGTTCTGTGGACTCGAATAATTTATTTTCTGTGTGTTTCTATCTTTTTTCTGTTTCTGGTTTTTCTAACCTGAATATAGGAGATACCAAGATTAAGAAATTTAATTTGATTTCTGTATTTGAGATTTCTGGAGATTAAAATCGTTCTGATTTTCTACTCTGTTTGAATTTTAAAAATTCATTCGGTTAACGATTAGAAGATCATAAAAACTTCATCGTTAAATTAGAAACAAGTTGTGCAAAGATTTATTCTTTACTGTTAGTATTTCACATACTAAAATTGTCTACCATTTGTGACAGAAAAATGACAAATTCAAGTCAAGTGAATGTTGGAACAGTAAGTGCTGCAACAACATCGGTTGCACACAATCATTCAACTGATGCCCTTGCACCGGCTGAGAAACCTGCAAAGTTTTCTGGAGTCGACTTCAAGAGATGGCAGCAAAATATGTTCTTCTATCTGACTACGTTGAGTCTGCAGAGGTTCATTAGTGAGAACGTTCCTATTCCGTCGGATGAAACTCCGGATGAAGAACGATTCTTGGTAACAGAAGCATGGAAGCATTTAGATTTTTTGTGTAAATATTATATTCTGAGTGGCCTGCAAGATGATCTGTACAATGTGTACAGTAGTGTAAAGACCTCAAAAGAACTCTAGGATGCTTTAGAAAAGAAGTACAAAACAGAAGATGCTAGAATGAAGAAGTTTATTGTCGCAAAGTTCCTGGACTATAAGATGATAGACAGTAAGACAGTCGTCACCCAAGTTCAAGAACTGCAGGTCATAATCCACGATCTCCTTGCTGAAGGTATAAATATATATAATACCTATGTTGAACATATTAATTTTTTTCTTAATACTCACATAATCTTTGATGTAGGATTGATTGTAAATGATGTTTTTCAAGTAGCGGTCATTATTCAGAAGTTACTTCCGTTGTGGAAGGACTTCAAAAACTTCCTGAAACATAAACTCAAGGAGATGACTGTTGAAGATCTCATGGTAAGGCTGAGAATCGAGGAGGATAACAAGGCCACAGAAAAGAGGTCACGTGGTAATTCAACAATATCTGGAGTAAATATTGTTGAAGAACATCCCAAAAAATCAAAGAAAAGAAAGAAAGCATCTGGTCCAAAGAGCGGTCCTCCTAAGAAGAAATTCAATGGAAACTGCTTCAATTGCGCCAAACATGGTCATAGGGCTACGGAATGTTGAGGTCCCAAGAAGGACAAAAAGAAGGATCAAGCAAATTTGGCTGAATCCAAAGAAGAGATGGACGATCTTTGTGCAACGCTTTCAGAATGCAACTTGGTTGGAAATTCAAGAGAATATTGGATAGATTCTGGTGCCACATGCCATTTTGTGCCAACAAAGAATTATTTGCATCATATACTCCAACACCAGCAGAGGAGAGGTTGTTTATGGGAACTCCGTTGCTGCAAAGGTGGAAGGAACTGGCAAGGTCCACTTAAAGATGACCTCGAGCAAAGGTGGTGACTTTGAACATGGTCATGTATGTTCCGGAATTGCGAAAGAACTTAGATTGTATACCAGTTCTTACCAAAAATGGATTTCAATGTGTATTTTTTTCTGATAAAGTTGTAGTAAGTAAGAATGAGATGTATGTAGGAAAAGGTTACCTCACTGAGGGCCTCTTCAAACTCAATGTAATTGTAGTTGATATGAATAATGATTTTGCTTCTTCTTACTTACTTGAGTCAAAATGTTTATGGCATGAACGTTTGGGACACATAAATAACAAAACCTTGCAAAAACTGATTAACTTAAATGTTTTGCGTAAATTTGAGTGCAATAAATCAAAATGTCAAGTTTTCGTTTAATCTAAATATGTTAAGCATCCTTATAACTCTGTTGAATGGAATTCATACCCCTTAGAACTGATTCACAGTGACATTTGTGACATGAAGTCAACACTATCACGTGGTGGAAAAAGTATTTCATAACTTTTATTGACGATTGCACTAGATACTGTTATGTCTATTTGCTAAATGGTAATGATGAAGCAATATATGCATTTAGGCAATATAAAACCGAAGTTGAAAATTAGTTGGATAAAAAGATCAAAATGATCAGAAGTGATAGAGGTCAAGAATATGAATCTCCATTTGCAGAAATATGTTTGGAAAATGGAATCTCCATCAAACTACTGCTCCTTACTCTTCTCAATTTAATTTAATTGTGGAAAGGAAAAACCAAACTTTAAAGGAAATGATGAATGCCTTACTTATAAGTTCAGGTTTACCACAAAACTTGTGGGGGGAAGCTATCCTTACAGCGAATCGAATACTCAATTGAAGGCCTTACAGCAAGACACATGTTATTCCATATGAGAAATGGAAAGGTAGAAAACCCAACTTGAAATATTTCAAAGTGTGGGAGTGTCTACCCAAAGTCCAGGTTCCTATACTTCAGAGGGTAAAAATAAGACCTATGATTGTGGACTGTGTATTCATTAGATATGCACTACAACATTTTAGGCTTTTAGCCACCTCGGTAAAGTGTTGCCTAAACTAAGAAAAAGTGTGGACTTTGATAAAAGGCCACACTTTTTTACTTTAAACAACGCTTTTTAAGGGGTGACCTTAAGAAGTGTAACCTTTGACATTAGGCCACACTTTTGAAGTGTCGCCAAATCAGCAACACCTAAAAAGCGTGACCAAAGAGGTTTAAAGGCAATGCTTTGTAGTATTTAATTAGCAACACTTTTATTTGATTATACTACACTTAAAAGTGTGACCTTTGCGTTGTTATTGGTTACACTTTAAAAGTGTAGCCTTTTATATCTCATCTACAACAACACTTATAAAGTGTAGCTTTTTCTTATGTAAAAGATAAAATTTATAAACAATAAGCCACACTTTTGAAGTGTTGCAATGTTGTGTATAATTTTTGTAGCCACAAATTTTCATTTTTAAGAATAATAATTTTAGTTTGCATATAATCAATAATCACAATTAAATATATAAGTGATCTAAAGCACAAAATTAGCTTATAAATAATTCGAAAGTGTATATTTCAAATAAACTTCGAGAAACATGCCTTGTACAACCCATACATAGAAAGTAGTTGCTACTAGCAATACATTCCACAAAACCAAATGTATTCAAACAACATTTATGATAATAGTACAAAAACTCTTTATCGTTCATTACAATATAATAGATCGAGTTTACTTCTGTCCTCTATTCATCAAATTCAATTAGCGGCCTTTTCCTGCACATTCAAAATTAAATTATAAGTTAGAGAATCATGTATTTCATATGCTCACTAGTGATTGTTCAATTCCCAGCCCCTTCACAGTTAAATGATCCCCAAACATGTACAAAACTATAAAATCTGGGAGAAAATAGTAGGCAAACATGGGTGATATGGAATCCTGCCTACACTCATATTATCTTGAAATCTATGTTTGCACAACTCATACACACTACAATTCAAATAAATCTGGGAGAAAACAGTAGGCAAACAGTTAAATGATCCCAAACATGTACAAAGAAGACCCAAATATGAATGATAAAATCTGGGTGAAAACAGTAGGCAAACATACAAATGCATCACAATCCTTAGCTTTTGATGTCTTATATTGAATTTCAACAATTTAGCAGCATTTCTTGGAAACTAAAGAAGTGTCAACTTGCAACAATTCTCATTTACTAATTCTAAATATACTAAAGGGAACTTAACTTTACTTACCTGTTCCACCCTCACTTTCCCTCATATTGGTACGACGTTTGAAATCAAGATCAGGAATTCATACTATTATGCTCACACTTCTGGTATTTTGTTTCATTTGTTTCTGTTATGAACTTTTCCGTTTCTTCCGTTCATTTATCTAGTGTTGACATATTACATTTTCAGGAAGATATTTCAATCATATTTAGCAAGGCAGATAAGAACAATTCAAGTACTCTAAGAGTGGAAGATTTTAAAGAAGTGATCCAAGACATATGTGAGAGATACCCTCAAGTGGAGCTTTATCTGAAGAAAAAGCAGCTGAAAAACTTAATGCTTTACTAAAAAATTCCGATGAAGTTGCTGAAATTAACATCGAAAAGTTCAAGAAACTACTTGTTGAAGTAGACTCACAGATAAAAATTCTTCCTGCTACAGCACATGAGAATGAATATATAGAGATTATTTTTCTCTTGTTTATATGAATGATAAAATCTAGGAGAAAATAGTAGACAAACATACAAATGCATCACAATCAGACCTGTCAGTGACATGCTATAATACAAAACCAGAAAACCAATTTTTTACCATTATGTTTTTTCAAACCAGAAACATATAGGTCATGTCCTCTTTTTTTCAATAACAAGTTCACAGATCTTCTTTTCACATCTTCTCTTATTTTACCTTACTCTAATTCAATGTTTATCTCAAACTCACACTATTAATTCAAGACTCCAAAAACCAAATTCACTGGAAACTTTATAACAGAGAGTCCAAAATATTATCATCAGAATAAACTGTGAGTTAGAATTGTTAGGTATACACAATCCTATTCTAACAAGAATTATTATATCACTACAGAGGATAACTAGATCATTCCACAGCCATACAAGAAAAAAGGAAAACTAATAATGTAAGGCATGGGAGTAAATAAGAAAACAGAGATCCTCGTTCTTCTAGAGTAATGCAATATGCCTACCAATCTTATCCTCTTTATGTCATATACATGAAAAGTAAACTATCTCAAGAAAGGAGGCAATCAAAACCGAAAAACCTCAGAAAAAAAGGTGAAGAAAACATATTGGACAACTTCCCGAAGAACATCAATAGAGTCAGCAATAAGAGGAAATACACAAGCAACAAAACAACAACTACCTTGGATATCGATAACAATATGCAGACTATTAATAGAGAATGTGAAATACAAAATACCTTTTGAAGAACCGAATTATGATCTAACCCTGAAAAATGTGGAAGATTTGTTCCTCTTACAGCTTGTGCGCTACTTGCATCAACAGGTGAAGCAAGGTTAGATCCAACACACCCTAGTATATCATGAAAATTCAATCCATGGGTTGTTTTGCAGTAATTGAGTGAATAAATGTCGCATTTCTTCTCTCAATTCATCCTTTAGAGAAGTGATTTCATTGGCATGCTATTGTTTTAGATTGTTAATTCCCTCATCTTTCTTCAAAGAACTTGTTGTCATTGATCTACCATAGCACCTACGTCGACCATGCTGCTCCCTTCCAAACACTGCCTAAAATGCATCATCAACTGTTTCCCCAGAATTTTGGCGATTCTGAAGTTCAGCCTGTTGAATAAAATTGGCATCCATAGTGAACTGTAAGTACTATTTTAGTTCCAGCTAAAATGAGTTTATGATTCATTTAGTTAACTTTAATTGACATCCCTTTCGAGCAAACTGTCTATCAACTCAAGCATTTTAAAATAAAATTGTCACCCCCTCTCAACAAATCAACAGTCCTATGATAGCGATCAAGAACTAAAAATATCTAACAACTTTTCCTAGCAAACAATTCAGGCATGCCATCAGGACGTTTTGCTAGCATATCCTCAATGGTAATTGTAGTTATCAAAAAATTTCTCTTTAATTTTTTGCTTGTGTCGCCTCTAAACATCACGAAGACCATTCATCACCCACTTTTTTCCTTCTACTAGAATTAGAAATTTGAACTATGCAAAATAAAGTATATTTAGCTTCAATAAGTAAAAACAAACAATAAAATATGCAATCTCAAAAGTGATTGTTCTTACATTGATATATTCCCATATGTGCTTTTTAGTATCATTTGGCACCGCATGCCAACTAGTGTACATCAAGCTGATGAATCTAGGATTCCTTGCAATTGTTCCGATAAAGTTGCTTAATTCTGACACTCTTATTAGTTGGTCCCACTGCTTGTCCTTTATCAAATGTCACCTCCTTTCTTTCTTCCAAATTTCTTGTGTGAATATCCTTACATGTTGTTTGTCCTCGAACTTTTTTTGGCTTCGATATTTTTAGATTGATGTAACAGACAGGAAATAAGAAATTTCTTTTATAACGAGTAATAAATCTTACAAGGTTTAAGACATACCTTTTGTACTACAACCAATGTCAATTTCCTCTTCTCATCACACTCATCTCCTCCGAGTTCTTCTTGATCCACAAGATCATCTAATCTTTCGTTGTGTTCATTAATAATATGAGTATGCATAAATTCGACATCAGCTATTGTGTGGTTATCATGTTTTGTTTCATCATCTATGCGTATCCCTTGATTTTTCTGAAACTGATCAAGACTATTAGCTGGTATGACCGACTTCGTCTTTACCTGCTTGCAATTTGGTAGATCATGAATATCATGTTCATTGTGTATCCGTTGCTTATCCAGAAACTGATCAATACTGGTGGATGGTAGGACCGACTTCCTCTTCACCTGTTTGAAGTTTAGTAGATCCTGAATATCATGTTATACCTCTCCATTACCTAGTGTTGTTCCACTCACATGTACTGAAGCAGTAACACCTTCCTTGAAAGACGTTTGGAACCTAGAGTTATACATAGGACGTTTAATTCCTTTCTCTTGAATGGACTCTCCATATTGAAATAACCTCTATTTAGTTTGACCTTTCCCTGTAATCCTATGTGAGGTACTAAGCTCTTCCCTTGAAAATGATTCAATTACTGATTTGTGCCCAAGCAATTTACTCTTTCCTTGTTGTGGAATGAAACTCTCAGAATTCTTTCTTTTATGTGGTATTGGTGCCTGCTCTTTCTTAGCTCTATCATTGCGTTCATTTGCAAGTTGTTCTCTCTTAATCTTGAATTTGTTGGCCAATTCAACACTTGATCGGTATTGCATATCAAAATCTAGATTCTTCAACGGACATTGAGCTTTGTTTGGATTCGAACCCTTTTTCTTTAGTATTGCTGATTGATTCATTCTTCCCGCTTTTTTGGATCTCTTTATTTTCTGTCCCTGCAGTAATTTAACCTACAAAATAATAATTCATTAGATAATAAGAATAAAGTTTCCTTGGATTAAGGAGGTTCCTTATCAGTGGAAAGGAATGGTGGCCTTGCTACAGTCATACAAGCCTACTCTATACTATCATGTAGTGAACTGGAAACCACCTGAAATGGGTTGGATTAAGTGTAATACTGATGGAGCGAGCAAAGGAAATCCACGCCAAAGTTCTTATGGTTTCTACATCAGAAACCACACTGGTGAGCTACTTTATGCAGAAGCACAAAGTATAGGAGTGACTACCAACTTTGATGCAGAATCAATGGCCATCTGGAAGGCTTTACAATATTGTTTGAGCCAAGGATTCCAACAAGTGAGTCTGGAAACAAACTCTCTTACTTTGAAAAACATATTGGTAAGAAACTGGAAAACTCCTTGGGAATTAGTGGATAGAGTAGAAGACATTCAGGAGATTATTTCCCACATGGATGTTACAATCAAGCAAATTTTTAGGAAAGTTACTCAACTAGCAGATTACATTGCTAATGTTGCGATAAACAAAGTGGAAAAGCAACAATTCCAAAACTTTAACAGCTACCAATTACATTGTTAATGTTGCGATAAACATTACTAATCATTGTAAATGGTTGTTTTTCAGAATCACAGCAAACCACCAATATTCATCAAAAGAACTAATCACACATTCCATTACACAAAAAATGAATACAAAAGAAGTCTTGGGAGGAAGCAAGATCAACTCACCAAAATTAGCTTCAATGTCTTCAAAAGACAAAGTACTGTTATTTCCAATCAAAATCACACTACCAATAGCTCTAGAAGCTGTCAAAGACACATAACATATCAACAAAAACACCTAGAAATTCACCATCCCACTTCCCAAATCTTAAAACCCCAGCAACCCTTTTTACAATTTCCCAAACCACAAAAAGAAAACTAAAAATTCCACAACAGAAAACTATAAAAACACTCAAAATTCACTCTTCCCAACCAACCCTAAATCCCAAATCTCAAAACACACAACCTCTTTTGCCAATTTTCAAGAAAATTCACAAAAAAGGACACTCTCAGAATGCTGAGAGAATAGAAACATCAGCTTCCATAGAAAATGACTTTCCTTGTATGTGTAGTTAAAGATAATAAATTTTTGGAAGGAATTGGAAATCTAGAATTCTTGTTTATCTAAATCTCTAACAATTTATATTTTTGCAAGTTGCAAAAAACTCAGTAGTCAGTAATGATAATAATTTAATTAGCTACCAATTACATTGCTAATGCGACAAAATAGTTTCTGAGTATACTATCTCACTTCCTCACAATATGTAGTCCATATAAATTGATCTCAAACTAATGAACTTTTAGATGCATGATACTTGGAGGATTTCTGATAATGTTTGGGCTTTACCTATCCAAACTGTACTAAAATAAATTCAAACAACATCAGGAGCTAGACAAACTAATTTTGATCAAATTAAACATTAGAACTTGAAGCCTCATAGTATCAGATAGCATTTGAGAATAATCACACGGAGATATACAACGACTAAGTTAAGAGATGCTCAAAACAGAACTGAGCCACACTTAGAGAGAAAGGTAAACAACCAGAGTTTACAACCCCATTTCGAGAACCCAAAACACATAGCAGGCACACTTAAAATCGTGACTAAATAAACTACAGACCATCTTGAACAAACTAAAAGGAGACTTAGTTAACCTTAAGAAAATAGATCAAATCATATCAACTAAGAAACTAATACAAACTAGCAGCTCACTATTTCAGTCACAACAACGCATAACACTCTTGGTCTGAAACAAACAAGGAAAAATTAAAGGTAAAGAGTTGTACCTCTCTCGGAGCGACGAACTCGCGACAGCGACTTCAAAATGCAGAGCTCACTGTTCTGCCTCTACTATCCACTGCCTGATAATAATAGGAAACAAATAAGTATATAAACAACAAACAGCCAAATAAAACAATATTCAGGTTCCTCAATAAAATAATAATCAGATAAGAAGCGAACATAAATTACTTAACCAAACAACAATTGGGCACATGAAAAAAGCCAATAGAATACTTAAACATTGTAGCGATCTAATCTTCAATTCCACATATTAGATATCTTAATGTGTTTGTACAAAAAAAAACAATTAAATAACAAAAACAGTAAGTGAGCACTATATGGTCATCACAAAAATAATGAAACTCATGGTGCGTCATCTTCAAACTCATCTTCAAGCTCATCTTCAGACTCATCTTCAAGCTCATCTTCAGATTCATCTTCATACTCATTTTCACACTCGTCTTCAAACTCATCTGCAGACTCATCTTCAAACTTCTCTTCATACTCGACTTCAAGTTGTTGAGTAACAAATTCCTCCGAAGGCACATCAATAATTATTTTTGGTAGATCAGTCCTTGTTAAGAGTATTTCACCATTATCTATTGGTATAGATGGTCCCATCAAATGATCAGATGGCTCGTTTTCATAACTTTATGGGAGATGAGATTAAACTTGATCACCCATGTCAAACAAGTCTCTCGGAACAGTCTTCATAACATAATGTCTATCTTGATCATATGGATCTTGCACATAGAAGCATTGGTGTACTTGAGATCCAAGCACAAAAGGCTCTTCCTGAGAGCATCTCTTGTTAAAATAGACATAAGTAAGGCCATACGTATCATTTTCAACCTCATACCAATCACACTTAAATAGAACAACCTTAAAATTACCATAATAGTCTAACTCAACAATATCAACTATTCTACCATAATAAGTCAAATTTGCAGCAATCAGTTTTTTATCCTTTGAGCTTGCAAAGCTTGTAGTTGAGGCAACTACTGTAACACCACTATTTTTTGTTTGATGCCTTGCATCACGCTGCCTAACATGGAATCTATATCCATTGATAAGATACCCAGATTATCTTTTTGCAACAGAATTTGGTCCTCTAGACAATTGTTTTATCAAATTAGGCACATCCTCTTGCAAAGCACGAGTTTCAAACCATTGAGAGAAGTTTTGACAATGATTTTTGGTCTTGCTGCATTTAGATCTTCATGGCTGATTATTAACCTCTTGATCATGCTCTCTACACAACATGTACTTTTATTTGTTAAAATAATAAATAAAATAAATTTAAAATTGTTTATACGAAAAGAATACTATATTCAAATTAAGGTACTTAATATATTCTTGAACCTCGTCACAATTTCCCAATAAGTATGCATGTGCCTGACTTATTGACTTGTTATCTAAAATGAATGGATCAGTTTTCTTTGATCCTAAAGCAACTCCTTTGTTAAGAAACAAACTCACAGTTTCTATATCACTTGGGTCACATTCATCATTATTTCGGGCTCTTCTGTTAAATCTGGTATGCACACCCCCATGCAGATATTTGGAGAATAAATTTATACAATTTACTCCCACTCGTGTCTCTGCTATTCAACCTTCTGGATAACGTTTATTGCGGATGTATGATTTGAATGTACCCATTTCTCTTTCAGTGGAATACATCCATCGATTTTGAACCGAACCTCCTAATCTCACTTCATTCGCCAAATGAATAGGCAAATGAATCATTATATAAAAAGATGAAGGAAGAAAAATTCGCTCCAACTGATCTGTTGTTTCTATGATCTCTACTTCTAAGCAATCCAATGTGATTATTTTTTGACACAAACGACGAAAGAAGGAACTAAGACGAATCAAATGAATAGACACATGATCAGGAAGACTGCTTTTAATTGGTATTGGAAGCAAGTAATGTAACATGAAATGAGCATCACTGGTTTTATAATTAGACAGTTTTCTTTCATCCAAGTTCACACACCTAGATATATTGGAGGCACACTATCAGGTAGCTTGGCTGTCTTTAAAACTCCACAAAAAATTGATTTCTCTCCATTTGTCATTGAGAAGCACACTTTTGCAAACTTTGTTCTCTTACTATCTTCTGTATCTTTTGGATGAAGGATCTTTCTGATTCCCATATCTTTCAAATCATACCAGGCTTTTGCATGATCCTTTGTTTTGCCAGAAATATCCAAAAGAGTTCCAAGTATGCAATCAACTATATGTTCTTCTCTATGTGCATTACATCAAGGTTGTGGCGTAACAAGTTGTGCTGCCAATAAGGTAATTCAAAAAAGATTGACCTTTTTTTCCATAGGCCATCATTTGATCTCTTTCTCTTCTTTCCCAACACATTTTCAAAATCATATAAGCTATTAAGCACATCAGTTCCCTTTAAGAAAGGTGGAGGAGGCCTAAATTCAGTTTTTCCATTGAAAGATCTTTTGTTAGATCTCCATGGATGATCTATGGGTAGAAAAACACGATGATCCATATAACACATTCTCTGACTATGTTTAAGATAGCGAGAATTAGTGCCATAGTTACAACAAGAGCAAGCAAACTTTCCTTTTGTACTCCAACCAGTAACATATCATATGCAAGAAATTCATTGATTGTCCACATAAGAGCTGCCCGCATTTGAAAAGTTTGATTTCTTGAAGCATCATATGCTTCAACCCCAGAATCCCACAATAATTTTAATTCTTCTATCAATGGTTGTAAGTAAATATCAATGTCATTTCTAGGTGATCGCGGCCCAGGTATAAGTAAACAAATTATACAATATTCAAATTTCATGCACTTCCAAGGCAACATATTATACACCATCAACATAACTGGCCATGTTCTATGTGATATACTCATGGTTCGAAATGGATTGAACCCATCACTTGACAAGCTAAGTCTCACATTGCGACAATCTAGTGCGAAATCTGGATGCAATCTATCAAAATCTTTCCATGCTAGACCATCAGCGGGATGCCTTAACTTTCCATCTTTAGAGTGCTCCTCGTCATGCCACCTCAAAGAATCTGCTGTCTTTGAGCACATAAATTGCCTTTTGAGTCTAGGAATTAATGGAAAGTGTCTCAAAGTCTTTGCAGAGACTCAATGTTGTTTTTTTGAAGGCTCAAGCTCACTATCAACTTCAGGAGATTTAATATATCGTGAAGATCCACAAGAATGACAAATTCATCATCTTTATGATCATTCCTGAACAACATGCAATCATTGGAACATGCATCAATTTTCTCATAATCAAGACCGAGATTCTTAACCATAGACTTGGTTTTATTGTAAGACGGAGGAATGTTCAACTCGGGCATCACCTCTTTTAATAACTCTAAAAGAGAAGTGAATGATTTATTGTTTCATCCAAGTAGACACTTCAACAAATATAAACAAAGTGTGAATGATAATTTAGACAATCCTGTACAACCACGATATAATTCTTGGCTTGCCTCTTCAACTAAGTTATAGAATTTATTGGCATCTTCATTTGGACCATCATAAACTCCTTCAGCCTGTGCAACATCTCTAAATTGATCATTTAACAACCCATCAATATTATCTCGCGAGTAATCCATATCATCGTCAACATTCAACTTGATATCCCATTCCCCGTGATTGATCCATCTAGTATAGCCTTTAACAAATTCATAGCATATTAGATGATCATACACTACATTCCTTCGAGTCCAACGAATATTACAACATTTTGCACATGGACACTGAATTTCCTCTCCTTGAGGATCTCCATAAGAGTAAGCAAAATCTAGGAATGATTCAACATCATCAATATACTCTTTTCTATACTTTGCTAAATCCATCCAATCCTTGGATGGGACATTTGAATTCCTAGAAGAAGATATCAATATTTAATCTTACAGTAACAATCATTAAATCATTAACTACTTCACAAATAAGTTTTAAAAGTCACGAGTAAGTTATAAGAATCATGTGTTATGAGATGATAAAAGTTTCTTACCTAGTCATGGCACTTGTGCTATGCCAAATCAAACCTCGAATCCACCACAAATGTTCTTGAATGTTGATTATACTTCCAAGGAAAAATAAGTAAAATTAATAGGATAGACACAATTAAGAAAGAAAGTAAATAAATGGAATTCAAATGATTAAAAGTTAAAGCTTTTCGAGTGAATTTAAATACTCATCACCAAATTCATTTTGCACAGTTTACATAGGAAACTCACCAGTTATACACTTTAGTGATATGAATGCTCAAAACTTGTTTCAATTTCCTTAATTTTGTAGCTCAAGCTACTTTCCTTTATTTAATGTACTTCCAAGTGTTTTCTAACCACATAAAATTAACAACCTTAGTCAAATAGAAGCTTTAACAAAATAAAAAAAGTTGACAATCAAACCATCCTAAGAATTGTAAGAATCATAGGGAATTCAACATATTCAAGAAAAACAGAACATAGTCCTACGAATGGTCAAGCTTTAGCTGAGTTTCACCTTCTCTCTAACTCTAAGGAATTTAAATGAACTAATCAAGATTAAGAAATTCTATCCAAAAGTAGGTTCAAGTTAAAAACAACATTTTAAAGAAGTTCAACATATCAGCAGCTTATGAAAGTCGCTTTGTATTAGTAATACAATAATTTTTGAAATTTGTTGTCTTAGTAATACAAAATTTTGCAAATTTCACACTGTATTAGTGACACAACGATTTTTGAAATTTTCACTGTCATTGATACAACAACAGATACAAAGCGAAATGTTGTATCAGTGAAACATAACGAACATCAGAAACTCTTGTATCAATGAAACATGGAGAATTTTAGAAACTCTCACTATGTTAGGTTATCTTTTTAGAACTCTCACCATGTTTGATAAATATAGTGTACAAGTTTATCTGGATAAGTAATTAATACACCAAAAGTATCCTTAAAACTTATGATCTTAAACATATCCGAACAATTGTATAGATACAAGAACATGTTAGTAAGGATAAGATGGGAAAAATGTTGTGTGCTTACCCAATAAGCAGCAGTAAAAAAAGCTACAGCAGAAATCATGTTTTTTAGTGAGAAGCTATTCAGAGAGAAATCTGTCCAAAATCGTGTTCTTCAGCAAGAAATCTAAGAGAAAAGTATGACAGAGAGAGACTTAGCTTCAGTTCATCTTGCCAAAAGCGTGACGGAGAGACTTAGAAACTGTATACTTCTAAACAATATCACCATATTAATACTTGTCCTGCTTTTATCAATTTTCTGAAGTACTTCTACATTCTAAATCTCAACAGATCAATTAAATCTAATGCATATTTTTTCTGTTCTAGCATTGATTAGAAAAGCATTTTACAAAGTGCAAGACATAGAAGAAATTTTGATGCTAAAAATGAACCTCAAAGAGGTTCAATGAAAGATAAAACAAGCTATTAACGAATAGAAGTGGAACAAAATGCATACGATAGATACTAACTGACTCAAATGCTTCCGAGTAGTAATTCCCTCTATCTCGGCTGCTGAATATGCCTAGGGCTCACTTTGACGTTCACGATTTTCGGCACTTTCTTCCCGTACTTTGGAATTTCAGCTGTAACTAGTGATTTGTTCCATTCCAACAGCCACAAAGCAATCAATTCCTTCTAAACACAAAACAAAAATTAGTAGAGAATAAGAAGGAATCTCTGCTGCTGAATATGGACTCATAAAATCTAATGGTGTTCATGACATATAGAGATAACAAATCTAAAACCCCAACAGAACTTGGATCAAAGAAAATGGACTCATAAAATTGGCAAATTTTTTCCAACATGTACTTCAAGAATCAGACATTGTAGGTAATTCAATATGCAAATGCACTTCATTGCATTAAGGACTAAACAGATTGGAGAAGAAGAAACCTTGGCTTTTGCAATGACCTTAACAACAACTTTCTGACCCATAAGTTCACCTTTCTTGACAATAGCAGAACAATTATACCCAAAATGGCATCTACACACTTCCTCCCTATTGTATCACTAATACATAGAGAATATCAGAATTGTTGTATCAATGATACATGGAGAATTTTAGAAACTCTCACTATGTTACGTTATCTTTTTAGAACTCTCACCATGTTTGATAAATATAGTGTACAAGTTTATCTGCTTAGGTATTTAGTACACCAAAAGTATCCTTAAAACTTGTGATCTTAAACATATTCAAACAATTGCATAGCTATAAGAAAATCTTAGTAAGGATAAGATGGGAAAAATGTTGTGACCTTATCCAATAAGCAGCAATAAAACCAGCTACAACAGAAATCGTTTTTTTCAGCGAGAAGCTCTTCTGCGAGATATCTGTCCGAAATCCTGTTCTTCAGTGAGAAATCTGAAAGAAAAGAGTGACGGAGAGACTTAGCTTAAGTTTTTCTTGCCAAAAGCGTGACAGAGAGACTTAGAAATATTATACTTCTAAACAATATCATTATATTGATACTTGTCCTATTTTTATCAATTTTCTAAAGTACTTCTACATTCTAAATTTCAATAGATCAACTAAATCTAATGCATATTTTTTCTGTTCTAGCACTCATTAGAAAAACAATTTACAAAGTGCAAGACATAGAACAAGTTTTGATGCTAAAAATGAACCACATAGAGGTTCAATGAAAGTTAAAACAAGCTATTAACGAATAAAAGGGGCACAAAATGCATACGATAGATACTAACTGACTCAAATACTTCCGAGTAGTAATTCCCTCTATCTCTGCTGCCGAATATGCCTAGGGATCACTTTGACGTTCACGATTTTCGGCACTTTCTTCCCGTACTTTGGATTTTTAACTGTAACTAGTGATTTGTTCCATTCCAACAACCCCAAAGTAAACAATTCCTTTTAAACACAAACCAAAAATTAGTATAGAATAAAAAGGAATCTCTGCGGCTGAATATGGACTCATAAAATCAAATGGTGTTCATGAGATATAGAGAGAACAAATTTAAAACCCCAGCAGAACTTAAATCAACGAAAAATGGACTCATAAAATTGACAAATTTTTTCCAACATGTACTTCAAGAATCAGACATTGTAGGTAATTCAATATGCAAATGCACTTCATTGCATTAAGGACTAAACAAAGTGAAGAAGAAGAGAACTTGTCTTATGGAATGACCTTAACAACAACTTTCTAACCCTTAAGTTCACCTTTCTTGACAATAGCAAAACAAGTATACCCAAAATGGCCTCTACACACTTCCTCCCGAATGTATCACTAATACATAGACAATTTCAGAATTGTTATATCATTGATACATGGAGAATTTTAGAAACTCTCACTATGTTAGGTTATCTTTTTAGAACTCTCACCATGTTTGATAAATATAGTGTACAAGTTTATCTAGTTAGGTAAATAGTACACCAAAAGTATCCTTAAAACTTGTGATGTTAAACATATCTGAACAATTGTATAGCTATAAGAACATGTTAGTAAGGGTAAGATGGGAAAAATGTTGTGACCTTACCCAATAAGCAGCAGTAAAACCAGCTACAACAGAAATTGCGTTTTTCAGCAAGAAATCTGTTCGAAATCGTGTTCTTCAGTGAGAAATCTGAGAGAAAAGCGTGACGGAGAGACTAAGCTTCAGTTCATCTTGCCAAAAGCGTGACAGAGAGACTTAGAAATTATATACTTCTAAACAAAATCATCATATTAAATTTTGTCCTATTTTTATCAATTTTCTAAGTACTTCTACATTCTAAATTTCAACAGATCAATTAAATATAATGCATATTTTTCTTTTCTAGCATTCATTAAAAAAGAAATTTACAAAGTGCAAGACATAGAACAAGTTTTGATGCTAAAAATGAACCTCAAAGAGATTCAATGAAAGTTAAAACAAGCTATTAACAAATAGAAGTGGAACAAAATGTACACGATAGATACTAACTGACACAAATACTTCCAAGTAGTAATTACCTTTATCACGGTTGCTGAATATTACTAGGGATCACTTTGACGTTCACGATATTTGGCACTTTCTTCCCATACTTTGGAATTTCAGTTATAACTCGTGATTTGTTCCGTTCCAACAACCCCAAAGTAATCAATTCCTTCTAAACACAAAACAAAAATTAGTAGAGAATAAGAATCAATCTCGGCTGCTGAATATGGACTCATCAAATGTAATGGTATTCATGACATACAGAGAGAACAAATCTAAAACCCCAACAGAACTTAAATCAAAGAAAATGGACTCATAAAATTGACCAATTTTTCTCACAATGTACTTTAAGAATCAGTCACTGTAGGTAATTCAATATGCAAATACACTTCAATGCATTAAGGACGAAACTGAGTGGAGAAGAAGAGACCTTGTCTTTTGGAATGACCTTAACAACAACTTTTTGACCTTTAAGTTCACTTTTCTTGATAATAGCAGAAGAAGTATACCCAAAATGGACTCTACCCACTTCCTCCCCAATGTATTACTAATACATAGAGAATTTCAAAATTGTTGTATCATTGATACATGGCGAATTTTAGAAACTCTCACTATGTAGGTTATCTTTTTAAAACTCTCACCATGTTTGATAAATATAGTGTACAAGTTTATCTGGTTAGGTAATTAGTACACCAAAAGTGTCCTTAAAACTTGTGATCTTAAACATACCCGTACAATTGTATAGATATAAGAACATGTCAGTAAGGATAAGATGGGAAAAATGTGGAGTCCTTACCCAATAAGCAACAGTAAACAAAGCTACAACAGAAATCATTTTCTTTAGCGACAAATCTGAGAGAAAAGCATGACAGAGAGACTTAGCTTCAGTTCAGCTTGCCAAAAGCGTGACGGAGACACATAGAAATTTTATACTTCTAAACAATATTATCATATTAATACTTGTCCTGTTTTTATTAATTTTCTGAAGTACTTCTACATTCTAAATCTCAACAGATCAATTAAATCTAATGCATATTTTTTCTGTTCTAGCATTGATTAGAAAAGCAATTTACAAAGTGCAAGACATAGAACAAGTTTTGATGCTAAAAATGAACCACATAGAGGTTCAATGAAATTTAAAACAAGTTATTAACGAATAAAAAGGGCACAAAATGCATACGATAGATACTAACTGACTCAAATGCTTCCGAGTAGTAATTCCCTCTATCTCTGCTGCCGAATATGCCTAGGGATCACTTTAACGTTCACGATTTTCGGCACTTTCTTCCCGTACTTTGGATTTTTAGCTGTAACTAGTGATTTGTTCCATTCCAACAACCCCAAAGTAAACAATTCCTTTTAAACACAAAACAAAAATTAGTATAGAATAAGAAGGAATCTTTGTGGCTGAATATGGACTCATAAAATCTAATGGTGTTCATAACATATAGAGAGAACAAATTTAAAACCCCAGCAGAACTTAAATCAACGAAAAATGGACTCATAAAATTGACCAATTTTTCTCACAATGTACTTTAAGAATCAGTCACTGTAAGTAATTCAATATGCAAATACACTTCAATGCATTAAGGACGAAACTGAGTGGAGAAGAAGAGACCTTGGCTTTTGGAATGACCTTAACAACAACTTTCTGACCCTTAAGTTCACTTTTCTTGACAATAGCAGAAGAAGTATACCCAAAATCGCCTCTACACACTTCCTCCAGAATGTATTACTAATACATAGAGAATTTCAAAATTGTTGTATCATTGATACATGGCGAATTTTAGAAACTCTCACTATGTAGGTTATCTTTTTAAAACTCTCACCATGTTTGATAAATATAGTGTACAAGTTTATCTGGTTAGGTAATTAGTACACCAAAAGTATCCTTAAAACTTGTGATCTTAAACATACCCGTACAATTGTATAGATATAAGAACATGTCAGTAAGGATAAGATGGGAAAAATGTGGAGTCCTTACCCAATAAGCAACAGTAAACAAAGCTACAACAGAAATCATTTTCTTTAGCGACAAATCTGAGAGAAAAGCATGACAGAGAGACTTAGCTTCAGTTCAGCTTGCCAAAAGCGTGACGGAGACACATAGAAATTTTATACTTCTAAACAATATTATCATATTAATACTTGTCCTGTTTTTATCAATTTTCTGAAGTACTTCTACATTGTAAATCTCAACAGATCAATTAAATCTAATGCATATTTTTTCTGTTCTAGCATTGATTAGAAAAGCAATTTACAAAGTGCAAGACATAGAACAAGTTTTGATGCTAAAAATGAACCACATAGAGGTTCAATGAAATTTAAAACAAGTTATTAACGAATAAAAAGGGCACAAAATGCATACGATAGATACTAACTGACTCAAATGCTTCCGAGTAGTAATTCCCTCTATCTCTGCTGCCGAATATGCCTAGGGATCACTTTGACGTTCACGATTTTCGGCACTTTCTTCCCGTACTTTGGATTTTTAGCTGTAACTAGTGATTTGTTCCATTCCAACAACCCCAAAGTAAACAATTCCTTTTAAACACAAAACAAAAATTAGTATAGAATAAGAAGGAATCTTTGTGGCTGAATATGGACTCATAAAATCTAATGGTGTTCATAACATATAGAGAGAACAAATTTAAAACCCCAGCAGAACTTAAATCAACGAAAAATGGACTCATAAAATTGACCAATTTTTCTCACAATGTACTTTAAGAATCAGTCACTGTAGGTAATTCAATATGCAAATACACTTCAATGCATTAAGGACGAAACTGAGTGGAGAAGAAGAGACCTTGTCTTTTGGAATGACCTTAACAACAACTTTTTGACCTTTAAGTTCACTTTTCTTGATAATAGCAGAAGAAGTATACCCAAAATGGACTCTACCCACTTCCTCCCCAATGTATTACTAATACATAGAGAATTTCAAAATTGTTGTATCATTGATACATGGCGAATTTTAGAAACTCTCACTATGTAGGTTATCTTTTTAAAACTCTCACCATGTTTGATAAATATAGTGTACAAGTTTATCTGGTTAGGTAATTAGTACACCAAAAGTATCCTTAAAACTTGTGATCTTAAACATACCCGTACAATTGTATAGATATAAGAACATGTCAGTAAGGATAAGATGGGAAAAATGTGGAGTCCTTACCCAATAAGCAGCAGTAAAACCAGCTACAACAGAAATTGCATTTTTCAGCGAGAAATCTGTCCGAAATCGTGTTCTTTAGTGAGAAATCTGAGAGAAAAGCGTGACGGAGAGACTAAGCTTCAGTTCATCTTGCCAAAAGCGTGACAGAGAGACTTAGAAATTATATACTTCTAAACAAAATCATCATATTAATACTTGTCCTGTTTTTATCAATTTTCCAAGTACTTCTACATTCTAAATTTCAACAGATCAATTAAATATAATGCATATTTTTCTGTTCTATCATTCATTAAAAAAGCAATTTACAAAGTGCAAGACATAGAACAAGTTTTGATGCTAAAAATGAACCTCAAAGAGATTCAATGAAAGTTAAAACAAGCTATTAACGAATAGAAGTGGAACAAAATGTACACGATAGATACTAACTGACTCAAATTTCTTATTTCATTGTTTGGGTGCTTGTTTTAGTCCATAAAGTTACTTAACAAGTTCGCACACTTTCTTTACTTTACCATGAACAATAAAACCCTCGGGATATTCCATGTAAATTTCTTCCTCGAGTTCTCCATTTAACAAAGTTGTTTTCACATTTATTTGATGAATTTGGAGGTCATATATTGAAGCTTATGGAAATAACATCCGAATGAATGTAATTCTTTTTACTGGCGAGTATGTGTCGAAAAAATCAAGACCTTATTCTTGTATAAAAGTTTTGACAAAAAGTCTTGCTTTGTATTTGTCAATAGTTCCATCAACTTTCAGATTTTCTTCTAAAGATTCACTTTGAACCCAAAGGTTTATTTTCTGGAGGAAGATCAACAAAGTTCCAAAAGGATTGCTTAAGATTGAATCAATCTCACTATTGACACCATTATTCCAAAAGGATGAGTCCACAGAAGACATAGAAAATGTTACAAAATCAGATCTGAAGGAAATAGATGTCCTTTGAATTTTACTACCCCTATGAATATCTTTATTAAGTACATTCTCCTTTTGTTCTTTCCAAGGTTTTTAAACCCTTCACTTGACTACTCAAGTCTAATTTTACACTCCACAATCTTAGGTCCTATTTTAATCCTTTTAGGAATAGCAACTTGGACTTTGGCTAGACACCCCCACACTTTGAAATATTTCAAGTTGGATTTCCTTTCTTTAGATTTCTCATATGGAATAGATTGTGTCCTGAACAAAAAAAAGTTTTTATTGCTTTCTTTCTGAAAAGATAAACCTTTTTTTGTTGTTCCCTATTGCTGTAAGGATAGCTTCTCCACACAAGTTTTGTGGTAAACTTGAACTTATAAGTAATGTAACCATCATTTCCTTCAAAGTTCAGTTTTTTTTTCGTTTTTTTCAATTCCAATAGATTCAGATGAATAGGGAATTTCCAAACATATTTATATAATATTGTCTTACCGTTTCTATTGTTTTATCCTTACCACTCAGCAAATAGACATAATCGTATCTAATGCAATTGTCAATAAAAGTTATGAGATATTTTTCCCACCACGAGATGGTGTTGACTTCATGTAAAAAATATTAGTGTAAATCAACTCTAAGGGATTAGAATTCATTTCAATATATTTATAGGAATGCTTAGCATACTTAGTTTCAGAAGCATACTTAGATTCAACTGAAACTTGAAATTTTTATTTATTGCACTCAAAGTTAGACAATACTTCTAAGTTGAACAGTTTTTCTTGCAAGGTTTTGTAACTGACATGTCCCATGTGTTCATGTCACAAACAGTTTGACTCATGCAAGTAAGAATAAATACAAATATTGAGTTTGAAAAACTCTCTGTAAGGTAGCTTTTTCTCACAAATAATTTGTTCCTACTTCTTACAATTTTGTGTGATACAAACATTGTTTAGAATTAGCACATTGTCAAACGTCCTTTTCAAAAGGACCTTTCCATAACTTTCTATTTGATTGTTATAGGACTACTCATAACATCATCTCATCGGGTCCAATAAGGGCAATATAATTCAAATACTTCTTTTACAAAATATGATAAATGACTATTCATTAATATTCATATATGTACAAATAGTTATACAGTTGGATACAAAATTATCTATTTTTGAAACAAGAATTAAAGTAGCAAATCTTTTTAAAGTAGATAGACAAACAGACACACAGACAGACATAAATATAGATAGATAGATAGATAGATAGTGTTATGCCGTAATTTGACTATCTCTAGAAAAATCACTTTTTGAATGTTCTAAGTATAAAACAATTTGAGAAAATACTTAGAATAGAGTCGCCACTTAATTTTTTAAAGAAATTAAGAAAACTTATAATTTCAAAGATTTAAACAGAAAAAAAAATCATTTGAAAATACCAAAGGAGGTTCGGGGTTCAATTTACACTTCGAGAAGGGTTTAAGCATTCGAAGTGCCCGCTAACATGCGGTTGACCTACGACTTGACTAAAATATATTTGACTATTTTTAGAAAAATAATGATTTAACATAAAAAATAATAATAATAATAATAATAATAATAATAACTTATAATATTTGATTTAACTTTGAGAAAATAATTAAATGAATGACACATTTTATTTTGATTTTTTAGAGAAAGGATTCAAAATGAAACAGTTGACTCAAAATAGAAATGATTAGAATATTAATAAAACAAGATTAATTAGAATTTATTTTATTCATTTTTGAAATAACAATTTAAACCAATTTAATAAGTTAAAGCATGAACATCATTTCAAATTAATTGACTAACCCTTTTTTAGAAAATGACCAAGTAATTATTTGTAATAATATTTTACATTATTAGATTAACTTTGAAAAAATAGTTAAATAAAGAGCAATTTTCATTTTTTAAGAAAATGGGACCTTAATTGAAATATTTGAATTAGAGACAAGTAATCAGAATTTTAACGAACAAAATGAGTTGGTTTTTATTTGAGTCATTTTTTGTTTATGAAAAACTATTTTAAACTAATAAAAGAAAAAAGAGAGTTTTGACTAAAGATTATAAATGACAATACAAAAATTGATAAAATGAGATTTGTTAGAAACAAAACAACATAGAGAAATAGCTCGTCTTTTAGGGGATCCAACTAAGTTGATTTACGATTATAAAGTTAGAGTTTAAACAACAAAGAATAAATAATCACAATTAAATAATTAGGGAGTAAAGGAGAAATTTGAATTTGGGCCCCCTTTTGGGCCAATTTCGTTGTTGTTTTTGGAGTTTAACACAATTCCCGTTTTTGGTATACAACTGATGTATATCAGTGTATATCGGCATGTATATCAGCCATTTTCATGTATTTCTTGCTTCCAAACACCTGTATTTCACTCGAGCCCTGTATTCCTGCGTTTATGACCTGTAATCTGTATTTTTCGATTGTATATCAGTGCATACAGAGGGTATATCAGCCTTTTTTTCAGCTTTTGAGACTTGTTTTCGATTTCCCGCCCCTGTACAGCCCCTGTACAGCCCTATGCAGATGACCCGGCTGACTTAAAGAAAAGAAAAATCGGGCCCCTATGGCCCAATCATCGAATGCAACGAGAGGGTGGAAACCCATGAGGGCTCGGACATATTTCACATGCAAATAAAAGGATGATAAGAAATTAGAATTGTCATGAACAATAATTAAATGTGCAATCAATGGGGTGTAAGAAGGTAAATATCTAAGATACAAGACAAGACATGATATCATTTGACTAAACAAGCAAGCTAATTTAAAGGAATTTACTACATTTATCGAAAACGAGTATTCGCGCCACACATCCTTTAATAAAACTAAGTCGCATGGTGATGCCCTATCAAAGCCACATGCCAAGCTTCATCAACTCATTTTGAATCTATTGCTATGCTAAAATTCATGCTTAATCTAATTAATGTAAAATATACTAACCAACATGGATATACTAATTTTAAGAATTGAACCTACAACACTACCTTAATAAGGAGCAAGGCCTAAAGAGAGGTAACAACAAGGTTTAACAGGATGAATAAGAGCATTAATATTGTTGACAAAATAGTCCTCATCAAATGTCCACTATATACTAATGCAATATTTTTCAAATGATCAGAGAGAAAATAAAATAAAATAAAACCAAAACAAAATCAATAAAGCATCACAATGAATTTGAACATCAACCGATAGAGATTACATATTCAACATACATCTAAAGATAAAGAACTATACTAATCCTAAATTTATTAAAGTAAAATTAGGCCATATAGAAAGCTTCTTAACTAGATGAGTATATAATATAATATAAACTAAATGATGTACATAAAAGTCAACAGTGAACTAAATGAATTGATTGCTAAATAAATTTGCACAAATTAAAGGCATGAAAGCTATGGTGTGAAACTATCATTTTAGTGTATCTAGCTAGATATGACTCTTAATATTCACAATTCACCTTTAAGAAATCAACAAACTACCGGGAAGGCTTCTAAATTAATGGGCAATCCAACTTGTAATTAAAGGAGAATTGAAGCAAGGATGAGTAAATTGACATGCGATAGAGAACTCAAAACATCCACCCCAAACTTCATCATTTACATATGGAAATCAAAGAGAATTTTTTTTTTTTTTTTTAAAGGAAAAGGGGCACAACTTATTGCAACAGTGAACTAATACTTATATATTCGCAACCTATCGGGACTTATTAAAGATGAAATATGAAGATCATGTGCATCACAAATAGGCACGATAATATAGATTTCTTTATCTAACATACCAATTTAAAGGGACAAACATGTGACTCAACCAATCACATATACCACGATTAAATTCACATGGTAAATAGGATCACTTATGATAAAGGAAAAGGAAAGGCTAATCCTAATTTCAGTGGAAAACAAGGATTTAAATACTTTGCAACTTGATGGGTAATAAGCACCTCTAATGTATCAACAATAAACAGTGATGATATTCAAGAAATGAAAGGACATTTTTCATTTGAGGAAAACATTAACCACATGCTTGCATATATAATTGAACAAAGTCACTATTGATCAATTCATCCATGGCTAAAATAAAAGAGATGAATAACTATGTATCAAACAAACAATTATGGTCCATTTTAATTTTAACCTCACTTAAGAAACTAAGCATGGAGGACTCTAGAATTAGGATAGGAAAATAAAATAAAATTCTAACACTAGACTATCAAAAGTCTAAGCCTAGAGAAAATCCAAGACACATACATGTACTCATGAAAAACAAAACAAATGGTCAATATTCAAAATAAGCAAAGCTTTGCCACTGGTTTGCAGCCGAAATAAGTTTTTAAAAAAAAGATCTGAAAATTTTAACATTTAAATGCTTCACACGGCCAAGAATCCAACATATCAACACATCGGAAAATGAAAGACATGAACTGAAATAAGATTTACCTTTCGAAGTGCAGCGAAACTAGGATAACAACGAGCCTGAAAGGGCGATTCTTTTACCACAAACTTCGAATATGAAAGCGAGCTAAGAAAATCCGAGAGTCGTTCTTTTGTAAGCTATTTTCCTATATGACCTCAAAATCCGAATTTCTTCACCTCTCCCTAAACCGAAAGCAAAGATGGATTTTTATAGGAGAAAATCAATTCGATTATAGGGGAAACGGATTAAAATTTGAATTTCAAATCCCCTTTTTCCCGGAAACAGTAGAAAGGATGGGGCTTTCTACAAAAGAAGGTGAGGGGACGGGGTGAGTATGGGTGATGCAGGGTAGTTGGACGAGACTTCCGGATTTGTTGGGATTTGAACATTGCTTGCCGGTTGTTTGGAAGGAAGAAGAAGCAGGGGTCGGTCACTGTTTGTACGTATGGTGTGATGGGTATTTGTTTAAATGGGTTTCTTTTGTGAAAGGGAAAAATAAATGGGCCCGGTTGGTTATCAAGAGTGGGCTGGGAATGGAATGGGGTTGTTGGAGATTTGAATTGGAACGTTGGGCTGCTAATGGAATTTGGGCCGGCTGGAAGGTTGGTGAAAAGGATTGGGAATGGGCTGAAAAATGGTTCAAAAAGTGGGATAAAAAAAAGATAGTTGGATTTGAAAATAGGAAATGGCCACATGAATTGCAATTATGGCCAATAGAAATTAAGAAGTTAGCCAAATTGAGTTTAACTTAGGGAATTTGACTAAAATTTAATTAGGATGAATTAATATTGATTAATTAACAAGCTTCTTAATCTTAACGAAATAAAATAATTAACTTAATTATAAATTAACTACTCAAAATTATGACCATAATTTAACCTAAACTAATACAATATTTAACTAAAAATTGTAAAGTCTTTTTGATGATTTTCAAATATTTATAAAATAACGTGATTGTAGGAATATACGTATTCATTATTTTAAAATTATTACAAAAGACAAAATTACTTTTTTTTTAAAAATAACTTGCAAGCATTTTGAATTTCATAAGACTCAAAAACTACAACCATCACTAATAAACATTAAAAATAAAAATCTTTTTGAGATGATTTTTTTTTTAATGTAAAATACATTAATTGTACACATAATTATATAAAACATATATATCATTTACAAAGTGACGAAACTATTTTAAATGACTTGCAAACTATATTTATTTTATTTTTATTTTTTTAATTTTTATAAAACTAATTACTTTAAATCATTTGAAATTGAAGAAGCTCGACGATTAATTTATATTGTGCAGGGTCAAAATTGGGTGTCAACAGATAGATAGATAGATATAGCTATGAGATGAGCAAAAAGTACAGCTTAAAAATTCAATTGCATATCCAAATAATACTTCAACTTCATCTCAAATAATTTCATATCACATGACATGTTATGCATTTTTTTTCCTCTTTATAAAGAAAAAATGGAACCAGGAATGATTGGGGAAAAGGGAACTTTATCTTTTACCCAATGGTGTTCTTTTTTAACTAAAAATATTTTTTAACGTAGTTAAACAGTTGACCATATCTAACTACTTTGATGCACTTGAATTTCTTCTTACAAATGTACTTATTTGTAAAAAGATACAAGGAAAAACAAAAAACAAAAGTGTATCATTAGCCTTGTGACATTACCTTATAAGTAACTAATCCTAGGTCTTCTTTTCGATTTCAGGTGAATCACTTGCCATATTTAAAATGTACTTTGTTATTTGCACATGGAAATGTTTCATATATGCTTTAATATTAAACATGAACACAATGTCATATATCAAACTTAATATTAAATATGGGTTCAAAATCAAGTATTTATTGGAATTTTAGATATTTTTTGCACATGTATCTTTGCCCCAACTGTGTGTAAAAATTTCTAGGTTCACTTGAACTCATACCTTCTTAACCACTCCACTGATGATAGGGGTCTTCAATTTAAATTAAGTTTACAAACGCAAAGACACAAGAGTAAACTTTTTCTTCACCACACAAGCACAATTACCATATATGTTCACTTCATCCACATGTGAAATGAGGAGATAACTTAAGGCATCCATAAGATATGCGATATATTTTACATAGATGGTTGTTTGGGGAAGAGTGATAGAGAATGTGATTGATTTTCAAGTAGAAGGTTCATGTGTCTAAAACAAGTCAACGAAGATAGATTGACAAATGATCTATTTTTATGAATTCGGCAGCTTAGGGAAAATTGCACCAACATGGCGATGATACATTGGATCAGCAAGCCAAAGTCTAGCAATGTAATGATGAGATGATGTAGACCTGTGAACTTCTTAAATAATCCAGATGGTTGCTTCAGCTTTGCTCGTATCAATGATTGTATCTAATCGAACATCTTCATTATCAGCACCAAGCCTCATTTGATCAAACTTCTTCATCTGGACATTGGTCAAGTAATGCAGGGGATGCCCATATAACTCCTTCATGGTTGCAGCCAATCCAACCCATGAGGTGAAAGCGATAATAAAGCCACGCTCTGTGGGAATTGGGACCACCTACATGTACTCTTGGTACATTCTTGCTCTTCTTAGGATTGAATCTGATATACAAAGCATGCAAGACTAGTGATACGAATAGAAAAATATTGAGTAAAGATACATCATAAACTTGCACGGTAGCCACTCATGTGGCAATTAGTTTGAACATAAGATCTTTGAAACAATATCTATATTAACAAAACAAAAAAATTACTCATTTGAGAATCAATATATTATAAAAAAGACCTCTCAAACATCACATATTATTATAAGTGGAAAGCTCCAAAGTAAAAAGTTGAATTACCATTTTGCCCTTTTACTAAATTAAAATTTGATTAATTATTTAATTAAATACAAATATTTTAATTATAGAATGGTAGAATTTAAGTCCTTAAGCTCTTTAATAATTAAATTATTATTTTCTTGATAAATGAGTACATTGATATTGCTTTTAATTATAATCATAATTCTCGTAATGGAAGAATTTGAAAAGTTATGATTGATAAAACAATGTATTTATCACCATCATCATATCATATATATTACTAATCATATAATCATACATACATATATACATATATATATATATATATATATATTATTATTATTATTATTATTATTATTATTATTATTATTATTAAAACCTTCAAAGTTGGATTACCATTTTGCCCCTCCACTCAATAATTTTTTTAAAACATCTAATTAATTGAATATTAAATAAAAAGTATATCATATAGTAAATGTTCATAGTGGGAAAGTATGCAATCAAAATATGAAAAACAAAAAATGTCCATATAAAGTTGCTAGACATTTTTACCCCTTTTTAAAGACTTAATTAGTTATTCTATATTTAATCATATCATATTGTATTAGCTTTTATCATCAATGTCGAATTACAAATTCACCATTGCAATAAATCAAAATAGCATAAACCATTTAATTAAATACTATACAATCATATTTTAATTACTTGATGGTTGAAATGCAAGTTCAGCACAATACAAAATTTATGGCCCTTCATTGAATTAAAATCAAATTAAATAGGAGTAATGCTTAAATAACATAAATAGTGAGTAAATAAAAAATTCAACAATCATATTTTAATCCTCCAAATTAAATTTGGCCAGAATGATATTTTACTAATGTTATTTTACTCTCTTTTTTTTAACATTTTAACCCTTTCAACTTTAATATTTTTTAATTAAAAATAGAAAAAATATCAATTTATTTTAAAATAAAAAAGATATTATATATTTTTCAAATTTCTTGCCAAATTTTCTGGCCATTTAGCATTACCCTTTTCACAATATTTGATTTATCTTCATTAAATGATTTATCGTAAATACTTTTGCACATGTACATTTTTTGAAAGTGTAACAATTTTTTGGGAAACTGAAAAGTTAGTCCAATTAAACTGACTTGATATATTTATTGTTTACTATTAATGTAAACTCATGAAAAATAAACTCATATATATGGATTTGTGATGGGTTTTCAATCCAAAACTCAACCTGTAGTAATTCATTTTTTAAGGTGGAGTGATTTGGATAGCAAAACAAGAAATTGTTGTACCGGTAAGAATTTTGACTAACTCAATTATTTCTAATTTTTTATTTTTATCTTCTTTTTTCTGTGAAGAACATATGAATTGTTACCAAGTATGTAGGTCACTCTTGTTATCTTTATATTTTGCTACTTTTGTTCCTTGCTACTTGTATTTCGCTGGATGTTCACGTGATTTCTTAGCATTTTATTTTTTATTTTCTTGTCACCTTTAGCCTTTAACCAATCAGTTCTCTAACTAAAACTCTAGGCTAAAAAATATTTTAATTGCAAGGAAACTTTCATATGTCAAAATGAAATTTCTATCAATTATAAAACTTTGTTCTATCAGAAAGTACATTTATCATTAATTCTAATGATTTTATATAAATTAGTATGGGATACACATGTAACGCACGTGTCCAGTACTAGTCAGAAATACGTTGTTTTAATTTAATTAAATGGAGAATATTCCTTTGGACATCCAGCTTCTATTAAATTAAAGCTACATCTATCTAGAGATTGTCCGTCAATTTGTACAAACCAAAAGGAAGAAACATAGATATACATCTTTTCTTTCAAATTCGACAAGGCTAAAAAATTGAATGTTTTTCTTGATTCAGAGTATCCTCATGATCTATTTATTGAAGAAGAAAAAGGAAAGCTATACAAGCTTGTTACCATTTGTCCAGATTTGCATTTTTATCTTCTTAAAATATCCTAATTCTAAAATTATCTCTAATTTGTCACCATTTCTAACGTTGCAGAAAACTTGTTTGAAAGAAGAGAAAAAATTTTCGTCATTTTCAGCCCGATACAATGTTAATGCTCCATTGTTCTTAAACTCATACAGATGCAATATCAAGATATGTTAAAACTCATACAAATACAAAAAATAAAAAATGAACTTCATTTTAATATGGGAAATCAAATTGTTAAAACGCTTTTGCACGTATCGTAACCATATACAATACCATCTTTTAGGATGGAAAATCACATTGTTCACAAAATATATGTCAAATCGATTCCATTAAGATGCTCTTAGCTTACATTATTCAAACAAGTGGAACTGTAGTGTTACTAGATTATAAGTGTTAGTTAGCATAAAACATTACTGAACTTCATTAAAATATGATATAACAACAAAGACTATAAGACACGTTGTGGAAAAGATGTAAGATGGAATTAACAAACTCTTTGTACCAATTTTTTCTTATGCATGAATTGCTTGTTAATGACACTTGAGCAATCTAAAGTTTGATGTGATAAATTCCTAGGACCATCTTCGATTCCCAAGTTTCCATGGAGGCAAAATTATGCAAAATAAGATTATTATTTTTTGCAAACTATATGTACCCCAAAATTAATGATGAGAAGATTTTTTTCTTCTTATTTGGTAACGACAAAGCAACACAAGTTTGTTTCACATACATAGAAACTTGTTCAACGAGCAGATTGAGAGAATCACTTGAAAATTATGTGATTTATAACACGTACCTTCAGAATCATTAGAGGAAGATGAGCCACCCGATGATACCTGGTCACCAAATAGCTCTACTCCCTTCGTTGTTGTAACTAGTACAGAAAAAGAAAAGCATGTTAGCAGCTTATTACAAATGAAAATTTTCACAAAACTATATTAACTTCAATTGGATAAAATGGAAGTGTCTATTCCCAAAGATGAAATGAATAAAGAATTTTGATAGAAGGAAATAACTAATCAATGAAGCGAATTAACAACTGGATGGAAAGCTATACATTTTCTATAGACGGTTGTGTCTACGCGTAAAAACCTAATTGTCAAGTGTAATACCTAACACTTAAAAATTCAACTCATATAGAATAATCAACAAAACTCATGTCTTCTTATCATCCCCTCCCCAATGTAAAGAGATAGTACCATGAAAGATAAGAACAAAAAAATTAGACACGCAAATGACAGTTCAAATACAAAAGCATATACAATTTCAATAGAAGGCTATTTTGATTTATTTTCATAAAAAACTAATGGTCAAGTTTAATATCCAACATCATATCAAATAGAAAAAATTCTAGCAGATTCAATAAAATTCATGCCCAGATCATTTTTCTTCTTCTTTAACCAAAATAGATTAGGGTTTATAAGAGAAGAGTAACTTACATTTGAATTTCAATGAAGAAATAGATGAGTTTGGAGAATACTAAGTTTGCCTCACTCACTATTAAGCTTTTACAATTTATAGTGTGACAATTGAGAACGGCGCAAAAGACAAAAAACTTGTTGATTTAATTTGGTCAAACAAACATATGTTCCAACTAGTTGATAATTAATTAATATCTCAATATTATATATACAAAATATAAAATTATATTTGTTAGTTTTCTTATTAAAAATAAAAGATTAGATATTAAGAATCTATTTTTATAATTTATAATTGTCCTTATTTCTCTTTCTTCATTCATAATCCTCACACACCATTATCGTCCCCCTATAAATATCATGGCTATTGCTTTCAATAATATCATTTGTTCCTTACAAATTACTAGTCTATTAACACTAGGTAGTGCTTGTCTTCTTTGTTAATCATTTCAATTAAAATGCTAAACTTGATATATTTGTAAATTTTTATCAATTCAAAAGTTGCTCATCTACTATTGATGTAAAATAGTTTCGGCTAGTTATGTGGTATAAAGCCGATGGAAAATGGTTCCGGCCAGTGATATTGTGCCGAAAGGAAACGGTTCCAGAAAGAGTTTGACTATTGTGATTTGAATCATTTTGATGTTGATTGATCTACTTGTTAAATGTGATTGATGGACTTGATACTTGTGATTGATCCGTTTGACTTTTGTGATTGACATACTTGATACGTGTTGATTGTTGAATTGTGACTATTGGACTATGATTATTGAGCCTTGTGAATTGTGTATTTGAACTATTAATGGATGACATAAATAAACCTTTTCTCATTGTCTCATAGCATATTTGACATTTTCCCATAAAATAATGAACGAATGACATTTATTACCATTTACTATGAGAATGGATTTAGACAACTCAAAAAGATTTATGTAATAATTTTTTGGTCAAGATCTCAAGGGAACCTTGCAAACATATTAAATTGTTGAGTCTAATTCGTACTAAATTTGGATAAACTTTCAACCGATGGTCCATTTCGTTGAAGGCACAAACTCATGCAACGTATTAAAGGATATGACATCCTATTCAAATTCAAGACCAACAAGATGATGACGTGTGTTTAAATGACGTGGAAACTCCCAATCAGAACAAGAACCTTTCAAAAGTCGTTTAGTGTCCAAAATGACATGTCTTGACAAATCATAAGCAATCTTATAATTTAGCATTTGTGATAAACTTAATGACTATCAAAATGAGAAAAAAAAATTCATTTACCCTTGGACTGCCTACTTCCTAAAACTATTAATATGGGGAGGGGTTCATAACTTTCTAAACATATAAAGCATTGGAGAAAGGGTTCTGCAGTCGGTGAAGGCATCCGCAAGCAAAAGTTCTTCCCGGAGATCAACCTGACACAACATAGTGCTGCCCAACGTTCCTAATGGTCAAGTACATATCAAAGAGTTATTTCTATAACCCTTACATATTAATACTTATAGCTGTGACATCATTTAATATTTTTTATTGTAATCCAAAAAATCATGTTGGATACATTTTTCAATATTATTCTCTAGTTCTTTTGTGTTTTCCTTTCATTTTACAACAACACTCATTTCCCAAAATCTCTCCTTTTTTTGGGTTAGAAGTAAGAAAATACATATGGTACATTTCAATCTATCTGTGGTGCATTCTTCTAAACATTAGTCCTCTTTTACTGATAAGCCTCTGGATGCACCTCTGTAAAGGGGAAATCCCAACAGCTCCAGAAAGTACAAAACTTGATAGATAACAGATCTGATCAGCTTCTTGTATATTGACTTTTGATTTTCTTCAATTGAATCTAGGTTGAGTTTTCTAGCTTATTTGATTCTGATGTGCTTTTGTATTGAAAATAAACTAGCTAACACTCTCCGATTAGGGACTGAGTGAAAATTCATATGTGGTCATGCTTTACTATCAGGTGAAAAGTCATATGTATTCATGTTTTACTAGAATGTAGGATCATTATGACCTTTTACCCAAACCCTAATGCATGCTTTCCTTTTTATCACTTCGACATAAACTAAATTCAGTTATTGATATATTGTTAAGGGAAATGTAGTATATTTTACTAGATAGAAAGAATTTAATAAAAGATGCTTATGATATTGTGTTGACCCCCCGATTCTTAATTCGCAGAGTTCACTGAATATGAGTGGAGAAAGCTATGGTGTAGATAGGATTAGCAGTTTGCCTTGTGATCTTCTTAAGAATATATTAGGATGCTTGCCTTTGCATGATGTCGTAAGGACAAGTGTTCTGTCAACAAAATGGAGGTACAAGTGGGTAGTGTGTTCCGGGCAAATTGTTTGATTATAACATTAACAAAGAACTCCTCCTGAAAACAAGTATTTATAAAGTCCTATTGATGCATCAAGGAGAAGTATGCAAATTTAGCCTCTTGGTCCCTAGCTGTCACGCCCCGAGGTTATTCCCTTGACGTAACACGAAACCTAGGATCACAAATGACCCCAAGCTAACCCTGTTTCTGGCATATCATAAGCATACTCAACATATCTAAGAAAAACATGAACTAATGCGGAAGCTTAATGAATTGATAACTGAAAGTAGGGATTACCCATCTAGTCTGAATATATATATAAAACATACTAAGAGTTTTAGTGATATTGAAAAATCACTCAAAAGCTAAAGTAGAATCTAATACTATGTTTGAAAAAAGCCTCTAACTGACTAAAGTTGCTGGGACATGCCCCCAACTAACTGTAGCAAAACTGAAAACTGAAATGAAAGACTGATTGTGAAAAACATGTCTATTTTCCTTGAAGTATGATGACTCACTTCTGAAGCTGCTGAATACAGATCAAGAACCGATCTATTTGTGATTTGGATGCTGAATACCTGAACCTACATCATAAAAGGATGTAGTGCACAGTATGCGTCAGTACTTGGAATGTACTTAGCATGCATTATATAGAATATAACTGAACAAATATAACTGAGCAATATCATAATCTGAACAGAAACATAGGTACTGAAAACAGAGCTAAATGCAATGACCAAGTATTAATCATGAAAAGGCATACTGAGACTGAATACTGAGGTATAAACTGAAAACCTAGTCAAATGCACTAGAGTCTGACTGTGGGAGCTACTATTAACCAACATAAAACCACGTGAGCTAAATGCGGAGTCCTATTATATGCCCCATCGAGAGGACCCAATATATCTTGCCAGGGGTATAAAGGCATGACTGCGTGATCACTAATTCTGATGCCTACAGAGGGGACTTATAAACATACGGGGGCACTGCAACACCTCAGAACCCAGACTTAGAAAATGCAGTAGAATATCACCAGAATCATTGAACCACGACAGGGTTCACGGACTGTGATAGGGTCTACGGTCTGTTAACCTGCCCGTGCACTTCAGCATCCTCCAACAGAGCAGGACCACGGGACCCTTCATGGGCCGTGGACCACCTCACAGGCCGTACTAATGCCCGTAGTGGAGAGTCAGAGTTCCCTCAAGTCCTGACATCAGACTAGGGAGCCCTCAACGGGCCATGGTCTTTATGACGGGTAGTGGGAGGGTCCGTGGACTTGAGCCTGCATACCACCAACCCAAAAGAAGAACCATGTCGACCTTCACGATTCGTGGTCCTTCACACAGGCCATGGTAGGGCTTGTGGTCAAAGCCCCCAGAACCAACAGCTATTGGACCAAGGACCACGACTGGCTTCACAGTTCGTGGTCCCTTTGACGGTCCGTCAGAGGGGCCACATCAAACTTTGATGTTAGGGGTTGTTTGGTATTTTCCCTATGCGTTGGACCCCTAACCTACGTCGTATAACCCTTAAACTACGTAGTTTTGGTCATTTTTAGCCTAGTAAACTAATTAGAACCTAACCTAAATAATTATTCACCAAAATCAAGCAAAACTTAGATCAAAACAAAGGAGAAAGTCGACCAAGCCCTAGTTCAAGAACCCAATTAATTTTCATCAGTATCATCCCCGGAATCGAAAGATTTCTTTGTGGAATTCGTCACCAGGTATGTGGGGTTTGACTAGTGGGTTCCTTACACCCATTAGGTCCCTAGATTTCAATCAAAATCGTGATTCCCTTAATATCATCTAAACCTAGGGTTTCGTGAATGTTAGAAATTGTTGGGTTTTAGCTGTTAGAATTATCCAAATTAGTTTAGCATGTTATTGCTTAGTTTCTTGTATGGCATTCAGAATCCTAGCAATGCAGTTCTTTTAGTTCATGAATTACACATGCTAGGTAAGGTATTCCAGGTATACATGCTTCCATTTACGAATGTCACATTATCAGTTATAATTATTGCACTCTCAGAGTTTGCAAGTCAATAATTGAGCTATCCATTACTTCACATTTCAGTCATAATATTGCTTATATATACATTCTAATTGGAAGTATCTTAATATCAAGTGGACTAGGGTTCAGCGTACCCGAATAGTCCCAGAACTACGTGCCCCCTTAGGTTTATAAGTCCCCTCTGTGGGCATTACATTTTAGTGATCATGCCAGTTATGCCTCTATACCTCTGGCAGGGTATATTGGGTCCTCTCGATGGGGCATATACATCGGACTCCACATTTAGCTCATATAGTTTTATGTCGGTTAATAGTAGCTCCCTTCCAGTCAGATTCAATTGCGTTGACCATGTTATCAGTTACAGTCAGATTTTAGTCTCAGCATGTTATAAACTTAGTCATTGTATATAGTTAGTTCATGTTCAGTATTCTCAGTATAGTAGCATGCTTATCTCTTATCATTGATCAGATATATGTTTTGGTTCAGTTATGTTTATTGTTCAGCTTTGTTCTATTCTGCATGCTGACAGCCTTTCAAGTATTGACACATACTCTGCGCTACATTTTCTCGTGATGTAGGTTTAGGTTCTCAGCTTCTAGATCACACATAGATCGGTTCCCCTCTACAGCTCAACAGCATCAGCAGTGAGTTTTCATTCTCTGAGGACGACATACATGTTTCCTTTGCTTTTAGTCTCAGTTTCAGTTTTTACTAGATTTAGCTGGGGCATGCCCCATAAATTTTAGTCAAATAGAGGCTATTTTTAGACATAGTTAGATTCATCTTTAGCATTTGAGTTTGACCTTTCAGTTGTTGTTAAACTCTCAGTTTTATATATTCAGATAATTTATGGGTATTCCCTATTATTGTAGTTTATCTTATGATTTTGCTTCCTCACAATATTTCCTTACTTCATTTTATTTAGTATGCTTATGATATGCCAGCAAGGTTAGCTTAGAGTCACTCGTGATCCTAGGTCCCGTGTCAGCATCCTAGGGGAAGCTTCGGGGCGTGACAAACAAAGGGAGCTACTTGGGACCAGAAGCAGCCATAAAGGCCAAGTATCCTCATCTTTTTCCTTCCGATTTCATTCAAGCTAGAGGTAATAGCTCCTCTTAAATTTTTTAGTTATTCATGCAACTTCAGTCTTAATATCATGTTCCTTCAGTTTGTACTTGAATTTTCAGTGTATTTGCATGTTATTGGAACTTAGTTTAGTCACAAATCAGTTTCTAGTAAATTGTGGTAGGGTTTGTGTAACAACCAAGAAAATCAATAGGCTAAAATAGAGCCTCATCGTGTGAGTTGGTATAACTTTAAGTTGGTGTCTAGGTTGAGTTAGGATTAATAGGTGTGCTTATGTAACTTTCGAAGATGTTTAAAGACCTAACTAAAGCTAGAATGAGGAAGGTAAACATCTAGGATGAAGGTAAGGACCTAAACTTTCAAGAAAGGGTGAAGGAGAACCTTGTTTGCTCTTTGGGCAGGTTGGCGATTGGCAGCATGGTCGCCCAAGTCAGTTGGCGATGAGCCAAAGTGCAGTTGGTCACCCATTGTGCTGTCCCTCCTAGCCTAAGCTAAAATCCAAAAGGGCGAGATGGCTTGGGGATCGCCCAGTGAGTTGGTGATTCACTCAACAGCCTCCCCATCGCCCAAGATGAGCTGCCCACTTTGGTGTCCTATTGTAAAAATGGGCGATCTTAAGTATCATTAGGCGAGTCACCTAAGTGGTTTGGTGAGCCAAGGGTGCCAAAGGGCGAGCTCAAGTGGGCCAAACACATATAAATGAAGTTTAAGTGAGGGCATTTAAGTAATCTTTCTTAAACTTGAACCAATACTTTTCCACACTTTTCAAGAAGAAGAAGAAGACATTGGAGATAGGGGTTCCAAGGTTCTTCCCCAAAAATTCTTGGATTTCCTTAGACAAGGTATGGTTGCTTTTCATCCTTGGATAGCTATCACCCAAGGATCCCCTGCAACTACATTTTCAAGAAATCAAATCCCCCAATTTCAAGGATTTTCATTCTATAACATGGGTCTTATTTCCGAAACATTTTTATTGCTTAATTATGATTGTTTATGGTTGTTTATGACGAATTATGAATATATTGATGGATAATTGAGATTTATAACGAGAATTCCCCATAGACCCATGTGTTTCCCATGATGTTAGATCTTAAATTGATATTATGGGTTGGAGAATATTGTGAATATGTCAATTGAATATGTTTATGATGTTTAAGCTATTGAATCATGAATTCCTTCTATATTATGTAGTAATTGTGTATAGTTGGGTTGATTGTGATTCCAAGACCCTTGAAGGGCAAAGGCATGAAGGTTATATCTCTTTATGGGAATTGTGCATGAGATTGTGAATTACTTAGATAGTAATGATTCTATATCTTTTGTGTTGTTGTGGTGTTGATGTTAAGATCTTTCATCCCTATTCCCTATACTCTATACACTTGGCTATGCATGATGTATGTTATGAGAAGCTTATTGTGTTGATTGAAAGGACATTCTCATGATAACAATACGATTGCAATGTGAAAGGCTTACTCACATGCTAGTGTTTCTAAAGTGAAAGGAGCATTCTCACTTAAGGAACATATGAGAAATTATGATGAGATGTTGGTCTAAGTGCCCAATGAATGTTGATATGAAGTTAAGTAAAGGATAATTATGACTATTAAAGGGAATAATGCATAGCACCGAGAGGACATGAAAGTGAGATGGGGGCTTTTACGTTTAGCAAGTCCGGCTTCCCATTGTTCAATATCTCATGAGATGGAAACCTTTTACGTTTAGCAAGTCCGGGTTTCTAGTAGCAATCTTTTTGTCCCATAACTATGTGCCCACAAAGGTCTTAGCTAGTTGATCCACCTAAATAGCCAGAATGTACGTTCTACCTTAGGCAAGTAGAACACCTCTTTTCGATGTGGGGGTAGAACACCGGATTCCATGTAGCTCACATGGTCTATGTCGGTTAATGCACTCTTTCCCTAAAGGTCAATGAATGAACTATGTTAAGTACATGGACTTTAACTAGGACTTCTTAAGGTGTACTACTTAGTGTGAGTGGGGCTATGTGACTTCACTTTTACATTGCACAAGTAGACTCTAAGAGGAGTTTTGGTAAGGTTCTCTTATGATTATGATGACTTATGAACTATGTATGAAATGGTATGTATGAATGTTATAAATATGAATGTCTTCACTTTTATGTACGTTGTTAGTGGCCTAAAGGTGATACTTGGCACTTGGTAGGGTTATGGGATCTTGCCTTTGCATTGCACTAGTGTTGCATTGGGTTGCTTATATGCTTGGGTTGGCTTATGTTTCTTCATAAATGTGCATATTGGTTTTAAAACTTGATAAAGGCATGATTTAAACTAATTGTCCCTTTTATGCATGTTTTAAGAATTTTATGCATGGCATCCATCCTTAGTATAATTAATTGTGCTAACCTATATTTTCTACTTTACTATGAGTGTAGGTGTCACGACCCAAGCCTAGGGCCTAGACGTGACATGGCGAATGAGGAACCCGAAGGAACCCCAAACAAGCCTCTCAAACTTGTCATCACACTTCATCGGTCGCGGAAGTACATTCAACATTAAATAACGGGAAATAGGGACTAAGGGCAAACCATTTCAAAATGACATCATAGAACAAGAGTCAAGCTCGTTTACTAAATACTTGTCCAACGCACACCTCTACATACATAGATAGGACGGGGGCCATGACATACTACCGGCTCCCCTCATAGTCAAAATACAATTGCAAGCTAAAGTCTCAAAACATAGGAGTAGGAAACATAACATAGCCCTCGAATCATTGAGGACTCACCAACAAACTCGGATAAGCACCGTACTAGCCACGTGAATGGAGAGAAGGATCAAGAGTAGCTCCGGTCCCTACATGGTGACATCATGTAGGCAAAATATGCGTTAGTACTTGGAATGTACTAAGTATGCGGGGTGCAATACAACAATAGACAAGGACACAATCGAAATGCAAGAAATAGTTTCATAAGCATAATGAATAACAATATGAGGATGCATGATTAAAGTGAAGTCAAAACATGTTTAAGTAAATCTATACTAATAGTAGATATCATATGTGTATGCATGATCCAACCAATCTATAACCCCAACTTAGGATGGGGGATGCCGTTCACACCCGGACACCCTGGTGGCAAGGTATAAACCCCTCACATGGTTGATGTTGGTCACACCCCAAGCATCCTAGGTGGTGAGATATAAACCTCTCACATGGTTGATGTTGGTCACACCCCAAGCATCCTAAGTGGTGAGATATAAACCTCTCACATGGTTGTCCGGTTCTTTTCCCCCGGACCGGGCATGGTCATGCAACACTTTATATAGGAAATTCCCATTAGGCACTAATGCAATCTCATGTATGGAATGAACATATACACAAACTTAGTTTGTCATCAACACATCTCTGGAATGCCATACATCTCATAACTCAAGCTTTAAAGCATCAATTCACCAATTCTCCATAGTTGGACATTTTGTCAAACACCTTGAAGGCATGTAATGGAATCAAAGAGCATGGAAAATAGGGTAGTAATTATGCAGCCAAACCAGTGAACAACCTACAACAACACCTTTTAACACCCACAAGACCACATGAAAATCTCCACATCCATTCCAAATTTAGATTCAAGTTCTAGAGTCACAACATGCTCAAAACATTCACTTTTCATGTTAAAAATGCAATGTGCAGGAAATTATTACAAAGAACAAGACTAATTTATGAATCTTAACTTAAACCATGAATTAGTGAGTAGAATAGAGTCTAGGCACTATGGGTGGAAGGAACCATGAGTTCAACACCACATACCTTGAGTTTTTATGAAGGTCTTGAGAGTGTCTTCAATGGAAGCTTGGAACTTGGAGCAAGAGTCTCTTCAATCTTGAGGAAGGTTTTGGATTAGGGTTCTTGAGAGAACTTGAGAGAAAATGTGTCTAAGTATGGGAGAGGTGTTTTGGGAAATGTTTTAGAGATGGGAATTGAACTAATGCTATATAGGAAATAACATATGCCCTTTGGAAAAATGGTCCAACACTTAGAAAATAAAATGAGGCGGGTGAACAGTAAAAACGCTCACTGGAAATTGCATTTCCTGCCGGACAGATTTTACGAAAATGGGCATAACTTCTTCGTCCAAACTCCGAATGAGGTGAAACAAAGTGCGTTGGGTAGCTAACTCAAAGGTATTTCCATGGATAAGTTATGCGCCACCCAATTATTTGTGTGCTAGGAGATATGACCCTCCAAAGTAGACCCTTGAAAAAGCTCCACTTGGAAATTTTGGATTTTGATACGGTTGCACTAAAATTTGGGTTAGACCTATTTCCCACTCAATTTGACCCCCTAAACAAGAATATGAAGTCGGATTTTCGAAAAACGAAACGGATTTTTAGGTATAGCTTAAACAAGTTTCCGGTAACTTCCGAAGCACATTTTTAGGATTTTTTTTTTTTTTTTTTTGGGGGTCATTTCAGTAGGTTCCGGTTGTTGATACTTACTACTTTCTTGAAGGTGAAGCTTGGGTCGACTATTCCCCGACTTGGTGAGTCCTCAAGATTGAGGACAAGTTGCTATTAATTCTAGTTTCTAGTTTACCTTCTATGTTCTAGACTATTGTATTTCCCATTGTTGGGAACTTTATTGATGTAAGGGCTTAGACTCTATTTGTACTCTTATGTCTAGATGGTGACTGAGACAAGTCTAGTTTCCTATTTTCCTTATATGAAAGAATTTGACTTCGATTGTAAAAGTTTTAATTTTTCTGTATTTTTCTATGTCTTTATGCGATGATGAATGCTAAGGGCTCGTATAAGACCCCTTCGGGGTCAAGTACACCGTGTTATGACTAGGAGGTGCTCTCGAGTCGTGACAAACTTTGTATCAGAGCCTAAGGTTTAGAAAGATTTTAGGGTGCTGCCTCATGAACCACGTCTAGTAGAGTCTTGTTCATAAGTGTGAAGCGCGCCTCACTTATGAATGAGAGGCTATAAGATGCTTAGGAACTTTTCACTTCTTGATCTACTCATTAATCATGCCTTGGAGTTTTTACTCTATGAAGTCCTTTTCCTAACCCTTTTGTTGTGAATATTGGAATATGAACACAAGAAGAGCGGCTGCAAGAAGAGTGGAAGAGGAGGTTGCTAATGATGAGGGAGTTCCTCCCCAAGGTCCTCAAGGGGCTCAAGTTCCTCAAGCTCCTAATGAAGAGGGGCCCACGACCAATGTGGAGTTAAGGAAGGCTCTCCAAACCATAACTCATGCTCTAACGGCTCAAGTCACTAGAGATGCTAGGGGTCAAGTGAACCCCAATGCAAATACTACCGCTTCTAGGATAAGGGATTTCACAAGAATGAATCCCCCTACATTCTATGGTTCCAAAGTGGATGAAGATCCACAAGGGTTTATTGAGGAGGTGTTTAAGGTGCTTGAAGCGATGGGAGTGTCTCTAAGAGAGAAGGCGGAACTAGCCGCCTACCAACTCAAGGACGTGGCTCAAGTGTGGCATTAGCAATGGAAGGAAGAGAGGTCCATTAGAGCGGGCCCGATTGATTGGGGAGTGTTCAAGGTGTCCTTCCTTGATAGGTTTTCCCCCCTAGAGCTAAGCGAGAGGAAGATGCAAGAATTCATCAACTTCTGCCAAGTAGGTATGCGTGTGAAGGAATATAGCCTCAAGTTCACACAATTGTCTAAATATGCCCCAACCTTGGTGGAGGACTCTAGGGCTAAAATGAACAAATTTGTTATGGGGATATCCGATCTTGTGGTGAATGAATGTAGGTCGGTGATGGTTGTTGCTCCCCAGTATACACGCAAGTGTACGTGGTCGCACAAGTAATATATATTCTTTAAGAAATGAGTTAATCGTTCCCAAGGGACTTATGATCAACTTATATTCACTTAATTCTACAACTAAAAGTAAAAAGTAACCTTTTCAACAGCTGATGATTTATTATTTATCTACTAATAATTATGCACTAATTAAAAGTAACTAATTGCGAACAACTTTGATATACTGTTTCAAGCAAGTTAAAAGCAATTCCAAGCCTGCAGCATATACTGAATATCATATATCATATTATTAGCTTAGAATTAATTTCAGTTGTCAAGTTACTGGTTTATAGGGTTGATGATATGATCCAGGTTATACGTTCTCGTCGCCTACCCCAGTTAACTATCTAACTACATCGGTGAGCAGGGATAAATAGACTATCTGGCGAGCATTTATATTTTATCTTATTTCGTAACCAAGCAAGGTGTTCGTCTGGGTGTCACTCCTGAACACTAATCACCTCAATTTAATGGGTGGACAGAGCTCTCTATATTCTCTGGTCTATCTAACCTCTCCTCTCCCAATTTTAAGATTAGACATATATTTATCTTATGGTGCGCAAGCATAAAATACTAAAACTAGAATATAGAAGTAACTTGTATTGACAACCGAAAATTAATTCAACAACCTTAAACAATCAACAAGCAATTCATAGGTACAGCCCCAGAACTAGGGCGTTTAGCCACTCATGCTATTAGAAAACAAGAAAATACAATAGTTCATGCAATTTCTGGAAAATAGAAGAGTTAAAGGATTTAAATCTATTACAAACATGAATTCTTGCTCTCGCACACTAAATCAAAACGTCCCCCAGATTATGGAACCCTAAGGGTGTATTTATAATAGTAGGATAACTTGGAGTCAAAACCTACTACACTTAGGAATCCTATTTTAAGTCTTTTAACTTGAAAAAGTCGAAAGAGGCTTCGCGCCTCTCATCGCACCTACAGGTTGCCTCTGAAGTCTCCTCCTTGGCGCGGCGCGCCTCTCAGTGCACGTGAGAAGGGACTCTGAAGTGTGGTCCTTGGCGTGTCGCACCTGAGAAGGGACTCTGAAGTATGGCCCTTGGCGCGTCGCACCTCTCAGCGCGCCATAACATCATTTCTGAAGTACCACCAGTGGCGCGCCGCACCAACCAGTGTGCCAGCCACTGGTGGTTTTTGCCTTGCCTATTTTCTTGCACATCTTTGCTTCTTCTTTCTTCGTTCCAACTCCAATCCTTTCAAGTACGCCGGAAACAACTAATCGTGTGTGTAAGTGCACAATCATCACAAGTTACACCAAAAATCAAGTTAGTAACTAAAGATCATTCTTCAATCTAATCAAATCATGGGCCAATATTGACAACATAGGCATATAAATATGCCTAAGATCAATGCTTATTCCAACCATGAACATCTCACGTCTTATGGTTCATGCCGATCAAATTGAGGAACAAAAGCTCAAGCAAGTGGGTAGAGAAGTAAAAAGGGCAAGAGTTGATGATGGTAATTCATCTAAGGGTAGATTTCAGGTTCAAGGCAAACCAAGATTTAAGAAGAGGTTTACTAATCAAGGCACTTTTAGCACTCCTAAGGTCAACAAAGAGAGGGTGCCTACTCCAAAGCCACAAGGTGGTGGCAGAGGTGGTTCTTATGTTGATAAACCAAATTGTGCAGAGTGTGGCAAAAAGCATGGGAGAAAGTGTCTTGTGGGCACAAATGAGTGTTTTAATTATGGAAAAAGTGAGCACATGAAGAGGGATTGTCCTATGCTAAAAGTTAAAGGGAGAGAGGGCAAGTAATCCCTCCTAGTGGCTCCAACGCCGATACTCCCAAGAAAAATGGCTTCTATGTTCTCCAATCTAGAAGTGATCAAGAGGGTTCTCCGGACGTTGTCACTGGTATGTTACAAGTATTTTCCTTTATTTTTTATGCATTGTTAGACCCCGGTGCCACTTTATCTTTTGTTACCCCTTTAGTGGCTATGAAATTTGATGTACTCCCCGTAAAGTTAGAGGAACCTTTTTTGGTTTCTACTCCCATAGGAGACTCGGTTGTTTCTAGCAAGGTTTATAGGGATTGTCCTATTTCCTTGTCTAATAGAGTCACTTTGTTTGATTTAGTAGAATTAGATATGTTGGACTTTGATGTCATATTGGGGATGGGTTGGTTGCATGCTTGTTTTGCTTCCATTGATTGTAGAACTCGGGTAGTAAAGTTTCAATTTCCAAATGAACCCGTGTTAGATGGAAGGGGGGAACTAGAGGTCGTTTTGTCTCATATTTGAAAGCTAGAAGAATGATTTCTAAGGGGTGTATCTATCATATTATGATAGTCAAGGACAGTGAGTCTGAGACTCCTCCTTTAGTGTCGGTCCTTGTAGTAAGGGAATTTCAGGAAGTCTTTCCCGATGACTTAGCCAGAATCCCTCCCGAACCGGAAATAGACTTCGGCATTGATCTTTTGCCGGATAGACAACCCATATCAATTCCTCCTTACCAGATGACCCCGACCGAATTGAAGGAATTGAAGAAACAACTGCGGGATTTGCTGGATAAGGGTGTTATTCAAACAAGCATGTCTCCATGGGGTGCCTCGGTATTGTTTGTGAAAAAGAATGATGATTCACTTCGGATGTGTATAGATTACCGCCAATTAAACAAAGTCACTCCCTAGAATTTATAGATTTGTTTGACCAATTCCAACGGGTGAGTTACTTGACTTAAGGTCGGGTTATCACCAACTTAGGTTGAAAGGGGTTGACATTCCTAAAACAGCCTTCCGTACAAGATATGGTCACTATGAATTCTTAGTTATGTCTTTTGGTTTAACAAATTACCCCGGTGCTATTCATGGATCTTATGAATAGGGTATTTAGGCAATATCTTGATTTGTTTGTGATCGTCTTTATTGATGGTATTTTGATCTATTCAAGGAGTGAGGATGATCATATGAAGCATTTGAGGTTAGTGTTGCAAGTCCTCAAAGATTATCAACTTTATGCTAAATTTAGCAAGTGCAAGTTTTGGCTAAGGTCGGTTGCTTTCTTGGGCAACATTGTGTCAAGTGTGGGTATAGAGTTTGATCCGAAGAAAACAGATGCGGTGAAAAGTCCCCCCAATATTCGAAGCTTTTTGGGATTGGACGGGTATTATAGAAGATTTGTAGAGGGCTTCTTATCTATTGCTTCTCCATCAACGACCTTGACCCAAAATAAGTCCAAATTTGAGTGGACGGAGGCTTGTGAGAAGAGCTTCCAAGAGTTGAAGGATAGACTCGCCTCCGCTCCGGTATTGACCTTGTCGGAAGGTACCGATGGATTCGTTGTATATTGTGAAGCTTCGAGGATAAGGTTGGGGTGTGTTCTCATGCAACACAATAAAGTAATTGCGTATGCTTCAAGGCAACTTAAGACACATCAAAATAATTACCCGACGCATGATCTCGAACTAGCGGCGGTGGTTTTTGCCTTGAAAATATGGAGACACTATCTCTATGGGGTGCATGTAGACATGTTTACTGACCACAAGAGTCTTCAATATGTGTTTAGCCAAAAAGACTTGAATCTCCGACAAAGAAGGTGGTTAGAACTTTTGAAGGATTATGATATGAGTGTCCTTTACCACCTCGACAAGGCTAATGTGGTTGCGGATGCCCTGAGTAGATTGTCCATGGGTAGTGTGGCTAACATAGAAGATGAGAAGAAGGAATTGGTTCGTGATGTACATAGGTTGGCCCGGTTAGGTGTCCAACTAGTGGATTCCACCAACGGTGGGTTTATGGTCTATCATAATATTGAATCAACACTTGTTTTTGATGTGAAGTCTAAGCAACATCTTGATCCTATTTTGATGGAGTTGAAAGAGTCGGTTCTCAATAAGTCCGTTGAAGCTTTCTCCCAAGGGGAGGATAGGGTGCTTAGGTACCAAGGTAGATTATGTATTCCGAATGATGATGGTTTGAGAAAGTAAATTCTAGAAGAGGCTCATGGTTCGCGATATTCTATTCATCCAGGAGCCACCAAGATGTACCGTGATCTACGGGAAGTCTATTGGTGGAATGGCTTGAAAAAAGATATAGCAGGTTTTGTAGCCAAATGTCCGAATTGTCAACAAGTCAAAGCCGAACACCAAAAATCCAAACGTTTGTCCCAATATATAGAAATTCCTACTTAGAAATGGGAGGATGTTAGTATGGACTTTGTGGTGGGGTTGCCTCGTACTTGAAGGCAACATGATTCTATTTGGGTCATTGTTGATAGGTTGACAAAATCGAACTTTATTCCTGTTAAGACTTTGTTTTCAGCGGAAGACTATGACAAGTTGTACCTCAATGAAATTGTGAAGTTGCATGGGGTTCCCTTATCTATTATATCGGATCAGGGTGCCCAATTTACTTCACATTTTTGGAAGGCATTCCAAAAAAGGATCGGTACCAATGTTAAGCTTAGCACCGCATTCCACCCTCGAACGGATGGTCTAGCGGAACGCACCATTCAAACCTTAGAGGACATGTTGAGGGCATGTGTGATAGATTTCAAGGGTAGTTGGGACGATCATCTTCCTTTGATAGAATTTTCCTACAACAATAGTTACCACTCAAGCATTGCCATGGCTCCTTTTGAAGCACTATATGGTAGAAGGTGTAGATCACCGTTGGGTTGGTTTGAAGTAGGTGAGTTTACTATAATAGGCCCTGAACTAATTTATGATGCCATTGAAAAAGTCCGGCTTATTAGGGAAAGGTCGGAAATGGCTCATAGTCGGCAAAAATCCTATGCCTATAATAGAAGGAGGGAATTGGAGTTTGAAATTGGTGATTGGGTCTACTTGAAGATTTCACCTATGAAAGGTGTTATGAGGTTTGGCAAAAAGGTGAAGTTAAGTCCCCGATATGTGGGCCCGTAGCAAATCTTGAAATGTGTCGGGAAAGTGGCATATGAATTAGAGTTGACAAATGAATTGACCCAGGTTCACCAAGTGTTTCATGTTTCCATGCTTAAGAAATGCATTGGTGATCTGGTGTCCATCCTTCCTTTAAAGGGTTTAGGAGTTGATGAGAACCTTTCTTATGAAGAGGTCCCGGTTGAAATTTTGGACCGGCAAGTGAAGAAGTTAAGGAACAAAAAAGTATCTTTTGTTAAGGTTCTATGGAGGAACCACCTAGTTGAGGGTGCTACATGGGAGGCCAAGGCCGATATGAAGTCCCGTTACCCTCATCTGTTTGTTTCTACTCTTATCCAAACTTGAGTAAGAAATTCCTCTTTAGTTCTTAGTAATTTGGGAGTCTTGTGTAATGTTTTAGTTTTGCATGATTTCCTTGTATAGGCATGTTTTAGATGAAATTCATGTTTAGTATAAATTGAGCTTTCATGAATTACATGTATTATGATGAATTGCATTGTGTATGATGTTGACATATGTGACTTCATAAGATGAGTTGATGAACATGTTTAGATATGTTGTGATGAAATGACTTGTTGGCTTAAAATTGTTGTGATTGAGCTTGCTTGTGTTGGAGAAGGAAGTTCCTCCCAAGTTTGTATGAAATAGAAATTTTGGTGCGTCATGAAGTTGTGGATGTAGTTCCTACATCTTGTTGTTGCATTGAGTTTATGAAGTTTCCTCCTATGATTTGTACCTTTTGAAATGTCTAGTATGATGGGATACTAGTTTTTAGTCTTTATCCCCTTAATACGTTTAAAGTGTCATTCGAGGACGAATATTCCTAAGGGGGGGGGGGGGATAATGTAACAACCCAGAAAATCAATAGGCTAAACTAGAGCCTCATCATGTGAGTTGGTATAACATTAAGTTGGTGTCTAGGTTGAGTTCGGATTAATGGGTGAGTTTATGTAACTTGAGGAGATGTTTAAAGACCTAACTAAAGGTAGAATGAGGAAGGTAAATATCTAGGATGAAGGTATGGACCTAAACTTTCAAGAAAGGGTGAAGGAGAACCTTGTTTGCTCTTTGGGCAGGTTGGCGATTGGCAGCACGGTCGCCCAGGTCACTTGGCGATGCGCCAAAGTGCACTTGGTCACCCATTGTTCTGTCCCTCCTAGCCTACGCAACTGTCCAAATGGGCGAGATGGCTTGGGGATCGCCCAATGGGTTGGCGATTCGCCCAACAACCCTCCCCATTGCCCAAGTGTGCTGCCCACTTTGGTGTCCTACTGTAAAAATGGGCGAGCTTAAGGCTCATTAGGCGAGTCGCCTAAGTGGTTTGGCGAGCCAAGGGTGCCAAATGGTGAGCTCAAGTGGGCCAAACAAACATAAATGAAGTTTAAGTGAGGGCTTTTAAGTAATCTTTCTTAAACTTGAACCACTACTTTTCCACTCTTTTCCTAACAAGTATATATACTTTTTAAAGTCAAATTTCCTAAAAATTTAGTTACTCCCAATTAATAAAAGAAGAAACCCAAGAACATCATCCTTCTCTCAAAAATCCTCTCCCTAGACTCAAGAAGAAGAAGAAGACATTGGATCTAGGGTTTCAAGGTTCTTCCCCAAAAATTCTTGGAGTTCCTTAGACAAGGTATGGTTGCTTTTCATCCTTGGGTAGCTATTACCCAAGGAGCCCCTTCAACTATGTAATCAAGAAATCAAATCCCCTAATTTCTAGGGTTTTCATTCTATAACATGGGTCGTCTTTCCAAAACGTTTTTATTGCTTAATTACGACTGTTTATGGTTGTTTATGACGACTTATGAATATATTGATGGAGAATTGAGGTTTACAACGAGAATTCCCCATAGACCCATGTGTTTCCCATGTTGTTAGATCTTGAATTGATATTGTAGGTTGGAGATTACTGTGAATACGCCAATTGAATATGTTTATGATGTTTAAGCTATTGGATCATGAATTCCTTCTATATTATGTAGTAATTGTGTAGAGTTGGGTTGATTGTGATTCCAAGACCCTTGAAGGGCAAAGGTATGAAGGTTATGTCTCTTTATGGGAATTGTACATGAGATTGTGAATTTCTTAGATAGTAATGATTCTATATCTATTGTGTTGTTGTGGTGTTGATGATAAGATCTTTCATCCCTATACCCTATACACTTGGTTATGCATGATGTATGTATGTTATAAGAAGCTTATTGTGTTGATTGAAAGGACATTCTCATGATCACAATACGATTGTAATGTGAAAGGTTTACTCACATGCTAGTGTTTCTAAAGTGAAAGGAGCATTCTCACTAAAGGAACCTATGAGCTATTATGATGAGATGTTGGCATGAGTGTCCAATGAATGTTGATATGAACTTAAGCAAAGGCTAATTATGACTATTAAAGGGAACAATGCGTAGCACCGAGAAGACATGAAAGTGAGATGGGGGCTTTTATGTTTAGCAAGTCCGGCTTCCCATTGTACAATATCTCATGAGATGGAAACCTTTTGCGTTTAGATAGTCTAGGTTTCTAGTAGCAATCTCCTTGTCCTGTAACTATGTGCCCACATAGTTCTTAGCTAGTGGATCCACCTAAATAGCTAGAATGTACGTTCTACCTTAGGCAAGTAGAACACCTCTTTTCGGTGTGGGGGTAGAACACCGGATTCCATGTAGCTCACATGGTCTATGTCGGTTAATGCAATCTTTCCCTAAAGGTCAATGAACGAACTATGGTAAGGACATGGACTTTAACTAGGACTTCTTAAGGTGTACTACTTAGTGTGAGTGGGGGTATGGGACTTCACTTGTACATTGCACAAGTAGACTCTAAGAGGGGTTTTGGTAAGGTTCTCTTATGATTATGATGACTTATGAACTATGTATGAAATGGTATGTATGAATGTTATAAATATGAATGTCTTCACTTTTATGTATGTTGTTGGTGACCTAAAGGTGATACTTGGCATTTGGTAGGGTTATGGGATCTTGCCTTTGCATTGCACTAGTGTTGCATTGGGTTGCTTATATGCTTGGGTTGGCTTATGTTTCTTCATAAATGTGCATATTGGTTTTAAAACTTGACAAAGGCATGATTTCAACTAAATGTCCCTTTTATGCATTTTTTAAGGATTTTATGCATGGCATCCATACTTAGTATAATTAATTGTGCTAACCCATATCTTGTACTTCACTATGAGTGTAGGTTCCGGTCGTTAATACTTACTACTTTCTTGAAGGTGAAGCTTGGGTCGACTATTCCCACGGCTTGGTGAGTCCTCAAGTTCGAGGACAAGTTGCTATTGATTCTAGTTTCTAGTTTACCTTCTATATTCTAGAATATTGTATTTCCCATTGTTGGGAACTTTATTGATGTAAGGGCATAGACCCTATTTGTACTCTTACGTCTAGATGGTGATTGAGACTAGTCTAGTTTCCTATTTTCCTTATATGAAAGAAGTTGGTTTCGATTGTAAAAGTTTTAATTTTTCTATATTTTTCTATATCTTTATGCGATGATAAATACTAAGGGCTCGTATAAGACCCCTTCGAGGTCAAGTACGCCGTGTTACGACTAGGGGATTCTCTCAAGTCATGACAGTTTGAAGCTCTTTCCCTACCTATCCAACTAGTTTAGAATTCATTCTAGGACGAATGATCCTAAGGGGGAGATATTGTAACACCTTGGAACCTAGACTTGGAAAATACTGTAGAAAATCACCATAATCAGTGAACCACAGACCGTGATAAGGTCCATGGTCCATTGATGTTCCCGTGGACTTCAGCATCCTCCAACAGAGGTGGACCACGGGATCCTTCACCGGCCATGGACCACCTCATGAGACCCTTCACGGGCTGTACTGGTACCCAAGGTGAAGAGTCAGAGTTCCACTAAGTCCAAAAATCAGACCACGAAGCCCTCCACGGGCCGTGGGAGGGTCCGTAGACATGAGCCAGCAGACCACCAACCCAAGTGAAGAACCACATCGACCTTCATGGTTTGTGGTCCTTCATACAGGTCGTGGTAGGGCTCAAGGTTGAAGCCCCTAGAACCAGCAGCTACTGCACAAGGGACCACGAGCGGCTTCACGGTAGGTGGTCCCTTTGACGGTCCATCAAAGGAGCTGTGGTCTGGCCCGTCAGACTTTTAAGTCAGGGGTCATTTGGTCGTGTCCCTGTGCGTTGGACCCCTAAATGACATCGTCTAACCCCTAAAATACATAGTTTTGGTCAGTTTTAGAGTAGTAAACTAATAAGAACCAAACCTAATTAATTATTCACCAAAATCAAGCATAACATAGATCAAAACAAAGGAGAAAGTCGACCAAGCCCTAGTTCAAGAACGCAACAGATTTTCATTAGTTTCAGCTTCAAAATCGAAAGATTTCTCTGTGGAATTCATCACCAGGTATGTGGTATTTTACTAGTGGGTTCCTTCCACCTATTAGGTCCCTAGATTTTAGTCAGAATCTTGATTCCCTTAATATCAACTAAACATAGGGTTTCATAATTGTTATAAATTGTTGGTTTTTAGCTGTTAGAATAATCCAAATCAGATTATCATGTTATTGTTTTGTTTCTTGTATGGCATTTAGAATCCTAGCTGTAATTCTTTTAGTTCATGAGTTACACATGCTAGGTCAGGTATTCTTGGTATAAATGCTTCTGTTTATGAATGTCACATTATCAGTTATAATTGTTGCATTCTCAGAGTTTGCATGTCAGTAATTGAGCTAACCAGTACTTCACATTTCATTCATAATATTGCTTATATATACATTCTAATTGGGAGTAGCTTAATATCGAGTGAATTAGGGTTTAGCATACTTGAATAGTCTGAAAACTACGTGCCCTCGAAGGTTTATAAGTCCCCTTTGTGGGCATTACATTTTAGTAATCACGCCAGTCATTCCTCCATACCTCTAACAGGGTATATTGGGTTCTCTCGATGGGGCGTATATATCGGAATCTAAATTTATCTCACGTGGTTTTATGTCGGTTATTAGTAGCTCCCTTATAGTGATATTCTATTACATTGACCATGCTATCAGTTACAGTCAGATTTGAGTCTCAGCATGTTATAAACTTGGTCATGCTCAGATATATGCTTTGGTTAAGTTATGTTTATTGTTCAGCTTTGTTCTATACTGCATGCTCAGTACCTTTCAAGTACTGACACATACTCTGCGCTACATCTTGTCGTGATGTAGGTTAAGGTCCTCCGCTTCCAGATAATGCATAGATCGGTTCCCGATCTTCAGGTCAACAGTATTAGTGGTGAGTCCTCATTCTCCGAGGATGACATACATGTTTCTTTTGCTTTTAGTTTTTAGTTTTAGTTTTGCTAGATTTAGATGGGGCCTGTCCTAGCACTTCTAGTCAGTTAGAGGCTTATTTCAGACATAGTTAGTTTCAGCTTTAGCACTTTAGTTTGGCGTTTTAGTTCTTGTTAAACTCTTTTTTTTTTATATTGAGTTAGTTATGGGTATTCCCTATTATTTCATTTTAGTTGATCTTATGATTTAGCTTCCGCACAGTCTTTTGTTACTTCAGTTTCTTTAGTATGCTTATGATATTCAGTAGGATTAGCTTGGGGTCACTCGTGATCCTAGGTCCCGTTTCCGCATTCTGGAGGTAGCTTCGGGGCGTGACAAACCTGCTATCAAATCCTTATCTTTAACTATCCTAGGAAGTGTGAAAATCCGCACTAAGTAGAGTTAGTTTCATAGGTTTGAAGTGCACCACATCTAATGAGAGGAGACTTCAAAGTGTTTTTGGAAAACTTCAAATTTCTTGATATTCTTATCGTGCGTAAGGTATGATCTAATTCCTCATTTATAATTCAACGTTATGCTCTATCAGATCATGCCTCCTCGTAAAGTTTACAGACGGAATGCGAATGCACGCAACACTAACTCAACTCCTCAAGTTCCAGATTAGGAAGTTTCGAATGTTGAGCTTCGGAATGCCATTCAGCTTTTAGCTTAGAGTGTGACCAACCAGAACAACCAGCAGGTTCAAGTTCCTGCAAATGCTAGTGGTGGATCAGTGGCAGCTAGGGTTCGTGATTTTGTTAGGATGAATCCGCCTGACTTCTTAGGGTCGTATATTGGTGAGGATCCCCAAAACACATAGATGAGGTCAAGAAGATCTTTGGAGTAATGGAAGTGACAGGAAATGATAGGGTGGAGCTAGCATCCTACCAGCTTAAGGATGTAGCTCACATATGGTATACTCAATGGAATGAAAACAGGGGTACGAATGCGGCTCTTATCACTTGGGAATGCTTTAGTGAGACTTTTCTGGACAGGTTCTTCCCAAGAGAGTTGAGGTAGGCAAAAGCTCAGGAGTTTATGAATTTGAGGCAAGGTAACATGACAGTCCAAGAATACAGACTCAAGTTCACCCAACTCTCCAGGTATGCTCCTCACATGGTTGTCGATTCCAGGGCTCAAATGAATAAGTTTATTTATGGAGTGTCTGACTTAGTGAAAACATAGTGCAGAAATGCTATATTGCTAGAAAATATGAATATCTCTAGGCTTATGACCCATGCTCAGAAGGTTGAGAGAGATAAGCTTATGGAACATGCTAAGGATAATAACAAGGCTAGGACAGACAACTATGAGTATTCTCAGCAAAAATCAGGTGGTGGAAATCGTTCTCAGTTCCACCAGAAATCTTCAGCTCCAGCACCTTCATCAGCTAGTGTTCCATCCCCCAAGTTCTGACAGGATCAGAAAGGTAGGGCTTCAGGCTCTAAGTCTCAGGGGAGTATTTCAGTCACCAGAACCTACCCAACTTGTCCAAAGTGTGGTAAGAACCATCCGGTCGAGTGTCTTGCAGGAAATGAAGGATGTTTTGGGTGTGGTAAGTCTGGTCACAGATTAAGAGATTATCCTTCTGCTAAACAAGGTCAAGGAGACATTAATGGTAGGGCTCACTCTATAACTTCAGCAACACCAGCAGGTCGCCCGACTCAGCAGGGTAACTCATCTGGTACAGTTGGCGGACAATGCCAAAATAGGTTGTATTCTCTTCAGGCTCGCCAGGATCAGGAAGATTCTCCTGATCTAGTAACTAGTATGTTACGAGTCTTTAACTTAGATGTTTATGCTTTGTTAGAGCCAGGGGCTACTCTTTCCTTTGTAACTCCTTATATAGCAGTCAACTTCAATGTTAGTCTAGAAACTCTCTCAAAACCTTTCTCAGTCTCTACTCCACTCCAGTCGGTGACCCAATTATAGCTAGATGGGTATACAAAAATTGCCCTATCATAGTCTCTCAGAAAGTCACCTCCGCAGATCTTGTAGATTTACAAATGGTAGACTTTGATATCATTCTAGGAATGGATTGGTTACATTCATGTTATTCCTCATTTAATTGTAGAACCATGATCGTTCATTTTCAGTTTCCTGACGAACCAATCTTAGAATGGAAGGGTAGTAGCTTAGCGCCTATGGGTCGATTCATTTCTTACTTTAAGGCCAGAAAGATAATTTCTAAGGGTTATCTCTATCATCAAGTTCGAGTTAAGGATTAAAGCTCTGAAATCGCAACTCTTGAGTCAGTTCCATTAGTTAATGAGTTTCCAGAAGTGTTTCCAAAAGATCTTCCCAGAGTTCCTTCTAAAAGGGAAATTGACTTTTGAATTGATCTCCTTCCAGATACCCAGCCTATTTCTATTCCTCTTTAAAAAATGGCTCCGGCTGAGCTTAAGGAATTGAAAGAGCAGTTGAAAGACCTTCTAGATAAGGGCTTTATCAGACCTAGTATTTCCCCATGGGGTGCACCAATGTTGTTAGTGAAGCAGAAATATGGTTCTATCAAAATGGGCATTGACTATAGACAATTGAACAAGGTCACAATCAAGAATAAGTACCCTATCCCTGAATTGATGACTTGTTCAACCAACTTCAGGGTGCTAGTCATTTTTTGAAGATAGACCTCAGATCTAGTTATCATCAGCGAAGAGTCAGAGCTAGTGACATTCCAAAAATAGCCTTCAGAACTTGGTATGGTCATTACGAATTTGTAGTTATGTCATTTGGACTAACCAATGCTCCTGCAACTTTCATGGATTTGATGAACAGTGTGTTTAAGCAGTATTTGGACTTGTTCGTTATCATCTTTATTGATGATATCCTCATTTACTCTAGGAATGAGGAAGAACATGCGAATCATTTGAGGGTTGTCCTGCAAACTCTCAAGGATCGCTAGTTATTCGTTAAGTTTAGCAAATGTTAGTTTTGGTTGCAGGCAGTTGCTTTCCTTAGGCATATTATGTCTAGCAAAGGGATCCGAGTGGATTCTCTGAAAATAGAAGCAATGAAACAATGGCCCAGACCTGCCTCTCCTTCAGATATCAGAAGTTTCTTGGGTTTGGCAGGTTACTATAGAAGGTTAGGATTTTCATCCGTAGCTTCTCCATTGACTAAGTTGACTTAGAAAAAGATTAAGTTTCAGTGGTTAGATGATTGTGAGAAAAGACTCGCAAAACTTACAACTAGGTTGACTACAGCCCCCCCGTTTTGACTCTACCAGAGGGTTCAGACGGTTATGTGATCTATTCTGATGCATCTAGAGTCGGCCTAAGTTGTGTATTCATGCAACGAGGTAAGGTTATAGCTTATGCTTCTAGACAGCTTAAGGTGCATTAGAAGAATTATCCGACTCATGACCTAGAGCTTACAGTAGTGGTGTTTGCACTTAAGATTTGGAGGCATTACTTGTATGGCCTTCACGTAGATGTGTTCCTAGACCATAAGAGCCTTCAATATGTGTTTACCCAGAAAGAGTTGAATCTTCACTAGAGGAGATGGCTTGAGTTCCTCAAGGATTATGATATGAGTGTGCATTACCATCCTGGTAAGGCCAATGTAGTAGCAGATTCCCTTAGCAGACTATCGATGGGTAATGTAACACATGTTGAGGAAGAGAGAAAGGAACTAGCAAAAGATGTTCACACGCTTGCTCGTTTTGGAGTTCGCCTTATGAGCATATCAAATGATAGTGTAACAGTTTTGAGTGGGTCAGAATCTTCAGTGGTAGTGGTGGTTAAGGAGAAACAATACATTGATCCTATATTGCTTCAACTAAAGGGTGCAATTCATCAATAGAAGGTTGAGGTTTTCTCCCAAGGGGGAGATGGTGTGCTTCTCTATCAGGGTCGATTATGTGTTCCTAAGGTGGGTGAGTTGAGACAACAGATTCTTCTGAAAGCCTATAACTCCATGTATTCTATTCATCTAGGTGCCACTAAGATATACCATGATCTACGGGAGGTCTTTTGGTGGAATTGTATGAAAAATGATATAAAGGATTTTATGGCTAGGTGCCCTAATTGCAAGCAAGTGAAGGTAGAACAGCAGAAACAAAGGGGTATGACTCAAGAGATCAATATTCCTACTTGGAAGTGGGAAGTGATCAACGTGGACTTCATTAAAGGTTAACCTCATAATCGCAGACATCATGTCTCCATTTGGGTGATAGTTGACAGAGTTACTAAGTCTGCACGCTTTTTGGCTGTTAAGACCACAGATTTGGCGGAGGACTACCCCAAGCTTTACATTAATGAGATAGTCAGGTTGCATGGAGTTCCATCATCTTAGATAGAGGTCCTTAGGTTACCTCTTATTTGTGGAAGTCATTTTAGAAAGGTCTTGGTACTCAGGTAAATCTTAGCACAACATTTCATCCACAGACGGATGGTCAGGTAGAGCGTACCATTCAGACAACAATAGTTACCATTCCAGCATTCAGATGGCCCCTTATGAGGCATTGTATGGGCGTAAATGTAGATCTCCAGTTGGTTGGTTTGAAGTAGGTGAAACAGGCTTGATAGGGCCAGATTCAGTTTATGACACTATGGAGAAAGTTCAGCTCATTAGATATAGACTTAAGACAACCCAGAGTCACCATAAGTCATATGCAGATGTAAGGAGAAAGGACTTAGAGTTCCAAGTTGATGATTGGGTTTTCCTGAAAGTGTCACCTATGAAGGGGGTGATGATATTTGGCAAAAAGGGGAATCTCAGTCCTAGATATGTAGGCCCTTACAAGATCTTGAAAAGAATTGGCAAGGTGACTTATGAGTTAGAGTTGCTAGCAAAATTAGCAGCAGTGCATCCAATTTTTCACATTTCGTTGTTGAAGAAGTGTGTGGGTGATCCAGTATCTATAATGCAATTAGAAAGTTTGGAAGTGAAGGATAGTCTCACTTATGAAGAGGTGCCTGTTGAGATTCTTGATTGGTGGGTTCGAAGGTTTAGAAACAAAGAAGTCGCTTCAGTGAAGGTTTTGTGGAGAAGTCAGTAAGTAGAGGGAGCTACTTGGGAAGCAAAAGCTGCCATGAAGGCCAAGTATCCTCGTCTCTTTCCTTCTGATTCCATTCCAGCTTGAGGTAATATCTCCTCTTGAGTTTTTCAGTCATTCATGCGTAGCTTCAATCTTAGTACCACTTCCTTCAGTTTGTACTTGCATTTTTAGCGTATTTGCATGCTCTTGGAACTTAGTTTAGACAAAAATCACTTTTTAGTAAATAGTGGTAGGGTTTGCAGCTTTTTCGCTCCCTATCAAGCTGGATTAGACTTCATTCAAGGTCGAATGTTCCCAAGGGGAAGATATTGTAACACATCAGAACCCGAACTTAGAAAATGCAGCAAAAAATCACCAGAATTAGTGAACCACGACAGAGTTCACGGACTCTGATAGGGTCCCCGGTCGGTTGCTTGCCCGTGGACTTCAGCATCCTCCAATAGAGGTGGACGACAGGACCCTTCAAGGGCCGTACTGGTGCCCGTGGTGGAGAGTCAGAGTTCCCCCAAGTCCTGACATCAGACCACGGATCCCTCCACGAGCCGTGGGAAGGTCCGTAAACCTGAACCAGCAGACCACCAACCCAAATGAAGAACCACGTCGACCTTCACGGTCCGTGGTCCTTCACACGGGCCATGGTAGGGCTCGTGGTCAAAGCCCCCAAAACCAGCAGCTACTGGACCAAGGACTACGATCGACTTCATGGTTTGTGGTCCCTTTGACGGTCCGTCAGCCATGGTCTACCCAGTCAGACTTTTAAGTCAGGGTCATTTGGTCTTTTCCATATGCGTTGGACCCCTAAACTACGTTGTCTAACCCCTAAACTACGTAGTTTTGGTCAGTTTTAGCCTAGTAAACTAATTAGAACCTAACCTAATTAATTATTTACCTAAATCAAGCAAAAGTTAGATCAAAACAGAGGAGAAAGTTGACCAACCCTAGTTCAAGAATGCAGCAGATTTTCATCAGTTTCAGCCCCAAAATCAAAAGATTTCTTCGTGGAATTTGTCACTAGGTATGTGGTAATTTCACTAGTGGGCTTCTTCCACCCATTAGGTCCCTAGATTTCAGTCAGAATCTTGATTTCCTTAATATCATCTATTCCTAAGGTTTCGTAAATGTTAGAAATTGTTGGGTTTTAGCTGTTAGAATGATCCAAATCAGATTATCAAGTTATTTCTTAGTTTCTTGTATGGCATTCAGAACCCTATCTATGTAGTTAATTTAGTTCATGAATTACACATTCTAGGTCAGGTATTCCAGGTTTACATGATTCCGTTTACGAATGTCACATTATCAGTTATAATTGTTGAATTCTCAGAGTTTGCATGTTAGTGATTGAGCTATCCAGTACTTCACATTTCAGTCATAATATTGCTTATATATACATTCTAATTAGGAGTAGCTAATACCGCGTGTACTAGGGTTCAACATACCCAAATAGTCCTAGAACTACGTGCCTCCGTAGGTTTATAAGTCTCCTCTGCGGGCATTACATTTTAGTGATCACGCCAGTCATGCCTCTATACCTCTGGCTGGGTATATTGGGTCATCTCGATGGGGCGTATACATCGGAATCCATATTTAGCTCATGTGGTTTTATGTCAGTTATTAGTAGCACCTTTACAGTTAGATTCTGTTGCATTGACCATGTTATCAGTTACAGTCAGATTTCAGTTTCAGAATGTTATAAACTTGGTCATTGTATTCAGTTAGTTAATGTTCAGTATTCTCCATTTAGTACCATGCTTATCTCTTATCATTGCTCAAATATATGTTTTGGTTCAGTTATGTTTATTGTTCAACTTTGTTCTATCCTGCATGCTCAGTATCTTTCAAGTACTGATGCTTACTCTGTGCTACATCTTCTTGTGATTTAGGTTCAGGTCCTCAGAGTCTAGATCACACATAAATCGGTTCCCAATCTTCAGCTCAACAGTATCAGTGGTGAGTCCTCATTCTCTGAGGACGACATACATGTTTCTTTTGCTTTTAGTCTTTAGTTTCAGGTTTTCTAGATTTAGCTCGGGCCTATCCTAACACTTCTAGTCAGCTAGAGGCTTATTTTAGACATAGTTGGTTTTAGCTTTAGCACTTGAGTTTGGCCTTTCAATTGTTGTTAAACTCTCAGTTTCTTTTATATGTAGATAGTTATAGGTATTCCCCATCATTTCATTTCAGTTTATCTTATTATTTATCTTCCTCACAGTATTTTCTTACTTCAGTTTATCTAGTATGCTTATGATATGCCAGCAAGGTTAGCATGAGGTCACTCGTAATCCTAGGTCCCGTGTCTGCGTCCAGGGGGTAGCTTCGGGGCATGACAGACACGTATTTTTGGGACTATGAGGGTACACTGAACCCTAGTCCAACTTGGTGCTAAGTGTACTCCCAACTGGAAATGTGTATGACACAACTTAACTGAAATACTGGATTAGCTCAATATTCTGACATGCTAATTAAGAATTCAACATTTATGTAGTGACAATGAAACATTCAAAATCATAGACATGTGTATCTGTTTAACTGACGTAGCAAGTGTAATTTATGAACTAAGAGAATCTACACAACTAGGGTTTTGAGTTCATGCAAAGGACTAAGCAACGATTCTGTGAAAACATGATAATTTGATTAAGAACACTATAGTAGCGAAATCACAACAATTCTCCAAGGTTTTAGAAACCCTAGGTTTAAACAAGATATAAACAATCAAGAATCTGATTGAATTCTAGGGACCTAGTGGATGAAGGAACCCACCAGTGAAAGCCCACATACCTGGTGATCAAATCTACGGAGAAATCCTTTGATTTTGGGGCTGGAACTGAAGAAAATCTCTTGCTTGTTCATGAGGGTAAACTGGTGCCTCATACTCTTTTCTTTGTTCTATCATTTTGTGATTTAGAAGAATAAAGGTTTTTGATAGGTTCCAACTAGAATATTAGGGTAAAACTAAGTAAAACAACGTTGTTTAGGGATTAAACAACGTAGTTTAACTATCCAAAGCATAGGGGAAAGACCAAAATGACCCTGACTTAATAGTTGACGAAGCCATCGATGGCCCCTGACCGACGGATCGTGGACTGACCAATGATCCATCCTGGTAGGGTGTCATTTGTCTTGAGAGAGTTGGTGCTGAGGATCATGATCCACGGACCTGGACCACAGACGTGGTAAAAACCTACGGTCCATAGGTCCAGTCGTGGGTCATGACTTTTCTGGAAATTCTGTGTGGGGTTGAGGTGACCAACCACGGACCACACCTACGGTTTGTGGTTCAACCTAGGGTCCGTAGGTCGACTCTGTCGGTGGCACCTGCAACTTCTAAAAATTTGCAATTTTGTTCTTTTTCAATTTTAGGATGTTACATTATCTCCACTTGGGAACATTCATCCCCGAATGAAGTCTAAACAAGTTGAGTATGGAGGGAAGGGGCTGCAATCGCTACCACTAAGTACTAGAAACTGATATTTGACAGAACTGAGTTCCGAGAACATGCAAATATGCCAAAAATGCAAGAACAACTAAAGGAACATGATACTAAGACTGAATTTATGCAAGATTAAACTGAGGGACAGGAGAGGAACTATTACCTCAAGCTAAAACAAAATCGAAAGGAAAAAAGTGAGGATACTTGGCCTTCATGGCTTCTTCTGCTTCCCAAGTAGCTCCCTTTACTGACTGACTCCTCCAAAAACCTTCACTGGAGCGACTTCTTTATTTCTCAACCTACAAACCTGACGGTCAAGAATCTCAACTGCACCTCTTCATAAGTTAGACTATCCTTCACAACTACTCTCTCTAATGGTACTATGGATGTCGGATAACCCACACACTTCTTCAAGAGAGAAATGTGAAAGACTGGATGAACCGATGCTAGTTCTACTGGCAACTCTAACTCTTAAGACACATTACCAATTCTTTTTAGGATTCTGTAAGGACCTACATATCTAGGACTGAGCTTCCCTTTCTTGCCAAATCTCTTCACCCATTCATAGCTGACACTTTCAGGAAAACCCAATCATTGATTTTGAACTCTAAGTCCCTTTTCCTCACATCTGCATAGGACTTCTGATGAATCTGTGTTGTCTTAAGTCTATCTCTGATGAGCTGAACTTTTTCCATAGCTTCATGAACTGAATCTGGCCCAATCAGTGATGCTTCACCTACTTCAAACCAACCAATCAGAGATTTGAATCTACGCATGTATCATGCCTCATAAGGGACCATCTGAATACTAGAATGGTAGTTATTATTATAGGTGAACTTTATGAGAGGTAGGTGATCATCCCAACTGCCTTTGAAATCATTCATGCAAGCTCTCAACATGTCCTCTAAGGTCTGAATGGTACGCTTTTCCTAGTTATCCGTCTGTGGATGAAATGTTGTGTTGAGATTTATCTGGGTACCAAGACCTTTCTGAAATGATTTCCAGAAATGAGAGGTAAACTAAAGACCTCTATCTTAGATTATAGACAAGGGAACCCCATGCAACCTGATTATCTCATTGATGTAGAGTATGACGTAGCCTTCCGCTAAATCTGTAGTCTTGACAGCCAAGAAATGAGCGGACTTAGTAATTATGTCTACTATTACCCAAATAGAGCCATGTTGTCTGCGAGTACGACGTAAACGCATAATGAAATCCATGTTTATCACTTTTTTGCTTTTAGTCTTTAGTTTCAGTTTTTGCTAGAGTTTGCTAGGGCATGTCCTAGCACTTCTAGTCAGTTAGAGGCTTATTTCAGACATAGTTAGAATCAACTTTAGTATTTGAGTTTGACTTTTCAGTTGTTGTTAAACTCTCAGTTTTTATATATTCAGATAGTAATGGGTATCCCCTATTGTTTCAGTTTATCTTTATGATTTAGTTTTTTCATAGTATTTCCTTACTTCAGTTTATTTAGTATGCTTATGATATGCCAGCAAGTTTAGCTTGGAGTCACTCGTGATCGTAGGTCTTGTGTACACATCCTGGGGGTAGCTTCGGTGTGTGACTTTCTTATTCATGGATCACAAGACACACAATTCGATTCTCAATTAGCAGATATCCATGAATAAGAAGAGTGGAGAAAGCTCTAGTGCAGATAGGATTAACAGTTTGCCTTGTGAACACATGGCATCATTTTGTAAACAAAATTCAGATACAAGGCAAAAAATATGTCTATTAACTTAACTTAAGTACAGTATAAAGAAAATAATTTTTTTTTTAAAACTATATAAAGAACATTATTTTTAAAATATAATAATATTTACACACATGGCAGGCGTGTATAAACACATCCAACTTGGGTAATTAAAGGTGTCACGTCACCACAAAAGGTGCACAAAAATATGAAAAAACTGAGTTTGGAGGGAGGGTTAATAGACCCTAATAATGTTTAGATCTGTGTTTGGAATTTTGATCATAATCTAGGAGGTACTTGTGCCTTATCCCTATTTAATACCTTTCTTTAAAGAATTGAATGATAAACCTAAGTGTCATTTCAAGTTTATTAACTGAAGTAATAATTTGGGAGTTATTCCGCATTGACTTGGTTTCTTTAATGGACCTAATTGTTCTCCTTTCTTGAATCCCGATCCATAAAGTATATTTAACACAAACTGAATATCTTTGAAAAACTTTTATCATCTTTTTCTAAACTTGCCTATATTAGCTCTATTTTTATTTTGTTTGTCCTTGTTTTAGTTTTTGGGTGCGAGAGTAAATATATGGTTTTACAACTCTTTTTTTTAAGAATTCGAAATTTTGAACATTATAGTTAGTCAACTAACTAGCAAAATTCAAAGCAAACAATGTTGGATATTGAAACATATTTTTTGTAAGTGGAATCGATAGAGAATAGTAAAAGAAAGTATAACTTGGGGAGCTTTCTACTAGACCAATATTGTTGTTCATCTTGTATTCCTAAGATACTTAGAACAAAAACTTTGAAGAACTGTATATGAAACAACAAAGCTTAAAGAGAATTTTAAAAACTAGAAAATTAAAATCGGTAGAAAAAATAGAATCAGAAAAAGATTAGAAGCAATATACAAAGAATTTTTCTTAAAGAAGAAAATCGAGCCCACTGAATGCACAATGTCCCTTAAGGAAATTATTCCCCTCAAGTACCCGAGGTTAATGGAATATATCGTCCCAGGATAGAATGATCTTACTCACCGGTGTATCGCTACCTAAAACCACTGTGTCAGCGAACCACTCAACGGCAATAAAGTACACTTAGAATACTAGATTTAGTAGTAGTAGAAGAAGTCTAGAAGAAATTGGTTCTCTTAAAATGAGAGGAAATCTCTCTATTTATAGACAACAAAGGGTAGTGTGAAAATTTCTTATTGTGCCTTACCGGAAAGGTTACAACCCTTTGGAAAAGTCACAATCTTTCGGAAGGTCACAACCTTTTATAAAAATCACAACTTTTCATAAAAGTCACAACTCTTTATAAATATCGCAACGGACAAGTGTGTAAACTTTACAAGCAAGAATTAATTGCATTTGGATAAGTAGGTTTCCCTTTGAACTTTCCGTAGTGAACATATGTCGAATATACTCGGTCAGTCGGTATATTTGATATCTTTGAACCGTCAAGCTTTGGTGTATACCTAGACAACCATATGTCACATAATTAATCCTTTACCATTTATGGTTCTTAGGTTCTGTTCGCTTCAGCCATGAACACCTCCTGGTTTCATGAGTGTATAGAAATATGGGCTTTTTACAATCATAATCTTCGAAGCAGCTTACACTTCACACTCACATAAGTGATTTCTAACCGTGTTATCACGTAGATACACTATTTGGTCAAATCTATCAAACATAGCAAATCATTAAAAAAACTTTAAGCTTCATTAACTTGTTAACAAACCTTAAATTATTATCCTTGTTCCTGAGCATTTTATTCATCATAATAATGAATTGAGTTTGTTGACAATGCTGAACCGTCAGTCACAACTTTGTTTTCTGCTTGAATCTAGCTCTTTGGATCTCCAGTCTGCTAGGTAGAGTTACCGCCACAATGACTTTTCCTTTGCCGTAAACTCATTCCCTTAGATGATCTTTCCATACACTCTCTCTCTCTAGTTAGGCCTTTTGTAAGTGTATATCCGACACGTTATCCTTTGGCTTTACATAGTCAATTGTGATAATTCCACTAGAGAGTAGTTTTCTAACGATATTATGTCTACGTCTTATATGATAAGATTTTCCATTATACATCATGCGCGCTCCATGCCCTAACTATTGCATCTTGACTAACAAAGTGTATGCAAACTGATTCCAAAGGTTTGGGCAAAAAAAAATATCTATCAAGAAATTCTGGAGTCTTTCAACTTACTTACCAGTCTTATCTAAAGAGACAAGCTCAAAGATCATTGTAGAGCTAGCAATACATGTCTGTTTTGAAGATTTCCAAGAAACTACTCCTCCACCAATAGTAAATACATATCCACTTGTGGATTTTACTTCATTTGAGCCGGTGATCCAATTTGCATCACTATATCCTTTCAATATTGCTAGATAGTTTTTATAATGCAAAACATAGTTTCGAGTACGTTTTAAATACTCCAAAACTCTTTTCGTTGTCATCCAATGAGTTTGATTAGGATTAATCGTGAACTGAGTCAGTTTATTAATAGAACATGCTATATCTGATCGCGTACACTTTCTGATATACATCATACTTCCCAATACTCTAGCATAATCTAATTGTGAGTCACTTTCACCTTCATTCTTTTGAAGTGCAAAACTCACATTTATTGGAGTCTTGACAATTTTAAAATTCAAATATTTAAACTACTCAAGTAACTTTTCAATGTAATGAGACCGTGACAGTGCTAAATATTATGGAGTTCTAAGGATTCTTATACTTAAGATCGCAGTAGCAACTCCAAGATCTTTCATATCAAAGTTAATTTCTAGCATATGTTTAGTAGCATTTATGTCATTAATGTCTCTATTGATGATCAACATATCACCTATATACAAACAAACAATGACCTTGTGATTTTAATGTAAACACATTTATCACTTCCATGATTCTTAAATCCATTTGCCAACATAGTTTGGTCAAATTTCTTATGTCATAGTTTGGGTGCTTGTTTTAGTCTATAAAGTGACTTAATAAGTTCGCACACTTTCTTTTCTTTACCAGGAACCACAAAACCCTCGGGATGTTCCATGTAAATTTCTTCCTCCAGTTCTCCATTTAACAAAGTTGTTTTCACATTCATTTGATGAGTTTGTCACGACCCAGGGGTACCCCCTAGATGCAACACGGCGTACTTGACCCCGAAGGGGTCTCATACAAGCCCTTAGCATACATAACCATAAGAAAGTAGAAATGATGCAGAATTTAAAAAATTTACAATCGAAGTCCTTTTCATAAAACCGAAAAGAATCTAGACATTGTCTCATAATCCATCTACTACAATAGAATGTCAATAGGGTCACAATCCTTTTACAATCGAAAAGTCTGAAAAGTAGAATATAAGAAAGTAACTAGAAGTGAATAACATATTTTCCTCGAACCATGAGGACTCACCATAAGTCTTGGAGATAAGAAATCCAAGCCTTTGTCAAGAAAGGAAATACACTTCACCTAGCCGGAACCTACACATATAAAAAATGTAGAAGAAATAGGGGTTAACACAAAGATGTACTAAGTATGGAAGCATGCATAAAAATCCTTGAAATATGATAAAAAAAAGAGGACAATTTAGTTGAAAAACATGCATTTGACAAGTCTGAGAATCACCATGAACTTTTAAATAAAAATACAAGTCATAGCATATTCATCATAAAAATCCTCATAACATAGTAGAACCATTACCTTAGCAACCCTAAGGTATACTTGTGCAATGTATGGTTGGCATCCTATAATACCAACCATACTAAGTACCCCTTTCAGGTTACCTTAGTCATACATATCCTCTTTAGACCTCATCATAGTCAATAGTCATAGATAAGGAAATAGTTATGTACATTACTTGAACATACGGAAAGTCATTCCTAGCAACAATCCATTCAACATACATGCATACATTCATGTCTTATCATAGCATAAAGAACCATCCTATAACCCCTTTCCAAGTCCACTTGTGCAATGTAAAATTGAAGTCCCATACCCCCACTCCTACTAAGTAAAACTCATCAAGATTTCATGTGAGCTACATGGAATCCGGTATCGTGTAACCCCACACCGAAAGAAGGTGTCCTACTTTCCTAAGTTAGAACTAAATGTATAGATTTTAGGTGGATCCACTAGCTAAAGACCTATGTGGGCACATAGTTATGGGAGAGGGAGATTGCTTCTAGAAACCCGACTTATTGTATTGGTGGAGGAGCTTCCATCTCATGAGAATAATATAGATGACCTGGCCTATTGTATTGACAGGAGGTCCTATACCTCATTTTCCATATCCACTCGGTGCTAAGCATTATTTCCCAAATTATACATAACTAGTCTTGAATTGAATCTACATCTGTAAAGGAATAAGCTGCCCTTCATTCAATACAACTCATAAAATAGCTCACAAATTCAATTAGGTGAGAATGGACTTTCAACCTTAGAATCATCATTAACGTGTGAGTAAACCTTTCACATCATGTTCATAGTGATTCATGAGAATAGCCTTTCAATCAACACAACAACATTATCATCATCCTAGATAACTCATACATAGTCATGTGTAAGGATAAGGGGAGAATGATCTTTCAACAATACCACAGTTTACACAATAGTCATAGGATCTTCACTTTCTAAGTGAATCATAAGTTCATACACAACTTTCATCAACATGTACAAACCTTCAAAATTTACCCCTCAAGGGTCATGAATAATATCTCACAATAAAACCTAGAAATACTACATTAGGCATGAATAAAACAAGATTCAATAACTAAAATACCATAGAAACAATTCATAGTATTCATCTTGCATCAATACATCCATCACAATTCATGAAATTGGGGTCATGGGTAAATTCATGGGTTCAAGTGGGATTTTACTATAAAAACCACTATTAAACAACAAATCAACCATAATATAAAAAAATTGACCCATTGAAATCGTTTTTAGGAAGAACCCATGGCTAGATTGAAAACCCTAGTTTTTTTAAGAATCTACCAATTCAAAATTAAGAGTTGAAGGACTTCATGGAAGAAAGCTTTCCATGAATCAAGAATCCCATACCTTGATTGAGGATTTCCCCACGAATTGGAGTTGAGAAGTTGAGTTCTTGAGCCCTAGTCTTCAAGTTCTTGTTCTTCTTCAATAGAGGATTTCTAGTGAGAGAAATATTGAGAGGGGAGGGAACTTTTGATTTGATTTGGGTGTTTGAGAATAATGACTTAGTCTTGTGAATTTTGACTAAAAACAACTTATATAGTCCCCCTAAAAATACCCAAAATAACCCCACTTTAATTGGACTAAAAAGGAATTGACTTAATTGACCCTCATTCAATTTCCCCCGTCAGCAACCACGAGCCACCCTTCACGAGCCATGGTGTGGACCATGACCCGTGGTCCTGCCCGTGAAGGTGAGGCAATGTCATTGATTTTGGAGCATAAGGCGCCGTCGCCCAAGGCATTTTCACGGACCCCTACATGAGTCGTGGTGATGACCATGACTAGTGGTCACACTCGTGAAGGGTGAGGCAGTAGCTAGGCTACCTCATACCCCCAAGCCCCCATCCCTAAGTCTCCTTCATGAAGGGCTCCACGAGTTGTGGTCCCTTCCGTGAAGTTGAGGAAGTAGCTAAGGTTTTGGGTGGCCATTTTTCCAAGGCCAAGGAAGCTTCACGAGCCCCTTCACGAGTCGTGGAGTGCACCACGATCCGTGGTCCCACTCGTGAAGGTGGGGCAGTGTGCTCCTAGCTAGGAGAAGCCTTGGCTTAGCCCCTTTGCCTTGGCACCTGTCCCTTGACCTTGACTCAAATAGAGAGGAGGGAGTATTTGATTTCAATTGGGTGTTTTAGAATAATGACTTAGTCTTGTGAATTTTGACTTAAAAACAACTTATATAGTCCCCCTAAAAATGGCCACCCAAAACCTTAGCCACTGCCTCAACTTCACAGAAGGGACCACAACTCATGGATCCCTTCGTGAAGGACACTTAGGCATGAGGGCTTAGCATGAGGTAGCCTAGCTACTGCCTCACCCTTCACGAGTGTGACCACGGATCGTGGTCATCACCATGACTCGTGAAGGGGTATGTGAAAATGCCTTAGGCGAGGGGGCCTTGTGCTCCAAAATCAAGGACACTGCCTCACCTTCATAGGCAGGACCACGGGTCGTGGTCCACACCACGGCTCGTGAAGGGTGGTTCGTGGTCCCTGACGGGGGCAATTAAATGAGGGTCAATTAAGTCAATTCCTTTTTAGTCCAATTAAAGTGGGGTTGTTTTGGGTATTTTTAGGGGGACTATATAAGTTGTTTTTAAGTCAAAATTCACAAGACTAAGTCATTACTAGTATACGTACCCGCGCGTTGCGCAGATATTTTAAAATGAATAATTTTTTAATTTAAAAATAATTCATATGAATTATTATTGAGTATTAAAATTGCAGGTGCAATCATATATAATGTTTTGATTTTATATTAATAGTTGATGCTAATAAAACTTTATCCTAAACTATGTGGAGTGGGCATACATTCTTTAAAGAGACAACACATTTTTCTAACAACTTCTATTTTTCGTTGTATAATGAAAATTAATAATAGCATATGTGGTGTGTCTTGATTGATATTTGTGTTAATTAATTAATTTAAAAAAATTTAGACCGGATTTAAACCTAGCATTAAAAATAATAACTCTAACTTTAGTAAAAATATAAGTATAATTTGGAAAACATATTGCAACCTATTTAGCACACTCCTCTCTAGTTCAAACTTGCAAAGTAAAACGATTTTCATTTAATTAAACAAACATAAATTCATAAAATAAGGATACACAAAATCAAATTATTATTCAAATTTTAAAAAACTTACACGTTTGGATACTAATTTGGATAACTACCATTTTTAAAAACAAATTTTAAAAGGACACCTCAGAAGTAGTTAAGTCCTTTTTTTTTTCTTTTTTTTTTTCCAAAACCGTATTGTTTTTTTTAGTGTTTACCCTTTTTATTTTTATTGTCAATTGTTAAATTAATTTAATTCATAAATTCCACATATTATTTTATATGCAGATTATTTTGTTTTAATAAAAAAATGCAAATGTGGGGATTCCTTTTTGTTTTTTTCTTTTTAAAATGATTTTTTAATTTGCTTCCTATATTTATATAATGCAAACATTAAAGAAAATAGGATAGTAATTCCTGTTTTTAGAAATCTTTTTGAAAATTAGTATAAAATTAATTTGAAAATTATAATTAGCTTTAAAATTATTTAGGAGTTGTAATTTTATTTTATTTTTGTTAAAATTTGATCTAATAATTACAATAATTTGAATTATGGATTTCTTAAAAGGAAGAAAAAAAATTGTTAATCAGTTACCCTTATTTTAGGAATCCATTACTATCCTTTTCTGTGTAACTCATATATATATATAGAATTCATTTTGAAAATTAGTATAAAATTAATTTGAAAATTATAATTAGCTTTAAAATTATTTGTGAGTTTGTAATTTTATTTTATTTTTGTTAATTTTTTATCTAATAATTACAATAATTTGAATTATGAATTTCTTAAAAGGAAGAAAAAATTTATATATATATATAATTTAAACGTTTGAATTAGCCATAACGGTAGTTGTAACTGATTACAAATTAATAAAGCTAATTGATTAGGATATTGATTTGAATAAATACTAAAGCTTTAAACTACTCTCAAAACTGATGTATTATTAAAAAAAAGTAATTTCAAAAATTTTGAATTTAAAAACTTAAAAAACTATAAGAAAATAAATAACTATAAGAATTTGATTTATTTTCTTCAAATGTTAATACCAAATTGCTAACGTTTTACCCTGTTAGGTAGTCCCGTTGTTTACTAAATTTTTTGGTTTGAATTATATAACATTAAAACATAATTAATAATAATTTTAAATTTAAGTAGATGTAAACAAAATAAATTTAAAATCTTGATTTTATATCTTAGGCATATTTTGTGGAAATACAGCTTCAACAAAATAGAATCTTATTAGAAGAATGTGTCTAACTTCTTTTTGAAAATGAAACTGTTTTAAAAAATATTATAATTTGTTGAAATTTAATTTTATTCTATAAATATTAAAATCATGCATGTGGGTGTTTGTGAGTTAGTGAGGATGTGGGGGTCAAGGACGTGCATGATTTTATTTAGCTTTGTTCCTTTTTCCTTTCTTTTTTTTTTCTTCGTTTTTTCTTAAAAAATTAATATGATTTATACTTTATGTTTTAACCTAAACATACACTTAATATTTTGATTTAATTAAACTAATCTAATTGTATATATACTGTAGTTTTTAGTTTAAATTCAATCTTCTTACATTGTTAGGTTTTATGAAATATGAATGAAATTGTAAATATTATATATATTAATTTTTCTTTATTTCCAAAATTCTTAGGCATTTAAACAAATTTTTTTACTTTTCTATTTTAAATATCATTAATTGATTTTTCCTTGAAAATTTCAGTCTTATCTAATAGATGAAAAATATATTTGAAGCTATATGTTAGAGAACTTGAGTTGACCTTCTCTTTTGTTTATTTATCTTAGCAGAAAAACTTTGCATAATAATATCAATGTATAGTTACATAATTTATTATATTTTTATTTGAATTTTTAATTTATTTCATTCAAATTTTTTAAACACGTGATTTATGTTTTTCTTACAATATATTTTTTAATTTTTTAAAAATAAAGGCACCAAAACGTGAGAGACAACATGAAACATGAATAAGGATATGCATGCAACATAATACCTCTATTGCATTAAAAAATCAAGAATCTACATAAGAATTATAAAAGAATTTATCACATGCATCATAAAAAAGAATTAAAGTATAAGCATTGTAATATACATAAAATGAAATCTTATTTTTATGTGGATTTATGTTATGTGAACATAAATTGAAATTCAAGTGTTAGAAACTATTATTTATTTTTTATTACAATTTTCAAATATAAAAGTGATTAATACAAAATGGATTTTCATTTAACATCTCAATAGAAAAGAAAGACATCAACGGAATTGAAAATATGTTCATCAATGTCAAAAAACATTGGTTGAGCAATCACTTTAGTGCAATGAACGTACAATGATCCCAAAATACTTAAAAGAACACCTAGAACATTTAAGTTTAATTGTTTAATTTTGTTAAAGAACACATTTTAATATTGAGAGCCGAACAAATTCAAAATTCAGATTGCTTCATGTTACTATATCATGATACATTTTAGGAATATCTAAAAAGTAGAATAGTATTCTTATCAACCGACAACATAACTATAATACAGCAAAAGCTAAGCATATTTCCTTTTAAAATTCATATCGCTTCATGTTAATATATCATGGTACATTTTATGAAGATCTAAGAAGTAGAATATTATTCATATCAACCGACAACATAACTATAATACAACAAAAGCTAAACATATTTCCTTTCAAAATTAAATAAGCACATTGATTGTATAAAACATACTTCTTATCTTAACCAAAATTAAAATAACTCCTTTCGATTAATAGGAGAAACTATAAACTTATCTTAGAAGAAACATCAATGCCGTCTACATCTCTTTCTGAATATTCTTCTAAGCAAAGAAATCTTCTCTTCATTAACTAATCATTAAAAAAAATTCAAACAACACTAAAATCACCCAAAGGAAATGCAAATAGAAACATAGCCATGAACTAAGAAATTGCAGAGAGCGTATTTTGCTTGTTTCAACAAAAAAAAAAAACAGTAAATATATATATATAATGAAATTCTATTGTTTCAAATAACTGTAAAAAATTTAAATTTTGAAAAACAATAACCATTTTTTTTATAATTATAAAAATTTGTATTGTTGACATGTGTCATTCTAATTATAATTATTGACATGTGTCTATATTTATTTGTTTAATCATTAATTATTTAAAATTATTTAAAATTCTGAAATTTTTGTGGTGTTGACATGTGTTAATTTTTCTTCTCCTTTTATATATAGATAGATTATAATTATAAAAATTTGTATTGTTGACATGTGTCATTCTAATTATAATTATTGACATGTGTCTATATTTATTTGTCTAATCATTAATTATTTAAAATTATTTAAAATTCTGAAATTTTTGTGGTGTTGACATGTGTTAATTTTTCTCTCCTTTTATATATAGATAGATTATAATTATAAAAATTTGTATTGTTGACATGTGTCATTCTAATTATAATTATTGACATGTGTCTATATTTATTTGTTTAATCATTAATTATTTAAAATTATTTAAAATTCTGAAATTTTTGTGGTGTTGACATGTGTTAATTTTTCTTCTCCTTTTATATATAGATAGATTCTACAACACCCAATTGAAATAAAAAATTTCCTCCTCTCTCAATATTTCTCTCTCTATACTCAAGGAAGAAGAAAGGAGCCATCGGACCAAGGTTTGTGAACTTCAAAGGTTCTTCCTCAAATTTCTTAGGTATTTCTAGTCAAGGTATGGTTACTTTTCATCTATGGGTAGTCTCCACCCATTGAGTCCCCTCAAAAGTTGGTTTTCAAGATTCCAAATTCCCCAAATCTAGGGTTTTCAATCTATGTCATGGGTCTTCTTCCAAAACGTTTTTAATTGTTTAATTATGGTTGATTATGGTTTGTTATGGTGAATTATGATTGGAATGGTGAAGTATTGGTGCTTTATGATGAAAATTCCCCATAGACCCATGATTCCCCCATATTGACAAATCATGAATTGATAATGTGGGTTGGTTGATATTGGAAGTATGTTAATTGATTATGTTTATGATGAATTAGTTATTGAATCATGAAATCCTTCCTATGTCATGTAGTAATTGTGTATGTTTGGGTTGGTTGTGATTCATGGCCCTTGTAGGGAAAAAGTATGAGGGTTTGTACATTTTTATGAGAATTGTGTATAAGCTATGGTTCACTTAGAAAGTGAAGACCTTATGATTATTGTGTAAATTGTGGTATAGTTGAAAGATCATTCTCCCCTACCCTTACACATGGCTATGTGTGATATGTCTTTGAATATGATGATGTTGTTGTATTGATTGTAAGGCCATTCTCATGAACACACTATGAATAAGATGTGAAAGGTTACTCACATGTTGATGATTCTAAGGTTGAAAGGACATTCTCACCTAATGAATCTATGAGCTAATTATGATGTTATGTGGGTTTGAGTGTCTAGTGCATTCTTTCATGAACATGAACTTATGTAAAAACTTAATATGACTTTTAAAGGGAATTATGCTTAGCACCAAGTGTATATGAAAGTGAGATGAAAACTTTTACGTTAGAAAGTCCGGCTTCCCAATGTATGTTATCTCATGAGATGGAAACCTTTTACGTTAGAAAGTCCGGGCTTCTAGTAGCAATCTCCTTATCCCATAACTATGTGCCCACATAGGTCTTTATCTAATGGATCCACCTAAATGCTATACATGTTAGTTCTATCTTAGGCAAGTAGGACACCTCTTTTTGGTGTGGGGTCATGACACCGGATTCCATGTAGCTCACATGGTCTATGTCGGTTAAGGCTAAATTTACCTACATGATAAGAACATGAACAAGAACAAGAATATGAACCATGAACATGAATATGAACTATACTTATGACTTCTTATTGAGTTTTACTTAGTGTGAGTGGGGGTGTGAGACTTCACTTGTACATTGCACAAGTAGACTTATAAAGGTGTTGTGGGGGTGGTTTCTCTTATGCTATGAAGACTCATGAATTATGTATACATGACATGTATGAATGTTAAGGTTGACTTTACTTGTTACAAGTTATGAATATGAATGTTTCCTTGTATACTGGTATTAGCTATGAATAAGGTCAATGTATGATATGCATATGTTGGTGGCCTAAAAGTGGTACTTGGAATACGACAGGGTTGTGGGATATTGCCTTTGCATTGCACTAATATAGCTTTGGGATTGCTTACGATATGTTTTGACTTATGTTCCTTCATAAATGTGCATAATGGCTTTTAAACTTAATAAATGCATGGTTTCAACTAAATGTCCCTTTTATGCATGTTTGAAGGATTTTTATGCATGGCTTCCATACTTAGTACTTATGTGCTAACCCATATTTCTACATTTTCTTAAAAGTGTAGGTTCCGGTCGTTGAGGCATACTTCTTTCTTTCAAGTGAAGTTTGGGTTAGCTATTACCTAGGCTTGGTGAGTCCTCATGGTTCGAGGACAAGACATTATTCATTTCTAGTTCCTTTGTATTTTCTATTTTTGAGCGTATGTTGTAAAATGGGGTGTGGCCCTTATTGACTCTCTATTGTATTCGGTTGTTGTAGATGGTGATTGAGACAAAGGTCTAGACTCTTATATTGCTTTTATGAGAAAGACTTCTATTGTAAAAAGTTTTAATTCCGCATCATTTTTATGACTTTATGTTTATGATTATGCTAAGAGCTTGTATGAGACCCCTTCGGGGTCAAGTACACCGTGTTGCTCCTAGTGGGTAACACCGGGTCGTGACAAACTTGGTATCATATACTGCAGGTTATGTAATTAACATCCGAATAAATGTAATTCTAGTTACTGGCGAGTATGTGTTGAAAAAATTAAGACCTTATTCTTGTCTAAAAAGCTTTGACAAAAAGTCTTGTTTTGTATTTGTCAATAGTTCCATCAACTTTCATTTTTCCTTTTGAAGATTCACTTTGAACCCAAAGGTTTATTTCCTGGAGGAAGATCAACAAAGTTCCAATAGGATTACTTAAGATTGAATCAATCTCACTGTTGACACCATCTTTCCAAAAGGATGAGTCCAAAGAAGACATAGGAAATGTTACAAAATCATATCCAAAGGAAATATGTCCTTTGAATTTTACTACCCCTATGTATATCTTTATTAAGTACATTCTCCTTTTGTTCTTTCCAAGGTGTTTAGAACCTTCACTAGACTACTCAAGTCTAATTTTACATTCCACAATCTTAGGTCCTATTTTATTCTTTTAGGAATAGGAACTTGGACTTTGGCTAGACACCACCCACACTTTGAAATATTTCAAGTTGAATTACCTTCCTTTACATTTCTCATATGGAATAGATTGTGTCCTGAACAAACACAAGTTTTTATTGCTTTCTTTCTGGAAAGACAAACCTTTTTTGTTGTTTCCTTTTGGTGTAAGGATAACTTCTCCACACAAGTTTTGTGGTAAACCTGAACTTATAAGTAATGTGGCCATCATTTCCTTCAAAGTTCGTTTTTGTTTCCATATTTTCAATTGCAATAGATTGAGGTGAACAGGGAATTTCCAAACATATTTATGCAATATTGACTTAACGTTTCTATTGTTTCATCCTTACCATTCAACAAATAGACATAATCATATCTGATGCAATTGTCAATAAAAGTTATGAGATATTTTTTCTTACCACGAGATGGTATTGACTTCCTTTATATATTTTTAATATTTTCATAATTTGTTTGGTAGATTATATAATTGAAAACTGCTATAGTAATTTTTATTTTTATTTTCAAATTTTATATTAATTTTAAATTTTGAAATTATTCCGTAAAATCTCCACCGATTGAAATTATTCCTTTATATTCTCCATTGACTAACATGGTGCATTTTTTTAAAAAAAATAAAAATTCTTAAATGAATAATTATTTATATATGTGTACATACATAATCCTGCATATTATATACACTCACTCCACTCCGCATTCTACAATATATCAATAAATTGAGAATCTTCATAATAAAGATTACTAATTTATAAACCTATAATTTTATGGAAAGAAAAATATACAAATTTTCAACAAAAGATTAACGTGAAAAAGATAAAAAGAAATATCAATTAAATAACAATTGTTGTTCATTACTGGAATGTATACTTATTTATATAATAAAGGCAATATGTAATATTGCAACAAAAACATACATTACAACAATATGTAAATTTGTAATAAAAACATACGTTAAAAAAATTGAGAAGAAAGTATAATTATAATAAGCAATGTTTTAAAAGGCGGGGGCATGAGGCGAGATGTTTTATGTAGTATGGGGCAAAACGTAAGCCTCAAGACACGGGGCATAAGTCTTATGGATCTACGGGGCGTAGTCTCATGTATATTCAATTTTATAATCCTATTACTAAGAAAGTAAGCAAAAGTAAAACTTTCAATGATTTTACAAATAAATTTTAAAAAATAACCTATAAGATATAGACAAAATATTATGATTTTTATTTGAGAAAGTTATTAATAAACAATAATGAAAGAAAAAAAGTACTACAATTACTATTTGAGAAAAATCATTATACCAATAATAAGAAATATGATTTAAAGCAAAAAAGGTTAAAAAAAAAAAAAACTCCCAGGCATACGTCTTTACGCCTAAAGCTTACGTTTTTACGCTTGGAGTTTACGCCCCAAATTATAGGACTTTCGCCCTATGGATTTATGTCTTCAATTTGCGCCCCGGAGCATTTTTAGTACGCCTTACCCTGAGACTCGCCCAAAATATGTTTTTGAAAACACAAATAATAAGTAACAATAGTTGTAGAATTTCATTCTTGCGAACGTACTCCCCAGGGGGGATACGTAACGCGTTAGCTACAGCACTGCACAACTGTGAGAAGCGGAAAAACCATCAAAAAACGACGATAGTTCGTGGAGGTTTCTACAACAGTTACTACGAGCCCTCTGTCCCACGCATCTAACCAGACGTCGGGGGAGCAAATCCAACTAGAAAAACTCACATTGGGCTTAGGGATAATCAGGCGCGAACTGATGACTTCCACCACGTCAAGGTGACACTCTACCGCTGAGTTATATCCCTTCCCCGCCCCATCAAGAAATAGAACTTACTAATCCTAAGTCAAAGCGCACGCTAAGAACACAACGGATTAGAGGGGAAATCAAGTCAAATTCCCCTGATGGGAGTGAACATAGGGATTCCCCGACGAACGAATGCAATACATGAAAGGCGTCTTTTTCGGCACGTAACAATACCTTTTTTGGCTGTAGGGTTGGGGTGGCTTGCTGGGTGAGACTGATAGAAAAAAAGGACGGGGGGCAACCATGCATTTTGCCGATTTTCATGTGCTATAGTTCCCCATCTTTTTTGATGATCTGGAATTTCGACCTCATTTTTGCCAAAATTTTACTTAGACGTCTGTTAAGACCTTACCTATAGAGCCAGTTCTCTTTGGAGGCATCTTGAAAATTCCATAACATCTTGAAAGATTCACAAGGAGATCAAGGGTTACACTTTCTTTCTACTGGTTAACTTACCCTGTATTACCCGTTTTTCTTTTCTTTGCTGATTCCACCAGTTTCTTTGCTAAAATGGCCCATTTTCAAGGTCAAACGAGTCCTAGAGTATGTAAACCCCCCATTTTGCCAATTTTCGTGTGCTATAGTCCATGGATTTCTTGGTGATCCGTAATTTCGACCTCATTTTAGCCAAAATTTTACCTGCACGTCCTTTAAGACCTTACCTACGGAGCCAGTGGGCCCATATGGCAACAACGACCCATTTTCAAGGTCAAACGAGCCCTAGAGCAGGTAAACCCCCCATTTTACTGATTTTCGTGTGCTATAGTCCATGAATTCTTTGATGATCTAGAATTCCGACTTCATTTTTGCCAAAATTTTACCTGGATGTCCGTTAATACCTTACCTATGGGGCTAGTTGGCCCGCACGGCTAAAACGGCCCATTTTCAAAGTCAAACGAGTCCTAGAGCAGGTAAACCCCCCATTTTGCCGATTTTCGTGTGCTATAGTCCATGGATTTCTTGGTTAAAGGAGAGATTCCTCTTAGCCATCGGTCGACTTACTCCTAATCTTGCGCAAAACAGAAGTCCTATACCACGTCTGAAGACAGAAATGCTATCGCAGGATCTTTTACTTCAATAGTAGATATCAGGCCTTTCAGTAGGTTAGTTAACGAATTCTCCTATTTCAATAAGAGACGTGTTTGGGCCCGCTTTGAAGACAGCCAGGAACTACTAGCACAAGATCGTACCTTTTTTTTTAAGCAAGAACTCTTAATCGTTCGTATCCCATACCTATGGGCTACTTTACTGAGACATTGACATAAATGAAAATCAACCCACTTTTGTACCTATCAGTATTTTGTTAGTTTTTTATTTTATTAATATGTTTATTTTTTGAGAAAATCTACAAAATAGTAATTTATAACTATCAATTTTTTAACCATAAAGCTTTGAAACTGTCACGACCCAAAGTATACCCTAGGTGTAACATGGTGTACGAGACCCCGAGAGACTCACACAAGCCACTTTGCATACATCATATAAGATAATAGAATTGAATAACATAGACATTCATATAAAAGAGTTAAACAAAAATAGCGGAAGTGTAAACATAAGTCTCAAAGGCATCTATTACATCAAAGGAGTGATTGGGACATAACTCATACATCACATACAAAAGCCGAAATGAAAAGACATGAAAGCAAAAAAATATTCTCGGTCCTCAAAACATGAGGACTCACCAATCTTCAAAGTTCAAATGAACCAACTAGCCACGAGTGTGCAGAATAGGAGCGCCGCACCCTACATTAGTGAAATAATCTAGGCACAAGTATGTATTAGTACCTGAAATGTAGAAAGTATGATAGCTATGCATAGGAGTCATGAAATCTTGCTAAAAGGACTTCACATGACATGCAATGACCAAGCCAAATCATAAAATAATATGTTAGAAGACATAAGTCGTATCCATGGTCAATGCAAGCTAAACATCTTTAAAACATATTTAAGATAATTTTTGTAAGTAACCTTAGTTCATTATTGTGGGAAATATTTACCTTTAACCGACATAGACCATGTGAGCTATAATATGGAGTCAGGTGTCTATCCTACACCAAAAAGAGATGTCCTTAATTTTCAAGGTAAGAACCATAAACTTGAGCTAAAATGGATCCATTAGCTAATGTCTAACTAAGACAAACCTATTGTGTCACATAGTTATGGAACATGAGTAATTGTCGCTTGTCCACTCGATGCTAAGCATAAATCCCATGGAATAGTCATTAATCTTAACTTATCTTTTTAACCATGAAAGGGCACAATTAAGTAGCCAATCCAAACAAGAGTTCATACGAATAGCTCCTTAATCTTGATTAAACTTAGGTGAGAAAACCTTTCAACTTTATGAAGCCTTTATGGGAGAAAACTTTTTCACATTCATGTTTTGAGTAGTATGTGAGAAGTCCTTTCACGAAAAACAACATTGATGTTTCACCCTCAAAGCAACCTTAAATAATTTATTTCAATTTCATAAAGAAACATGCATATCTTCATATATTCATCTTTCATAGTTCAAAAGCCCCCATCATATGATCATAGTCTAGAAATCATGGATCATGCATGGGTTCGTGTGAATTCAACTTAAAAACATGTAATTACTTCAATTCATGCATCAAAATACATAAAACGATCAATTTAATCGTGATTGAAAAGAACTCATGATATTGAATAAAAACCCTAACTTCAATTAGAGAATTCTATCTTGTAAAATTGGAAAATTTAGGAATCCTATGGACAAAAGGACTCCATAGGTGAATACTATCATACCTTGATGTAAAAATCCCACAATCAATGGTGAATTTGGAGACTTGATCTTGAAACCTTAGACTTCTTCTTCAAGCTTTAAAGAGAGATTTTAGGGGAAGAACTTGAAGAGATTTGGGGAAATTTGAAGAACGATTTAGAATAGTTAGATTTTAGGCTTAAAAGACTTATATAGAGTCTAGGATTAGGATCAAAATGACCTAGTTTACGCATAAATCAATTAGAGAAAAGACCAAAAAGTCCCTAAAAATTAATTGTCGACTCGATCTACGGCTTCCTACGGACTGTCCTAGTTAGCCGTAGGTAGATTTAGGAACTTTAAATCTGGACTTTCATTTGACGAGACCCATGTACGATTGGTAGGTCAACCTAAGGACTGTACATGGCCACCATAGGTCCCAACTTTTTCCTAAAAAATTTAACCTTATTTCGCCTCCCACATATGGTTGCCATCTATGGTAAGTAGATGCTTTTACCAACCGTTGGTGGGAACCGTAGGTCATGCATGTAACCCCAAAACTGCATTTTCCTTCTTTTTCGAATCTGAGGTGTTACAGAAACATACCTTAAGGGTGAGGAAATGAACTCTATTCACGTGGAAGTTTATTCTTGATCACCCAAAGACTTCAATACATCTTATGGATATATAATAAATCAAAGAAGATGAAATTAATACTCCCTAACTTTTTTTTATCTCATTTTGTTTTTGTGCCCTCTTATATTTTGTGAGAATGTAATATATGTTTTATATCTTGTACAACGGTGTGGATATTTTATTAAAGTGATTATGCTTGGACAGAGGTTGATTTGAACCCTTATGTAACACTCCTACCTAGTTACCTTCATCTAATATAGCAATTTGATAATATATTATCCCAAATAAATAATCTATATTAAAGAATCAAAATCATAAAGAAAGAAAAAATAGCCACTAATCATAATGCATATTAGATTGTGACAATAACTATAAAGATTTTCTCTACCTTCTTGATTGTCTTGGTGGAGGTGATCATAAAGAGCATAAAGATACTACGTTGACAATGTTTTCTCTCTGTCTTTATTTACTAATTAAGGAACTTTTAGTTGTTTGGATACTTAATGATATCGATATAATATATACATATATATAGGGGAAATAATATGTAACAGGGTATATATTTGTAATTAATTTGTATTTATGAGGCATTTGCTAAGTCTCCCCAGAGAGTTATGAGCCGGCGTGGAGGCTTGTTTCATGTTTTCTTCTCCATTATTGATTATTTTTACATTTTTTATTCGAATGATTTGTTTTAATTGATTCATCTCTATGTGGAGTTAAACTTTTCATCTTAGGATTACGTTAACTTAAAAAATATTTTTTTAGTAATTATAGAATCACTTGAATTGATTTGTGTCTAGGATAGGGATATACGTAGGGACTGTGCTTGGTACAAATACGAGAAGACACCGTAATGCTGAGTAGTTGATTCAATCTATTCCCGCTCAATGATGTAGTTAGATTGTCAATTTTGGTAGATGGTTAGAGATTGGAAGATCATGACCATATTATCAACCCCATGAATAAACAACGAGATAATCAAATATGTTGATTAAATTGATGCTAAACATGATTCTTTGCTAAATCAAAATCCTAGATTGATTCATTCATTGATTGTGTAAAAATTCTCTCTTTCCTTAGTTAATTGTTCATTAGTTATTTTTATCTTTATTCTTAGTTTAGATAATTTATATTCATCTTCGAAATCCTCTCCTTTAATAAATAATAGAATCAGTATAATTTAGTAAATAGTTAATCGACAAGTCTATGTGGATTCTACATCTGATTTCTAAAAAAGAACCACTTTATTAGTTGCATGATCGCATACACTTGTGTGTGTGTTTGGACGCAACATGCACCAACCATATTCCCTAAAACTTGGACTACTTGGAAAAAACTTTTTGATATGGAATATATGTAATTCAGACCCACATAATTTAGAAGGATATTTTACACAATGAAAGTTGCGACCTGTCCGCATGAATAAATTAGATGCATGAAAATCTAATCAAGTCAAGGGAGGATATAATAACTAGGTTAAGAATATCATAACTAGCATCAATAGTTTCTGAAATTAAAACTAATCATGGTTTCCTTCTCATGTCTTTCCCAGAAGATATGATCATGAATAAAATCTGTATACTAACAATGAAAGTAGAAGAAAAGATACATGAAATACAGCAGACATATTACCTTCATGAGGGAACCAAAAAAGTGTTGACTTAAATGCTTGTATTAAGAAAATGGGACATATACAAAGGAATTTTTGCACTATAAGTTTAAAAAATAAGAAACAAATAGTTGGACAGAAAATGTCTACAATAGAAGTTCAAGAAATACTAATGTTGGCCACTAATGAAATATTAGAGATACTAGAAGTCTAGAATTTCAATTGTCATCATGGTAGAAAGAGTTACTTTTAACTGAACCAATAGGACAAATACATAAACAGATCCCTAAACTTGTTGGGTTTTCCCCCTCAGGTACCTCAACTATGCTATTTTCCTATTGAATGATTGAACCACCCATAATTTGTTCCTTTTAAACACCGTTGACTGATGTGGAACCAAACTTCAACAAATATTGTTTGGCTGATGTGCGCGTGAGATCAACCTTCCCCACGTGGAAATTCCAGCCAATCATACTTCAACCCAATTACACGTCAGCGCCACATATTCAATCCTCAAACCTAAAAACTAAAGCCCCTTCATTTACCCCCAAAAAAATTCTAACCCGATGCTAGACGAGAAAACCCAAACAATTGTTCTTCTTTCAGTGATATTTACAATTAAAATTCTCAGATTTTGAAGTGATTTCAAGTGTTTTGTTGAAGGAATCATCGAAGGTTGTAGACGATTTTGGAGTTCAATCACGATTTTCGAGTTGATGGGTGTGAGGTAAGTAAATTCCCTAATTTCTATGTAATTTTTATTGTTGTAACGTGATATATACTAAATTTTAGTATTAATGTGATGGTGTGTTGTTAATATCTGAAAAAAGTTAGGGTTTTTTTGTTTCTTATTGTTCATAACATGTCAGAAATTTTTGGGGCTTTCGCCTTGTTTTAGGGAATCTTATGGACACCATTATTATAACTCGTTTTCATCATGGTGGTAAGTTTATTCAGGACAAAAATGGAATTACTTATAAAGGGGAAAACGAGGTGGAATATGTTAATATCGACAAGGACCACTTCTCAATAATCGAATTACTTTTTTACACTAAACAATTGGGGTATATTACTGTTGGTGGGTTCTGTGTTAAAGACCCCACAAAAATGACTTTATTGAGGTGGAAACTGATTTCACTTTACTAAATCTTATGAAAGACCTAAAGGATGGTGATTTTTTAGACCTTTGTGTGAAGCATGTGGTGGATGATGTAGAAGTGGTCACCACAACTGGTTTGCTTTGTGGGCCTGTAGTTGAAAACAATAGCAATGTGGTTGGTGAAGAAGACTTACAAGATATAAATGTGACTGCAAGTGAAGGGTTGGATCATGAGGCTGAATCTGAAAATGTTAATGTGGAAGTTGAGCCAGGGGATATATCAGATCTAGAAGAGGAATGGGTCGGATCAAATCAAGAAAGCAGTGTTGACTCTCAAGAGGATGCTATTCCTGATGAGGATGACTCTGAGGTTGATGAAGAATTGAGATCTCTTAGAAATGAAAGAAGAAATAAAGTGAAAAAGAAAAAACCTATTCAAACTGAGGAAATAAAGCTTGGAACAACTGGTATTGATAGAGGATTTGAAGACATAGGAAGGAATAAGGCTGCTAGATACACTGGAAGATTAGGGGGTGATGAGCAATATATAGATAGCTTAGAATTGGATAGTGATGACAATATGGATGAATTGGATCCAAATTTTGTGAGGGGTGTTGATTTACCAGCAAGAACAAAAAGTAAAAAGGTAAGATTTGATCTTGATTGTGTTCTAGCTATTTTTGAGCTTGGTATGGTATTTGAAAGTGCTGAACAATTTAGAAAAGTTGTTGTAGACTATTCTTGTGAATATAAAATTAGGCTAAAGTTGAAGCCTAATGACCAAAAACCGGGTTAGAGTTAAGTGTGAGGACAAGAAATGTAAATGGTTGTTGTTTGCTAGTATAGATAAGGATTCTGGTGATTTTATTGTCAACAATTATTATCCCGTGCATGTATGTCCTCAATCAACCAAGAACAAGTTGTGTACATCTAAGTTTGTTGCAAAAAAGTTCAAAGATGAAATTACCTGTCAACCATATATAACATTGTGGGAAATTCAGGAATTAGTGAGAAATTTTTTTGGGTTATATGTTGGAAGAACTGTTTGTCATACGGCAAAAAAGAGGGTTATCAAGGACTTTTTAGGTGATATGAAGATGGAATTTTCAAGATTGTGTGATTGTGCAGACATGATTAAACATACTAATACTGGTACTTCATGTTGGGTGAGGACAGATAGAGAGTCTCAGCCAGGAAAAACTTTGTTTGTTTACTTCTATGTTTGCTTTGATGCATTGAAGAGAGGCTGGTTGGAAGGATGCAGAAAAATTATTGGTTTTGATGGATGCTTTCTAAAGGATTCTTGCAAGGGTGAAATGTTGGTTGTTGTTGGTAGAAATGGAAATCAACATATGTTTCCAATTGCATGGGCTATTGTTAACACAGAGACAAAACACAGTTGGAGTTTTTTCCTCAATTACTTGATAGAAGATCTGAACTTAGGCACAGGACATGGACTGACTGTCATGTCAGATATGCAGAAGGTTAGATAGTTTTTGTATTGTAGCTTGATCTCTTATTTTTTAATTTCTTGTGTTGTTAATACTTTTTAATTTTTGTGCTATAACTGTTTACATAGGATCTTGTACTAGCTTTATGTGAGTTGCTACTAGATAGTGAGCAGAGAAGGTGTGCTAGACATATCTGGTCCAACTGGCATCAAATATGGAGTAGTGAAGAAAGAAGGAACCAGTTCTGGAGATGTGCTAAGTCAAGTTTTGAAGTGAAATTTGAAGATGAGATGGATAAACTCAACAAATTAGGTAATAAAATTTGTGAGGACTTGTTGCATTATGAAAAAACTACTTGGTGCAAAGCATATTTTAAGGAGCATTCTAAGTGTGACATTGTTGAAAACAATATGTGTGAAACTTTTAATTCTTGGATACTAGCTGCTAGACATAAGGCTATCATAACTATGTTAGAGGAGATTAGGCACAAGATAATGGACAGAAATATTGCAATGAGGCAATTTGCTGAAACTTGGATCTCATATATCTCTCCTATGGCTAGACTAGTACTTGAAGAGAACAAAGATCTTGCTAGACTTTGTGAAGTTAGATTCAATGGTGATATTGGGTATTAAATCTTAGATGGTCAGTATAGACATATTGTTGATATAAGGAAGAAGACATGTACATGTAGAACATGGCAATTGAGGGGCATACCATGTCAACATGATGTGCTTGCATATCAACACAAAGGCATAGAACCTGAACATGAAGTAGTGCATTGGTATAGGAAAGAGACTTTCTTGAAGGCTTATAACCACTTTCTACAGCCAATACCAAACATGAAAATGTGACCTCACACTAGTGGTGTAGTGATTGAACCTCCTGAACCAAAAGTCATGCCTGGTAGGCCACCAAAGTGCAGAAGAAAGGCAAAGAATGAGCCTAGGAAAAAGTATGGAAAGTTATCCAAAAGAGGAGTAAAAATGACTTGCTCATTGTGTCATCATGTAGGCCACAACAAAAAAGCTTGTCCAACCATGGTAAGTTATTATTCTCTTCTAATTCATCTACAATTAGCTTCAATTATTTAGAGTAATCAATTATTATTACTGTATTAATAGGCTGGGATGGGACAACCTGGAGGCTACCCAAGCAGGCAACCAAGCTCAAGCTAGCCACCAGTGTTTAGCCAACCATCAAGCAAAAGCCATCCACCAGTGTTTAGTCAGCCATCAAGCTCAAGCCAGCCACCACTTTTTAGCAGACCATCAAGCTCAAGTCAACCACCAGTATTCAGTCAGCAAGGCAGTTATATCTGTTTTGATTCTTCAGCTGTTAGAAGAGAGCAAAAACCTGCTAAAAGCAGAGGCACTGGTAGAGGCACTGGCAGAGGCAATGGTAGAGTAACTAGTAGAGGCACTGGCAAAGGCACTGGTAGAGGCACCGGAGGTGTATAAAGTTCGCAACCTGATCAACCAAGGGCTATGAGAGATTTAATATCAACAAGAAGACAAAAGAGGACCAAAACTGTAGGATTTGGCATCTATACAAATGCAAGTGGTAGTCAAACCTTTAATGTAAGTGTATACATAATTTTGTTCAATTCTTACTTTACCATATAAAGTCTCATTTTAAGACATTTCTATGCAGCCTGGTATTTTAGGAGAAAGAGTTATCACTCCAGGAGTTTACAAGGATGCAGCTCCAACAAATATTGATATTGGTTATAAGCCTCGAGGACTCAAGTGGAATGGTGGAGATGTTGTCACAGTTTCAAAGTTGCAACATATCAGTCAGTCAAGAAAAAACAAACGTGGAACATCTAGTGCACCAAAGAATGGCTAATTTCAGCAGAAAAGTCACTTTTTGGATGTTTAATCAGCAGCAAAAACTTGTATTTGCTGCTTTGAAATGTCTTTTGGTGTCTTTTAAGTACATTAACTTATTTGTGGTATTGCTTTTAATTAGTTGTCATGGATTGGTATGTTTGATTGGAGCTCACTAGAGCAAATTAATGTTATGGATGATCAGTTTTTACTGTGTTGATTTATGTTGTTCCAGAACTCATTAGTCCAATTGATAGTGAAAATGTTCGAGAATAATTGTGTTTTACTTCAAGTCATTTGAACACATTAGAAAACAAATGAGACTAACACACAGTTTGTCTTTTTTCCTTCAATCAAAATCATGACAATAAGAACACAATTGAAGGCATTTACAATAGAAAAGCCGATCAAAATTGCCCTCATAGAGAGCACTACAATCTACCATACATATTTTTATGATGAAATCTAGCAGAAGACAAATTAACCAACTAAGATCATTTTGTTACATAAATTCAAGTAGCCAATATCACCCCTACGACAATGCATATCATCCATACTTTTCTTGATCGATTCCTCTCCAATTCATATGTTTTTATTCTTTTCAACAAACCCCATATCACCCTCCTAGCTTGAGCCGGCATTTCATCATCATACCATCGGAAATATCCACATCCACCTCGTGCCTACAAAATTAAAGAAAAAATTTAATTACAAATAAAGTGATTCTTTACTATATTGGACAATAAAAATGAATTACCTTTGAAGTTTTGCAACAAAGGAACCTACATCCAGGGTTGGATTGCGTCCATGAGGTCTTCATTTCCACGATGACCCTACATTGACATAGCACATTTGCAGTTGAAGAAGAAGAAATCGATGAAATAGATAACTTCGACATTGGAACTTGATGATTAAGAAGAAATCAATGAAGAAGAGATATATTCTAATGAGTTAAAGAGGAGAAATAGTGATGAAGAGAAACAAAAGAGGAGAAATAAGAGAAGAAGGGGAGAAATTAGGGTTAAAGGGGGGAAGAAGATGGTTGGTGGGTGGTTCAGCATCCACATCAACGACTTTAAAGCATCTTCACAAGCTCAAACGATGTGAGATCACGTTTGGTTCCACATCAACCAACGGTGTTTAAAAGGAACAAATTATGGGTGGTTTAATGATTCAATAGGAAAATGGCGTAGTTGAGGTACCTGAGGGGAAAAACCCAACAAGTTTAGGGATCTGTTTATGAGTTCGGCCGAACCAATAATATTGTTCCGATAAATCATACAACTATCTACATAAAGAAGCTTCTTTTTACCATCTAAATTTGGCGAAGGCGCAAAAACAATTACATTGAGATTAGATTTAAATGACAATATTTTCTCCTCCTAGTGATGATATTTTTTTTTTTTCGGTTTATATCTCATTGAAGTGGTGTTTTGGCTCCATATGTTTCATCTATATCCAACAAATACAGAAAAACAAATTTAGATTCTATTTTGAGAGTTTTCCTATTTATTTATTTTCACTTTTTACCCCAAATTATTTTGTTCCATTTTTGTTCAAGGTAATGATTAAGTACTCCAACATATACAATAAAAATGACATACATTATCTATTTTTTTTATTAATGAAAAGACAACTTTACTATGATCTTGGTACAAATTACAACTAGGGAAGCACCCCATGGAACAGTGTGAGAGTAGCTCCCACTCCCTCCCCAATGAGAATTCTCACAAACCTCTTTTATGATTTTAAGACTCTACAAGATGTTAAGGGGAGAAAATTAAGGACTTTGTAAGACAGTTTCAATTTTAACAATTTGAATTCCTAAGTAACCCCAATTGATGCACCTTGATAACTTTGTTGTAAAAGTTTATTTAGATGCTTCCTTTTTCCTAGCATTTAATGGTGCAGTGTGAAGCATATATAGGTAATCAGTAATGAGATAAACTCTAAAATTTTAATGAAACACTTCTCAAATTACCTGTAGGATGTAGCAATAGTATCATATGTGTTTCACAACAAGGAGACCAAATCTTTAAAAAGTTCCCTCTTCTTGAAAAGGAAAACAAAAGCAACAAGTCTATTTAAGTAAATCTTAAAAATATTTAGTAGACCAAAAAACGGATACAAAATCATGCCACAAGGAGTAGATAGAAAATATTTAACGATATGATAGCAAATGAAAAATGACAGTAACCCTCTAAAGTGAGATGAATAAAACTTGAAAAATTCTAGAAGAACATTTTCACGAAGATCGGGACTGATGAGATCATGCACATACTATTCGGCGGGTTGCATTTTTTTATCCTTACTGGCCGGTGCTCCAACACTAGGAGACGACGATGATACACCTTCTCCGAAACCGCCGGCACCAATGAAGAGAGATGGAGGTAAGTTGGTAATTCTAAGGCCTGAATGCTTTTACCTTTTTCTTCCTTTCATTTTCCCTACTTGTATTTAATGATATCTAATGAGATTTTATTAAATGATATCTTCTTCTTCTTTTTTTCCATTATGAGACTGTATTTAATTATATTATATCTTTTTTTTTTGTATTTAAGAGATTGTAGTTAATGAAATCTTCTTAATTTCTTTAGGATAAATCCTAAAGAAATGATAGTTTTTCATATTGTTTTATGTTAACATAATTCGATTTGATATAATCAACGAGGGATATCATAGTAAAATCTACTAGTCACTTTTTATGTAATTTGTTCATATCATTATATCAATGATAGCCCCACTTGTGCTGGAGTCAAGTACCTTAAGATGATTTGTCTAAAATGTTCTTATCATATTTATCTAAGGGTAGCTCACAATAGGTTTCTCAATGTTCTTTTCAAAGGAAAAATTGAAAACCTTTTTCCATCTTTGGACCAATGCACTTATAGAAACATAACGTATATATAAAGATATTAATTAACTATGCCAGAAGATATGGAACGATCATGTCTTACTTGTGCACTTAATAGGTCATGAGTTTGAATGTTGCACATACTCTCGAAACAATTTGTTCACCTGTGTCAGAACCTCCAAAAATGCACTACTTTATCCAACATGCACCTAATTATTTTTTAAATGGTGCGAGCAACATTCCTTCACATAAAGTGGTAGAGTCCCATTTCGGTTGTGGGAACAAAAAATAGTTCCCTTATATGATATTGACAACCCTCACCTCATGGACTAGCTTTTGAGGTTGCCCTAGGAATAAAGTTTATTTTCTTTATATAGTATTTACACAACTTCATGGTAAAATTCTTATTAGAATGGGCCAAATTCAAAGGCGTATCAAGGATTTCAAAATCATGGGGGTACAATTATCTTTAAAATAGATATTTGATTCAATTATGTAAGATTTACAGTGACAACAAGTTGACGAGCAACCTTTATATAGTACTATTAGCAAAAAAAAACATATTCACTTTACAATTGTTCTCAATGAGTTTTCATATTTTTAAAATGATCAATAGTTGCATCCTTATTTACATTTTAAAAATTATTATTTTCTATATAACAAACTAATTAACCACTCGAAAGATCTGTATCCATCCTATTATGCAGATCATTATTAATGTACTTTATTGATGAAAATGCTCTTTTCACGGTTGCGGTAACAATGGGAATAATCGAAGTCATTTTCACAAGTAGATACACAAGTGATCTAGTTTTGTCTCTATCATTACTCAAGCAAGATCCTTGATTCCCTTCAAGTTGAGAAATTTGTTGTCACACTTTTGAAGATAGACTATGAAATTATTGAGTAGAAAACCAACTTTCCAAAGATTTTTATCTCCAAAATCACTTCGATAGTACATAGGTAATTTCATTATCGCATCATTGTAAAAAATAGCTAATAAATCAATCAGACTTCCACTAGTCATATCAAAGAGTAAGTCACTACATCAAAACAATTACAAAGCTCTTGAAGTACCAAATCGAGATAAAATACTTCCACACAAAAGTGATGCAGATATAAAATTTCGAACCTCTTATGCTTCTTCCCATTAGTGTAGTTTTCATCCATTTGGGAATCAGAATATACCACAAAATTAGAAAACCTCGCCCATCAAAGAGTCTCATTCATCCTCTCTTATCATTTGCAATCTTTTCTTTGAAAGGTCAAGCAATCACATAGCATTGCTGATACTTTGATCTTTATTCTGTAAAACTTTATGCAACTCATTTGTCAATAGCAACTCCTTAAACATCAAGTGAGACATAGAGAAAAATTCAAATTCATGAATCTTGCTCAAAAGAGTTTCCACTGCAAATCTGTCTAGATGATATGGACAATCACCGTTTCATATCCTTAAGCATTAACAATGGAAGAAAAAAAGAATCAGGCAATTGTCTATGGTTTTAAAACAAGACCCCTAACGTTATCACCAAATCGTTGGAGGACATTCTTGATTCAAACCTTGCTTCCTATGGACATCTCCAAATTAGGGAAACTCTTCCAACTTAAATACTTGTTGTTGTCGAAGTGAATCCTCGTGCTTAAAAGAAACTCCAATAGTATTCAAAATATTAGTAGGAATTTTTTTTTATCCACATTTGAATAAGTTTTAGGAAGATCTACAAGTGCTAATTGCAATTGGCGAGCAAAACACTAAATAGAATATGCAGATGAAGTATTTTGTAAAAGAAAGGGCTTGAGACCATTTCTTTTGCGTTGAATATTACTAAACCATCATAACCTTGTCCAAGTATTTTGGATGTACATAATTATCAATAGTTTTGTCGAATGCCTCTCAAAGTGAGAGTCTTGTCTTTAAATAGAGAGTATAATGTTGATGATTGTAATATAGCTTTGAACAATTGTGAAGTATGTCCCCTAGACAAACACACTAGACTGCCTTTCACTAGTAGTAACACTAGGCCTACTGAAGTGTTTGCTATATTGCATTTAGATGTATGGTGTCCTTATAATACTCCAACATTTGATTGTAATAATTTTTTTTTACCATTGTTGATGATTTTTCAAGAACTGTATGGCTTTTCTTGTTAAAATTCAAGAGTGATGTATTGGTGACTCTTAAACAGTTCTTGAAAATGGTTGCCACAATTTAAGACCATTGTCAAAGGTGTTAGGACAGACAATGGTGGTGAATTTGTGAATGGTTTTCTACAAGTTATGTTTAAAGAACTGGGTATAATTCATTATAAGACCTGTGCTCACACCCCTCAACAAAATGGGGTTGCTGAAAGGAAGAACACACACATCCTTGAAGTTTCTACGGTATTTAAGTATCAGGGCCATATTTCTATCAGGTTTTGGGGACATTTTGTTCTTACAACAGCCTATATTATTAACATACTTCCTTCGCATACTCTAGAGGGAGTTCCCGTTATGAGGTCTTTTTTTGGAAAGAAACATTGTCTTATTCATCTCAGAACACTTGGTTGCTTATGTTTTGCAAGTACATTGCCTAGGAGTGATAAGTTTGCCCCTAGAGCAGTTAAATAAGTGTTTATGGATTATTCTTGTGTTACCAAAGGATATATTTGTTTTGATCTTCAACAACAAATGTTTTTTTGTGAATAGAAATTGGTCTTTCATCAAGACCATTACCCTTTCCTACATTTATTCAAACCTGTTGATGACCCAATTTCACATACATTTTCTTGTGAGCCTTTTCCACTCAATGACTGTCTTACTGACCATTCTAATCGCCTTCTTGATTTACAATCATCCTGACCTCAAGGCTTAGCTTCTCCTCTTATCTATCATGTTCCTCCTATACCCATTATCACTCATGTATCCCCTACATCATCACTTCCTCAACATAGGAGGTCTACTAGAATTTCTAAGTAACCTTTTGTTTATCTAAGTATGTTTCTAAACCTTATCTCCTACAATTATTTGTCCTCCTTCTTATCAGAAATATTTGCAAGCTTTTTCTAAAGTGGTTGAACTAACTTCCTACAAGGAAGCTATGTCAGATCCTATATGGTTGGAAGCAATGCAGGCTAAACTGCAGGCTGAACTGCAGGCTCTCCAAGATAACCATACTTGGGATTTGGTTCCTCTTCCAAGAGAGAAGGTTCCTATTGGCTGTAGAGGGGTATATAAGGTGAAGTTGAAGGCTAATGGTGATGTTGAGACGTCTAAAGCTAGATTGGTTTCCAAGGGTTACACTCAGAGGGAGGGTCTAGATTTTCATGAGACATTCTCTCCAATGGTCAAGATAGCCACTTTTAGGACTACTCTTTCCTTGATTGCTTAGTGTAACGAGTATGTGCATCAACTGGATGTTTACAATGCCTTCTTGCAAGGTAATCTTCATGATGAGGTTTACATGCAACTACCAGAGGTTTTTACAAGTCAAGGGAAGTCTGGATTTGTATGTAGACTTTTCAAATCCCTTTATGGACTCAAACAAGAAAGCATACAATGGAATTGAAAGTTTAGTGAAGCACAATTGGGGTCAGGTTTTATTCAAAGTAGCTTAGACCATTAATTATATATTAAAAGGAAAAGATCAGATATGGTGTTAATTCTTGTCTATGTCGATGATAGGTTAGTTACTAGAAAAAGTCTAACTCTTATAGAACACACAAAACCACTTTGCACAAAGCTTTCAAAATCAAAGACCTCGGTGAATTGAAATTTTTCCTTGGTATGGAATTTAGTACATCACCCAAAGGTATCCTAATGAATTAGAGGAAGTAAGCTTTAGAAATTATTTCAGATTTGGGATTAGGGGGTGCCAATCCAGCTTGGACTCCACTTGAAGTTAATATGAAGCTAACAACTTCAGAATTGGATCGTCTCACAAAAGAACAGGATGATGTGCCTTTTGCAGATAGAGAGCACTACCAAAGATTGGTAGGGAAAATGCTGTATTTGACCATGACTAGATGTTGAGTCTAAGATTTCGACTTATTTAGGGCTTTATTTTCAGAGTTTTATTGTTCTCAATGCCTAATTTATGTTCTAAACTGATATTAAAGTGTTGATTTGTAGCAATGAAGGCTAAGGAGCAAACCAATGACATTACTAGGCAAAAAGGAGTGAAAAATCTGAAGAAGTTTAAAAAAGACAATCCTAGTGATCGCAAAGACCACTCGGCGAGCCTCTGTGTGGCTCTTTAGCTCGCCAAAAGTTCCAGCATGCCAGCCCTGGGGAAGAACCTACTTGGCAATGGAAATGGACAATCGGCACACGGCCGATCGAATCGGCGACTTCGATCCAGCTAGCCTAAAGTTTTAGGACCCTGAGGACAAAAACCAAAGGCAAATCGACAACGGAATAAAGCAATGGTCTCGTTGATGAGTTTTGAGATTTGGACTCATTTGGGACTTTATTTATATAGATTTAGTGATCTCAAATGCTTAATTTGTGCCATAAATTGATTTTAAATCCTTAATTTTCAGGTATATGGATTGAGGAACAAAGAAAGGACACTAAAAGGCAAAAAGGAACAAAACAAACTGAAGAATTGAAGAAAGGCAAGCTTGGTGATCACCAAGTGGCTAGCTTGACCGCCTAAAGTTCCAGTGTGCCAGCCCTGAGGGAAGAAACCAAGTCGGCGACAAAAAGGAGCAATCGACAAATCACCGAACAGTTCTGTGAAGCAAAGATAGATCGCCCAAAGTTACAAAACTCTAGGATGCTAAATCCCAAGGTGAAAAGGCGATGAAGGAGGTCAAAGGGCAGCTCGCCGAGTGGTTCGGCGAGCCCGACTTACTTCGCCAAATGGCCATTTTCCCCTACTCCTTAGACTTGAACAAGAGGTCAATCCCCACATTCTTACTATGATGAATGGACATGGAGGCGAGTACCCATGCTCCTTGTGAAATGATGTGAAGGCGAGTACCCGCATCATATGATGAGGTTGTGGAGGCGAGTACCCACAATCTAAAAGTAGGTAAGGCAAGTGGCGGATACCCATTAGCCTTTATGAACTAGGCATTGAGGTGAATCCCCATGTCTTAAAAAGTAAGTATGATTAATGAGATTATGTTATGAAATTGACTTGTGTGGAGTGTTGCTAAATAGGCCTTCTAGGATGTAAGCTTGACTAGAGGTGGATACCCTATGTCTTGGCTAAGCTTAAGTGAGGTTGCTTAAGAGAGTATTCCTCTTTCATTATGATGCTTTATATATATTGATTAGGCTTACGCCTTATGTCTTGTGTTCACTAATGCTTATGTTTATGTTGTTCATGCTAGCTATCATATTTAGTACTTGATTGTACTAACACATACTCTTGCCTACATTCTTATCAAATGTAGGGTTCGGCGTTCCCAATTCACACACTTGTGGCTAGGTTCCTAGGAGATTGTGAAGTGAAGCTTTGGTGAGTCCTCATTGTATTTGAGGATTGGATAACCCTATCACTTTTATGTCTTTCCTTTACTTTTGAGACTATTGTATAGGCTTCATCCCAAGATTTATATTTCTTATGTTTAGATGGTTAGAGACAATGTCATGTTAGACTTCCACTTGCTTTTATAAAAGACTTTGATTGTATTTGAAAAGTTTAAATTCTCGCTCATTTCTATTACTTTATGTTATGATATGCTAAGTGGCCTATATGAGGCCTCTCAAAATTTTGTACGCCTTGTTACATCTAGGGGGTACCCCTAGGTCGTGACATAAACTTGGTTTATTATTATTGTGGGAAGTAGCCTTAACCGACATAGAGGCCATGTGAGCTATAACATGATCCCCTGGTGTCTCCCATACCGAAAAAGGGTTGTCCTACTTGCCAAGGTAAGGACCATGAACTTCTAGCTTTGGTGGATCCACTAGCTAATGTCTATCTAGACAATCATCCTATGGAGGAACATAGGTAAGGGATAAGGAGATTTCTTCTAGACACCCGTCCTCTACTAATGGGAGAACTTTCATCTCAATAACCTCTCGGTGCTAAGCATAAATCCCACAAAATAGTCATTTCTTACTTGTTCTTATTATCTATGGAAGGGAAAGTCATCTTGCCAATCCAATCTAAGTCATTAGTCATCCATGGAAAGGTATCATACACTAACCAATCCAAGTTAGGTTTCATTAGGATAGCTCTTTATCTTTGATTCATTTAGGTGAGAAAACCTTTCAACCTTAGAACCCTTTATTATGTGAGAAAACCTTTCAAGTTCATGCTTTCATGTGTATATGAGAAAATCCTTTCAACAACACAACAACAACATCATCATTGATACTTCACTCTCAAAGTATCCTTAAAACATTTTCATAGATTTCATAAGAACATGCATAATTCCATAATTTACCTTCCAAGGTTCAAAACCCACTTTCAATCATTACCATCTAGAAAACACAGGTTAAGCAAGGGTTCATGGAAATTCATTACAAATTCATGCAATTCTATCCATTCATGCTTGATTTCATAAAACTCTTCTTTCATAATGCAAGACCCATATTACATGCTGATAACTTGGAAAACATGGGGATGACATATGTTCATGAGGAATCATCATAAAATTATGGGATTTACTCAATTCGTGCATCAAAGATCATAGATCACTCAAACTTAATCAATAATTAAAGTAACTCATAATATAGAAGAAAACCCTAACTCAATTGGGGATTTCTAACTTTGAAAATAGGAGAATTTGGGAACTCTATGAATGGAAGGAATCATTGGATGAAAGTTATCATACCTCGATGCCAATTGCTTAACTTCAATGGAGGAATTGGAGAATTGACTTGTAAACCCTAGCTTGGACCCTTCTTCTTCAAGTTTTCTAGAGAGAGAAATATTTGGAGGAAGACTTGTTCTTCTTTTGTAAATTTGAGAGAATGATTTTCAATGGGAAAATTTTAGAGTTAAACAACTTATATAGGGGTTTTGATGGAGGGTAAAACGACATAGTAGTAGGCTAGAATAATTAGGAAAACACCCAACTGCCCCTAGGATATAATTTCCGACCCAAAACGAAGCCTCAGACTGACAGACCATGGTTTGACCGACTGTCCATCCTGCACGTCCATCAAATTCAGAAAGTGAATTTGAGGCCATGACCCACGGATCTCAATCCACGGACCGTGGATCCAATGACAGTCCGTTTGTCCAGGCCATGGTTCGTGGTCCTCTGGGCCTTGTTGGGTGGCCAATTCACGGACTAGGCCCACGGTTCATGGCTCAGTCCACGAGACGTGGCTTGCCTCCATCGGATGGCACTAGAAAATCCTGAAAAACATGCTATTTGGCCCTTTCTCGAATCCGAGGTGTTACATTATCTCCACCTTGGGATCATTCGTCTTTGAATGAGATTCAAGACATCATAAGACGAAAAGGACTCTAAACTAGAAAACTATCATGCATGCAACTTCATCTAAATGCACACAACAAAGAAGGAACCTCGAGTCCAAGCTAGAACATATTCAAAACATCATAAGGAAGATAGGAACTAGACCTAGCAGCCCAACATGAATGCAATCGTAGAAATGCACATATCCGAGGAGGAATAGTTAAATGCAAGCTAAAGCATGTTCAAACATCATATCATGAAGTATATATGCAACATATACTCAAATGCACATAAACACGTAGAATCAATTAAGTAAACTCATTTTATTAAAAAACTTAAACTCTTTTCATGAACATGCATAAATGAGAAAATCATGGAAATATCTAAAACACATGACACCAAGAGAGTAAACCATGAGGAACTCATTATCTCAAGCTAGAGTAGGGGTAGAAGGAAAGAGATGAGGATATCAGAACATCATATCGGTCTCGGCCTCCCAAGTAGCACCCTCAACTAATTGATTCCTCCACAACACTTTCACGGAAGAAACTTCTTTATTTCTCAACTTCTTGACTTGACGGTCTAAAATCTCAACCGAAACTTCTTCATAAGAAAATTTTTCCTTAAACCCCAAAACATTCTAAGGGAACTATAGATGTCGGATCACCAACACATTTCTTCAACGTAACAACATGGAAAACCTGATCCGATGCTAATTCATTAGGCAATTCAAGTCATAAGAAACCTTACAAACACAACTCAAAATATGATATGGGGCTACATATCGGGGACTAAGCTTCCCTTTCTTACCAAACCTCATTACACCCTTCATGGGTGAAATCTTCAAGTAAACCCAATCATGAACATTAAACTCAAGATCTCTTCTTCTCACATCGACGTATGACTTTTGTCAAATTTTAGTTGTTTTCAACCTCTCCCCAATAAGTTCAACTTTTTCCATGGCCTCATGTACCAACTCGAGACCTATTAGGGCAACTTCAACCATCTCAAACCAACTTATAGGATATCTACACCTCCTACCATAAAGAGCCTCAAATGGAGCCATGCCAATACTTGAGTGATAACTATTGTTATACGCAAACTCGATCAATGGAAAATAGTCATCCCAATTACCCTTGAAATCAATCACACAAGCCATCAACATATCTTCCAAGGTTTGGATAGTACGATCCGCTTGCCCATCGGTTTGTGGATGAAAGTCCTTACTAAGCTTTACACGAGTAGCAAGACCCTTTGGAAAAGACTTCCAAATCTAAGAAGTGAATTGGGTACCACGATTGGAGATAATGGACAAGGGCACTCAATGCAACTTTACCATTTCTCTCAAGTACAACTAAGCATAATTCTCCGCCGAGTAAGAAACCTTGATGGGAATAAAATGAGCTTATTTCGTAATTCGATCTACTACAACTCAAATCAAGTCATGTTGTCGTCAGGTGCGAGGTAAACCAACAATGAAGTCCATATTCATATCTTCACACTTCCAAGTAAGAATGATAATGTCTTGGGATAAACCTCCCAGTTTCTAATGCTCAACTTTCACTTGTTGACAATTAGGACATTTAGCCACAAATCTTGCAATATCTTTCTTCATCCCATTCCACCAATAGATCTCCCGCAAATCATGGTACATCTTGATTTACTCTCGGGTGAATGGAATACCGAGAACTATAGGCTTCTGGCAAGATCTGTTCCCTCAAGTTATCAACATTAGGTACACACAAATGACCTTGATAGCTATGTACACCATCTCTCCCTTGGGAGAAAGCCTCTACAGACTTTTAAAGCACCGCTTCCTTCAAGTCAACCAAATTTGTATCAAGACCTTGCTTGGCTTTCACATCCACCACAAAAGATGATTCGAACCATTGTGGACCATAACACCACCCTTAGTGGATTCCACTAACTGAACATCCAACCAGGCCAATCTATGAACATCTCGAACCAACTCTTTTTTATCTTTCTCAACGTGAGTAACACTTCCCATAGATAACCGACCAAGAGCATCAGCCAACACATTCACTTTACTAGGGTGATAGAGAACACTCATATCATAATCTTTCAATAACCCAAGCCACCTTCTTTGGCGAAAAAGAAGGAAAAGAACTTGAGAAGAGGTGACGATGATTGCAACATTACTTTGAAAAGGTGAAGTCACCAATCCAAAATTGACATACCTTAACCCTCAACCCTGTTACAAGCCTAAAAGACACTTGAGATCTTGCATGAACTGGGTTATGTGATTATTGGAAAATATGGGCAAACTTATGGGACAAATCTTTCATGTGTTTTTCTTTTGAAAGAGTGAGATTTGTATTGATTCCTTATACCTTTGTTGATTTTCTTTGAGTGAGCATCGAGTCGTTCTTGATGTGAGGGCACTTGAATGCATTTGTTGAAACATGTTCTTGTATTAAATAAGAAGATAAAGTGAGCTTGAGCTTGTGTTGACACTAGCTAGTCATCATTAGAAGTTTTTTTTATCATGATTGAGGGTAACATGTTATTGAGAGTAGTCTTGGATTGGAGCTTGCATGTTAGCTCTCATTGAGTACTGATTTATATACCCTTATTGAGCTTTTTGTGTTCTTGATTTACTTGAGGAAAAGCAAAAGCGTATGTTTGGGGGGGTTGATAGGTGGTAGATTTGCACTTAATTAGGGTCCATTTAGCTCAATAGTTAGTGTCCTTAATTCCTTACACTATCCTATTCTAATTAAATGTTGATGGTTTGCAGTTATGAAGGACATTGGACAAGGCAAGGATTGATGATTGAAAGAATTGCCAAAAATGCAAAAAGATATGCAAATCATACATTGTGGATCACCTAACAAGATGGGAGGATCGCTAATTGAACATGACCGCGCCTAAAATGACAGTGCATGGAACATGTGTCCATCAAATTAGGTCAGCGCACTCCAATGGAAAGGGAAATGTGCAGAATGAGAAAGGCGGCCTTGATGACCATCTCACAAACTGAGAGCATAGGAAGAAAAGATTGAAAGCTCGAAAGGTGAACCAAGGTGGTACTAAATAAATCACCGAATGTGGAAGGCTGACTCAGTAGAGTTCACCAACTGAGGTTCAAAACTCCTGAAGCCAAGAGCATCAAAAGGCCAGCTGAGAAGTAAAAGGAGATGCACCAAATGTGTTCGGCGAGCCCGACTAATGTCATCGAGTCAATCGCGTAATGGATATTGGGAAAATTTTTGGAAAAAATATTAATAGCCCAAACGAAAGAGAAAACATAGAGAAATGGAGATACAATTTTGAGGATACATACAACTTTAGAGAGAATTTTTAGAATATTTTACCTTTGAAGAATACTTTTCCATCTTTTGGGGTTTTACAACTTGTTGTTTGAATTTGATAAATTGAAGTTGAATCCAAAGTAGGTTTACTTTTAATTGCTTGATTTCAAGTTACCCATGGCTTCTTTCCTGGAAGGAATAATTTCTTTACTTTTTGTGATGGGTGGCAAAAACTCCAAGATCTAGGGGTGCAAATATGTGGGTGGATTTTAATTTATTGTAGTGGGTATTGTGCTATTCTCTGCAATGTTGTTGTTCATACATGAATTTGGTCTAATTAGCATAGGGTTAATTTATGGGTTAAGGTTGCAAAGTTAATTCCTACTTCCAATATTTGGTTGATGCTCGAAATAGATTGATTAGAGTAGGTAATTACTCTGATACTAGCAATTTAGGTTTGATATCTCTAACTTTCTTGAAAATAGAGGTTATGGGTCAGATCTATTTTCCATATTCTTGAAAGAGAGAATGGATTAAGGTAATTGGGTTGTTTAGATTGGCATTTAGATGAGACCGAAAGGAGATTCTATGCATAGATGATTTGAGATCGAAAGATGATTAGCGTCAATGAAGATGACTTAGCCAACTCATGGATGTTCATAACTATAGAGAAGCACATTTAATTCTATGTGATATATATTTTCAATCCCCACTCCCCTAGATTGCTTGTTTGATATTTTTGTTTAATTACGATAATTGACAACCAAAACATTATATTAAATTAGTGGAATCATTCACCCAGTTGTTCTTTTAAAGTCCATATTTCTTAATAGGACTTCTCAACAATATACCATTCTCTGTGGGATTTGACCCTGACTCTTTGTTGGGTTTTAATCGACTACTATCACTTACTCTTTTAATTAGTTTTGATTTGAGTGTTATCAGTTATTGCACTTCTAATGCTGGAAAATGTGTTTGATTGTTAACAATCATTTTCCATCTAGTTTCTTATTCATTATGTCCACTAATGAGGTAAAGTGAGACTGAAATATTTGAAAATTATTATGTTATATCTAAGGAAGTGGCTAAGCCATCCTTTCTCCTCAGGAGAAATGGATATTAATAATAAATCTTGTACTCTATTCTTTTGACTGTATACTTGTGAAGTAATCTTTTTCCTAAAAAAAGATCAAATTATTAAAAATATTTGAGCCATTCGTAAATAGATTCAAGCTTGCCAGTCTCTTTCTGGGTTCCTAAATGATTACATGTCTAAGCTTAAGTCGAGTAAACTGCTTCTAATCTATTATTAGTTTTGCAAGCCTAATTGGTCGTATAGAAGTTACATAAAGTTACTAGGTGACTCTTTAAGTACCTTAAGATCTTTATGGACATTCTCAGGTTTAAGTTATCTTTCTTTAGTCTATTTAAGTGTTCAAGTTTATTCTAAGATCCTTTGAGGTTCCATGAGATTTTGACATGTTATATAAAAGTGATTACGGGATTATGAGAATAAGAATACAAACAGCCCAAGATTGGCAACATGATTATGGTAAAAAATATGCATTACAAATCTATTATATGGCAAGCTATGTATTCTACTCTTGAGCCATAATTTGGAGGTATGGAGACTATTGCCTATGTTTATACGTAAGAGACACATATGACCATAAGTTGGTGAATATAATGTCGTTTAGCTACCGAGAGGCTCCCCTATTGCTAGCATTTGGCTAGACAAGTCATGTATTTGCATTTATATATATATATATATATTATTTATAAACTACATGTTTATATTCCACATACCCTATAGATCCCTTATTTGAGTATACATTTCCAAAGTATATATAACTAGTATGTCAGGGTTTAAACACTCAATTGATGCATAATTTATCGTTTATAAGACGTAAATATATTTGTTTCAAAGCAACAATTCATGTGCTAATATGTTAGTTGTTTCATAAAACATTGTAGTTATATATTAGGTGTTCCTTCATAATTATCTATTGAAATGTTATTCACAAATGATATGTTCATATAATCTATTTTATCAAGATCAATTGCTTATAATCTATGTATTTCACTGAAGATGTGTTTATATACTATATGCCTCAAAAAATGTTAGCACATATGCTATACATTTCAATGTTCATTTGCGCATATGTTATTTATCTCACAAAATTTTCAATTATATATCATACGCCTACGTATAAGAAATTAAATTCTCCCATGCTAAAGGTATACACTAGGTGAGTCTTGGTTAAAATGTTATGTGTTTTATAATGAATGTGTTTATGCACTACGATATGATATGCACCTTAAAGAATAATATCACACGATGCATGACCAACATATATCTTGTCTAAATGTTACCCACTTCACAAAATACATGACTACATTTTACCATGACAACTTTTCGTAGGCTAATTGCTTGCATATTACCCACCTTACAAAGTATTTATTTATATGATACAGATCTCATAGTTCATTTATTTAAATAGTATATTCTTTTCAAAACTTATAAGATTAGAACGTTAATTTTAAATTACTTATATAATATATAACTGATGGATTGTAAGATTTAAATATTTGTGTTTGAAAGTCTGTTCATGTAGTGACTTTATTTGTTGTTTATGAGTTGCATGTTGTGGTCCCTCAAAAATTATTTCTATATAAATATTGTGCATGTCTTAAGTTATCAATATGAGATTAATGTTGTTTATATGTTTTACGTATCAAAGACCTTTAGTCCAGATGTTAAACCCTTTATGAATTATGTATTCACTTACAATATGATCTGTGACTTACGTGTGTGAATGACATAGAATATATGTGCATATATCTAGGTACCACTTCGTAATAGGTCAATGTTTAAGTGAAATGCAGGTTTTATATTTATCTTATTAAATCTCATTCTATAGGTCATAACTTAAGATTTTCTTGACATGCATTCTTATAGCTATGGAGCTTGAGAAACAAAGAAATTTTTGTACTTGTCCCCGTGATCACCAGTATGCATGCTGATTTTCCTAGCACAAAAAATTGCTTATAGTTTATTGACATATCTGCCATTTCTTTGTATAACTTCATAATAATATATGGTGAAATGTTATACTCATAATAAGGCGGTAATACATGAATGCTGGAGTAACTTGCCAAATACACTATAATTTTCTTATTAAACTCACATGTTTATCTTTTATATTGTTATGTTCCCTTTCGTGTTTTATATCTCAATTCTAAATGACATATTTGTTCATATACGTGCTATGTTCCTACTTGGAGTGGATAAATAACGAAAGGTTTCCTTTGTTGAGAAACATTTTGCATTATGTGGTAATAAGAAAAGGTTTTTTTCTCAGACATTATTTTATTTATTTGGTGCATACCACCCTATATTTTTTATTTTTAAAATTTTTTTACTATGACTTTTAGGTTTGGATAGTCTCATATATAGATGAAATCCTACAGAAATTTCTGTAGTGTTCCTAGCTTTACACATGCATGCCTTTGATTTCATTCGAGGACGAATGTTCCTAAGGGGAGAAATATGTAACACCTCGGGTGTTTATAGTTATCCTTTGTCTCGTATAAAGGGTTACAAGCCTTACTTTGGTAGTTCTAATATCGCACTACACATTATTTGATAACATCGTATATATACATATTTATTTCCTTCCTAAAAGGACTAAAATGCAGATTTCCAGAAGTGCAGGTGCCATCGACTGATGCCACCTAAGGACCGTAGGTGGGACCACGGTCCGTGGACCAGGTCTGTTGTTCAGACTCCCCAGAACCCTAAGAAAATTCAGCTAAGTCCAGAACCATGCAAGGACCTACGAACCGTAGGTGGGACCCCGATCCGTGGTTAAAACTCCCCAGAACCTATCCTCAGACAGACCGTAGGTGGGACCACAGTTCGTGGACCAGGTCCGTCGATTGGTCTCGACAGCTTTTAAGTTAGGGTCGTTTTGGTCTTTTCCTTATGTGTTGGACACCTAAACTATGTCATTTAACCCCTAAACTACATCGTTTTGGTCAGGTTTAGCCCAGTAACTTAATCAGACTTTACCCTAAGGGATTCGTTCACCAAAAAACTCAGAAAAACTTAGAGCAAAAAGGAGAAAGAGTCGACCAAAGCCCTCTCCAAGAATCCAACAAGGTTTCCTCCAGTTCCAGCCCCAAAATTGAATGATTTCTTTGTGTAATTCATCACCAGGTATGTGGGATTTCACTAGTGGGTTCCTTTCACCCATTAGGTCTATAGAATTTAGTCAGATTCTTGATTCCCTATATCATGTTTAGACTTAGGGTTTCTAGAACATCAGATTTTTGTTGTGATTTAGCTGTTAGATCAACCTAATCATATTATCACGTTTTTGAGAAATTTTTTCTCATATTCTTGCATGAAACTCAGAACCCTAGTTGTGTAGATTTGTGTAGTTCATGAATTACACTTTCTAGGTCTGTTTATTCAGCTATACATGCCTCAATTAATAATGTTTCATCATTAGTTTATTCATGTTGCATTTTCAGTTAGCATGTCAGTATTTTGAGCTATCCAGTATTACAAAATTCAATTATATTGTGTTACTTACATAATCAGTTGGGAGTAGGCTTAATATCAAGTGGAGTAAGGTGATGAGTCCACAAATTGGACTCATTTAGGGCTATATTTTAATAGAAATTGTGTCCTCAAATGCTTAATTTATCTCAATATCTGATGAAAATCCTTAAGTTTAAGGTATTTGAAGTTTGAAGGAAAGCTGGACAATACGTCGCAAAAAAGAATGAAAAGGCTAAAAAGAATGAAGAAATGAAGGGCTGAGGATAGCCGAGTCCACTTGGTGATTCACCGAAGGGTCTTACTTCTCCTTTTGTTCCAGTGTGCTGAGCCCTAAAAGAAAGGATCAAGTCGGCGGAAAAAGGGAGCAGTCAACGCATCATCGAGAAGTTCCAAAAAATAGTACCATGTCTCCTAATGACCCAGAGCACGACGATGCTGAAGGCGGCGATGAACTACAACAAAGGGCGAATCGCCGAGTTGATCGGTGATTCCGACTAACTATGCCGAATAATCCACTACAACACAAATCTATGAAAACTATAAATACTAGTTAGAGTTGTAGTTTTAAGGGTCAAACAATTATTATAATTTTATATAGAATAGTACTTTTTGATATTTTTGCTCTAAGTTTGAGAGGGTTTTGAAGACTTGAAGTTCCAAAGGGTTTCATCTTCAAGATTTGGATTTGGGTCTCTTGGATTCTTCAATTTTGGCCTGTATCAAGACTTAAATCTTCATACCCAGTTGAATGCAAGCTCAATTTGGTATAAATTTCTATCTCTTATACATGTATGGCTAAAAACCCCAATTCTTGGGGTGTGATTTAGCGAATATGGGTTAAGATAATTGTTGGGTCTTGCTTGCTGATAGTCTATTCGCAGTTTAAATGTGATTTTGTTTAGTGGTTGTGGATGAATTTAATGAATTTGTAGTTGCAAATACAAGTTTATTTATGTGTTTTCGGCTTGCGAGAGAGAGAGGTTGTAAAACTAAGACCACTAGATTGATGGCCAGTGTGAGTGGGTCGACATGAGGTTCAGCTCGAGAGAGTGAACCCTAGTCCCATGTCCACACACTCAACTCGAGAGAGTGAGTGGGTTAAAGTGTAGGCTGGTCTTCATGCGGCAAGTGGGTGTCCGAGAGGAACGCATTTGAAATGGGGTAAGTTGCTCGAGAGAGAGCTTATCCCCCTTAAAGTTTAGCCTAGTCATAATTATTCTATGACTTTTCTATCGAAAGCATGTACCCAATAATCTAGCTTAACCCGTATTCCCGTCACATCCCAAGGATCCATTCTCATTACTTAGAAACCCTTATTTATTTTGTTGTTTTTACTTACTAGTGACATAAAGCCCCCCATTGTTAATTGACACTCTTGTATCCCCCCTTTAACTTACAATGTTTTTAATCGTTAATGTCTTTAGCTATAACTAGTTAGAACTAAATTTTATTTTTCTATTAATTCTCAAAACCACTCTCTTGGGAACAATCCCAACCCTTGGTTGGGTTACTAAACTATAGTATGATCGTAGACACTTGCATCAGAAGTTATGTCTTGATTACGCAAACTTCAGTACCAAATTTGAGTTATATCCCTCAATTGATAAGCGGCTAGTTCCGCTTTTTCTACCGTAGTCAACCCCATGGTAGCAAGCACCTTATACACCTCATCTATGAATCCTTGAGGATCTTCCTCCATCTTGGAGCTATAAAACTCCGGGGGGTTCATCCTCAAAAACTCCCTCACCTTCAAAGCAACCATATTCACATTATTAGCCAGAACAACTACTTCCCTATTGACTTGGGCCGTCACTGCTTGAGTCAATATTTGGAGAACCGCCTTTATCTCCACATTAGTCATAGTACCCGCTTCATTAGGAACTTGAGGAGAAGCTTGGTGTGGAACTTGAATAGGAACCTCTTTCTCCTTATCACCTTCCTCAACTCTCCTAGCATTAGGCCTTGTATTGGGCATACCCTGAAAAACAACGGCACAGATTAGAAGGACGGCCACGACTAAGAGAATGAAGAAGTGAGACTTTTCCTAAGCATGCAATAGCCTCTAATTCAGAAATGTGTCGCGACTCACACCAATGAATAAGACTCTACTTAGACGTGGTTTGAGACATCCTAAAACCATCCCAAAACTTGGCTCTGATACCAAGTTTGTCACGACCTAGGGGTACCCCCTAGACGTAACATGGTGTACTTGACCCCAAAGGGGTCGCATACAAGCCCTTAGCATAGTCATAACATAAGATCATAGAAAACACGAGAAATTTAAAAACTTTCTTTAAACAAACAATCAAAAAACATTTCATAAATGCAGAAGTCTTTACTAAGTTTATGTCTCAATCCATCTATGAATAATGGGAATAAAAGTCTTGGGACGCATCCCATAATAAGTCTAAAACATAGGAAATGGCATAAAGGAACATAGTGGGTTTGTCCTCGAAACTATTAGGACTCACCAATTCTTCAAGTCTTCAAACGCCTTAGAAACCTAGCTTCCAAAGCAACTCAATCTCCAACACCCTACATTTGATTAGAATGTAGGCAATATGCGTTAGTACAAAATGTACCAAAGTATGAAAGCTAACACAACATCATAAGAGCATCTTAAATGGTTAGTCAACATAAGACATAAGCATAAGAGATAATAACATGATCATAACACAATCAACATAGCCATAGAATAATTATCAACAAAAGCATCATATAAACATAATTCAACATAAGATATATTTAATGAGTATAGGAGATACATCATGTTAATGGCATAGTCTTTACTTAGACTTTCATGGTTACATACTTCGACCTTAAGTCCTTCACATTGCAAGAGAACTACTTTACAAGCCACCTCCAAGTATACTTGTGCAATGCAAGGATAGCATCCCATACAACCATCCAAGCTAAGTACCTCTCTTTGATCATTCTTGGGCATAGTCCACCTTCACATTCAAGACTTAGGTCTTCAAGTCATCTTAATTATAATCTATGTACATGGTCAACTATTAAGTGTCTCTATGCCATAAAGGGTACCATACTTCTAAGTAACCCCAAGATACACTTGTGCAATGTATGAAAGGCATCCAATACTACCCTTCACACTAAGAATAGCCTTGAAGTCATCCTAGTCATATTCACCCTACTTTGGCCTCATTATTAGCCTTACTCTCATAACTAAGGAGACTCTCACCTTTAGTCAACTATAACTAGGAAAGGCAACTCTAGCCCAATCCTATCTCAAGACTCCTCTTTAGTGACCCTAAGTCATACTTGTACAATGCATGCAGAGCACCCCATAATACTATACATGCTAAGTACTACCTTTAGGTCCTCATACTAACGCTTCTCGGTTTGGAACCTAGTTCCTCTCTTAACTTTAGAAAACTATGAGGTACTGCATTAAGCACATCTTAGTTCATATATATACTTTAGAACACTATGAGATACTTCTCAAGCATGTATTAGTTCATAGGATATGGAGATTGCTACTAAGAACCTTAACTCAACTATGTGAAGGTTCCCATCTCATGAAACCTAACTTTGGGAAAACCCACACTTTACTATGTAAGAGTTCCCCCTTTTTCTTGGATAGTCCTCACATCAACTAGGTGTTTCTCTCCTTTCTTCTTGGAGTTCGGACCCTATCTTGTGTGACACTCCACCTCATTGTCAATATCCACTTGGAGCCAAGCATACACCCCAAGGTTTACTCGTTAAGCCTTGCTCAACACTCATCTCTCATGGAAGGATGTCCTTGACAATCCATCCATGTTCAAGTGATTCTATCACTTTCATCTATCAAGCATTCATAATGTATGTTAGCTGAGTATTGGCCTTTCACCATAATTGTACCCATTAAACTCTATTTTCACTTAGACTTTACTCTCAAAGCCTAAACATCTATAGTCAATCATACTAGCCTTCAACATTCATAACTAGGAGTCTTCACTCTTAACAACTCTATAACATGGAAGCATCTTATGAACCTAGATTTCAAGGCACTCAACCACATTCTTCATTACTAGGTGATTCTAGCCCAATTCGTCCTAAAGGTTCAATTTCAACATTAAAAGCCAATATCAATCCTATTCAATTAGTTCTAGTTTAATTCATGATTATATGCCCTAACTTTGATCAATGATTACTCAAGACATTGGTTAAGGAAGATTACTCATGAACCTTCAATTTGGCCTCTAATGGCATAAACCCACAAATATTGCATTCATCAATTTAGACTAGGCTTACCATAGAAATCAGAAGAAATCATCATAATATCATACAAAAATTCTAAATCAATCATAATTGAGTACTATCTAGCCTTTTGGAATCATACTCAAACTCTACCCACACTTTGGAGGAAACCCTAGCTTATATTGGGGTTTTCTTCTCAATTCAGGGAAAACTAAGGGGGGGTGGGGGCTCCATGGGTTGAATAAACCATGGATTACTAAGATTCACATACCTTTAATCAAAGCCCTAGCACAAGCTCTCAACAATGGACCTTGTTCTTGACCCAAGCTTCAAGCTCTATCTTCTTCTTCAAAGGGGGTTTTCTAGAGAGAGAAATATTCTATGGAGAGGATGAAGTAGGTTTTTCTTTTGATTCTAGGGAGAATGATTTAAATGAGGTAAACTTAGGTCTAATAAGCTTATATAGTTCCTAGGAAAGGAATAGAATAATGTAGGGCCAACTTTGTCAATGAACTAAGGACCTAAAACGTTTTAACTTAAAATTTTGCCCCTTGCCTGCTTGAGCTCGCCCTTTGGACACTTGGGCTCACCCTTTGCACTAGGTAACTCACCAAATGCACCCTTGGCTAGCCCAATATTCCAGTGAGCTTGGAATTTGGGCAGTCCACTAGGCGATCTAGGGAGCTAAAGGGTTATCCGCCGACCTAGTTGGCGAGCTGCAACTTAGCTCGCCCTTTGCTCCAGAATCTAGGACAAATGGGATAGCCCACTAGGTGATCCTAAGGCACAAGGGCGACTCGCCCAACCCTTTGGGCGATCATGAAGTTCCATCGCCAAAAGGCCCCTAAAAGAACAAGGTTTCTTTCACTCCTTCTTGCTAGCATAGGTCCTTACTTGAACCCTAGACTTATTCCTTGCTCAATTATTGTCTAAAAGATCCTAGACATTCACTTAACGGTACACTAACCCACACGATGAGGCTCTAGTTCTACCTATCATTTTGCGAGTCATTACACCCCCGATCTTAGGGTGTGATTATATGATTAATAGTCTCAATTAGCTTATGGGTGTTAGTAATTACTGATTTAATTGTTTATTTGAAGTGGGTTCGATTGATAACTGAGTTTTAATTTATGAATTGAAGTTGCAAATATAGTTCTAGTCTTGTATTCTATGCTTGCTTGAGAAAGAGGTTTTAGAATTAAAGTTATCAATTGATTATTGTAGTGATTGGGTTATTGTGGATTCAGCTTGAGAAAGTGAGTCTTAATTCAATCCTACTAATCTAGCTTGAGAGAGTAGATTAATTGAGGTTTTGGGATGTTCATAATTGTTATGTTTGTCGAGGTTCGAGAGAACTAGCTTGAATCATGATAGTTGATCGAGATGTGGCTATTACATTTATAGTCTAGCCTAGCCACTAAAATTCAATGGTTTTCAGTAAATAGTAATCACCCGTACAACAATATTGACTTTTAATCGATCACATCCCCAAGGATCCCTCTCTGCTTGATTACTCCCCTATTTTTATAGTTGTTAATTGACAAATCTAATCCCCCCATTTGACACTAGTTTTCAACCCCTACAACTTACTTTAATTATTTCAATAAATTATGTCCCTACAGCCGACTAGAACACGTCTTTCACTTTGCAATTGAATTCTCTACCGTATCACTCCCTGTGGGATCTAACCCAACTCTTCATTGGGTTAATACTAGATTGTGATCACCTACACTTAGAATTGGATGAAGTATAGTTGAGCGTTATCAATAATGGCGCCACTGCCGGAGAGTGGTGTTTAGAGTTCTTTTAGTGAAGTTTAGTTGTGATCTTATCTTGTTTGTAGTTGAATTGACTTACTTTGTTTTTGTGTTTTGTTGGCTGCTCTTGAACAGGTGACGAGATGAGTGTGAACTGAAGAAACACTATCCAACTTAGACATCATGATGAAATTAGTAACTTGAACTATGGCAATGAATCTCACTTTGGTAGTGTGGGTGCTATTCGTTTACCTCCGGTTGTGGGCAATGTGGTATTCCATGTGACTAGCATGATGTTGCAGCTATTGCAAATGAAGGGTTTATTCGGATGGATGGCTCATAAGAATCCCCATGACCATATCCGAAATTTTCTGGACGTGTGTGGTCTATTTTCGTTCAAAAACATCTCACAGGAGTCAGCTCGACTTCGGTTGTTCCCTTTTTCTTAGATGGGGGAGGCAACAAAGTGGTTAGCTAAACTACCAAGGGACTCGATAATGTCTTGGGAATAGTTTACTGAGGCATTCTATATAAAAAATTTTCCCTCATTCGAAGATGATGGCATTGAGAGATAATATTCAAGGCTTCAAACGATTGAATGGTGAACCAATCCACAAGACATGGTTGAGGTTTCAGAAGTTGTTGCTCCAATGTCCAAGTCATGGACTCCCGAACAACGTGTTGTTACAACATTTCTTAGAGAGTCTAGATTGAGCTAACATGTGTATGGCTGACCAGCTTGTCTAAGGAGGAATTATTCAACAACCTTTAATTTTGAAATAACATCTACTCTTCTTGATGGGATGACGAAGATCAACCGTGTTTGATACACTAGGGAAGATCAAGTGTCTCCTTTGACCTTCAAGATGACAAAGGAACAAATAGAAAAGGACCAAGAGCGGGATGAAAAAATGGCTAAAATGATGACCTAAATGGATCTTTTGTCAAAACATGTCAGGGGTAGTGGTTCTAAGGTTATGAATGCAGTTGGAGTTAGCGGAGTAAATCCCGGTGATGCGCACTTTGAAGCTTTGTACAATGAAAGGTTACACTCTAGCAAATCAGGGAGGAGGTTTCCGCAAAACTTATCCAAGGCCAGGCGGGAACCAAGGTTGGAATAGAGAGCGTGATTAAGGTTGGAAGGATCGTGATAGGGAGTGGCATGACTATGGTACAAACTGAAGGGAGCGAGACGATTAGAAAGAGAGATATGTACCTCCCCATGAGCGTCAAAAGCCAAAGCAGCAAAGGGTTGTCCCGAAAATTTCCGCACTGAAGATATGCTTGCACTCATTCTCAATAAAGTGGAAGAGCCAGACAACTTGCTAAAAGAAATGATAGAGGACGTTTCAACTCTGAACCAGATGGTTATTTCTCACTCAGTGTCCATTAAATAGCTGGAAACACAAATGGGTCAAATCTTGACTCATTTGAACCCAAGGCCAAAAGGAGAATTACTGAGTGATAGCATGGCCAACTAAAAGAATAAATCATGAAAATGTTTATTCGTCGTGCCACAACGTTAAATAAGGCGCTTCTTGGGAGGCAACCCAAGTTTTTAGCCTTTATTATTATTGTTTGAATAACGGGTGTTAGATGTGCAGGTTGAAATTTTGAAGTTTTGGGAAGATGAGCAATTACGCGATCCCAGGTACCTAGTTGGTGACTCGCCGAATAGGTTGGTGAGCCCAATCTAGATCGCTGTTTAGACCAACTAATTAGCTAGAGAGTCTGTAAAACTCGGCAGACAGAAGAGCGCCGAATGGTCGGTGCCATAAGTGGGTGTCGCACACTAGCGTATGAACTGAAGGGTCATAAAGGCTGAACCGTTTTTAAATTCAAAAACTTCCTCATTTCACATTTTCCGACTTTTGCAATTTCACAACAATAACTTTGTTGTTTGTTCTTATTATTTTTGAGTGGGGATCAATTGGTCGAGGGGGATTTCGTACACTTTTCCCTGTCGATTCTCTAGCCTAGCACTTGTTTATCTACTCTTAAGGTTGGTTATTCGAACGCTGCCTTTTAAATTTATGTAGTTTCGAATGCATAATCGTATCCCTGTTGAATCATTTGCGTAATATTGATTGTTTGATTGATCGTCATTTGTTCGTGCCCTGTCATACTCTATTTATGCGTATTTCAACTTTTAATTATCGAATAGTTGAATGAGTGATATTGTGGGTGTGTGTTAATTGTGTGTTGGGTCTTGTATGGGTGAACTCTGAGTAACCGCAAGTGCACCGATTGACTGATTTTATCTAATGATAGATAGGGTGATGTCATTCTTAAGGACAAATATGTCGATCGGGAAATTTTGGACAAATCAGGGGAAGTTTGAGTACCCTAAAGTCATTAATACTATGGGTCTGGGTTTAATTGCGCAGAATAGATGTTTATTTTAATTCTGTGAGTTGTGGGTTAGAAATTTGAGGTCGGGGTCAAAATTTTGCACGAAGGACCTTTTGGCGAGCATAGTCGAGCTCGCCGAATGGTTCATCCAATGATTCTTAGATCACCTTTTTATTCTCCAATTTTGCTGAAATGATTCTGCAACATTCAATGATATGCCTGAGCTCACACTCGCTTAATGTTATTTAGATCACCCTTCTGCTCCACAATTTTTACAAATTGTTCTGTAACTTTTGACGAGCTACTTTTAGTTCACCGAGTGGTGTCGGTGAATCGCCAAAAGGACTAGATGTCATCGACTTGTGGTGAATTATTAGAATTTTTAGTCTGGACTATTCGGTAATATCGACTTGTCTCGCTAAATGGGTTCGGCGACTCGCCGAATGACTCAGCGAGTTTTACTGCATATTTTTCAACTTTGATAATTTTTTGAACTAGTTCTAACGTATTGAGTTATTCGATGTTGTGTTGCAGGTATGGCTAGACCTAAGGTACCAGGAAGGAATCAACCACCTTGAAAGAGTGCAAGCGACATCGTAATCAACGATGGTGCTGCACCATCTCGGAATACGCATGCTAAACTTCCTACAATAGGAGGAAAGACAAAGGAAAAGGGACTCGTACAACCAAGTCTGGTTGAGGAGAGCTCTGACAATAGGGGTGTCTATGACACTCACCTTACCACCTCAGAGGCAGACGGTAAGGGCAACTTGGGAGATAGATTCCCAGTTTCCATTTCTGAGCCAGAGGACGATAAGACCTTGCAGAGGAGGAGAGAGGAGTTCCGATCTACAGCACTCCATGACCCAGCTAGGATCCTCGTGTGTAACGACTCTAAAAACGAACTAGTGAAACTAGAGCCTCACATGTGAGTTTGGAGTTGAGAACTTGATGAAATGATGAGAAATGACCGTGACGTCCGGAAACTAGTCATTTGAACTAGTGAGTTGTAAGGGTCAACTTTAAATGGTCATAACTTTTAGCTCAAAATGAATTAGGTGGACCTTTACCTATCCAATTAAAGGTCTCTGAGTCCTCTTTCCAATGCCACCGAGTTTGCCCAATTCCGACCTTGGAGTAAAAAGTTATGCCCGAAATAGTGAAGCACTGTCCAAAAGGACGAGTTTAGACGGGAAGGGGCAGAATTTTTTTAAGTTAAGACTTTATGGGTCCTTAGTCCTTTTCCAAAATTGACCCTATGCTATTCTTTTCCTTTCCTAGCAACTATAAGACCTTTTTATGACCCAATTCCTTTCATTTAAGTCACTCCTCTTAGAATTTCCAAAATCATTCCCTCTCTCAAATATTTCGCTCTAACTCAAGGAAGAAGAGGAGTTGGAGCTAGGGTTGAAGATTTCGAGTGCTTCTTCTTCAATTTTCGTGGGTTTTCAACTTAGAGGTATGGGGATCCTTATCCTTGATTATTCTTTCTTTCAAGGAACCCAATCAAAAGGTTTTCAAGGTTTTTCAAATACACACAAAAACCTATTTCGATTCTAGCATGGGTTCTTGCATAAAATGGTTTTAAATGATGATTTATATGGTTATTAATGATTATTAATGGTTTTTAGAAAGAAATCCCCATGAACCCATGTCTTCTCAAATTCTCTAAATTTGGCCTAAAGTGGGTGTATTGATTTTGTGTAATTGATGGACGATTATTGTGTAGATTGTTGTGGACTGTTCATATATGTATTTATCTATGTGGAATTGTTAGTGAATTGAAGGATGTGGGATGTTAGCCTTGAATGGACAAAATTGTGAATTGGTCTTCATGTTGATTATTGGCTTATGCTTAGCTTAGCTTGTATAGTTGAATGTTGTTATTATCATTGTTATTGTATTGTTAATTGTTGGAATATGAGGATGATGAAGATAGCCATGGAAAGAGGGTAAGTTGATCAAACTTGATAAATATTGTATATTTGGCATGGAATTGAGTATTGTGGCTTATGGCCTTTGAAAAGGGTGGTAAGATGGCTTGATCTCTTAGTATTAATATAATTGTTATTGGTTGGTTTGATCCACCTTTGGTGGAGGTGGTTATTTGTTGTATTATTGTGAATTGAGGCCATGAAGGGCATTATGTGAATGTTATTATATTGTTGTATTATTATACACATATGAGGCTATATGTAAAGTCCTATATGAAGCTATATGTAAAGTTTTATGTGAAGCTATATGTGAAGGTATGATGTGAATGAGTTTTATGTGAAGCTATATGTGAAGGTATGATGTGAATGAGTTTTATGTGAAGCTATATGTGAAGGTATGATGTGAATGAGTTTTATGTGATCTTGTGATGATCCTATGTAAAGTGGATAGCATTGTGAGTTAAAGTATGATTTCTCATGATGTATATATGAAATGATGTTGGATTATGAAGTATCCTTAAATGAAAATGTTGTGACTTGGTTGGTAGACTAAAGTGTCTCTCCTTGTTACTTAAAGTCTCGAATGCATGAATGTGTGAAGTGGGCTAGAACTAAGAAATGGTGCCCTTTCTATAAATGCTAAAAGAGGAATTCTAGGCCAAGACTTGAATCGGCAGAACTAAGAAATGGTGCCCTTTCATAAGTCTAGCTTTCCTAAGTAAATGTATAACCTTGAAGGATGGGCCTTAGGGCGAAGTTCCCTTCTTGAGTGAGATGATAGACTTAGAGATGGATGGAGCCGGAACGGCATGATAATCCTTATCTAAGAAAGTCAAATGAGCTATCCTTATGAACCTTGATTGGCCATGACTAAGAAATGGGGCCTTTCTTGGGAAGAGGTACTATGAGTTGGTTGAACTAGAAAAGGAACCTTCTCTAAGTACATATGTGATTGAATATTCTATGGGAAACAAGGCTAGCACCGAGTGGATGTGGTTAGGAAGGTGGCCTAGTTGAGTATGAGATTAGGCACAATGAACTTCCTTGGACATCCCCTAAACCATGTGCCTACATGGGTTGCTTACTAGTTCTACCTTTGGCAAGTAGAACAACCTCCACGGAGTAGGATAGACTCCGGATTCCATACCTAGCTAGTATGGTCTATGTCGGTTATGCCTATTCCCATCATGTGGGATGTGCACTCTAGTTATTGGATAGGTTCTACAACGTGTAGGTAGTAGTATGGGATGCTATCTACACATGGCACGAGTAGGCTTTGAAGATACTAAAGTGAGTTCCCTAAGTCTAACGACTATTATGTGAAAGTCCCCTTATGTGCTTGAATGTCTCTAAAATGGTTTCTTAAAGAATGTTGGTCTATTGATGTTATGTTGTAAAGGAAATGTCCTTATCTAAGGTAATCTTGGGGAACACTTAAGTGTGCTTGAAGAGGTTGTATGGGCAGTCACTTCTTGTCTCACTCAAGTGTGTCTTAAGGTTATATTAGGTAGAGGTCATATGGTAATGAAATTACATGTGTTCTTTTAAAGTTAAGCATGGGTTGTTTATGGATATATGTTGAGTATGTGTATGGTTGGCTATGGTCTTATATGTTAATGTTGACTTGTATTATGTCTCTTATACTTGTGAAGTGAAGGTTTATCAAAATGATATGAAAGCATACATTTCTTGTAAATGTCCGTTGTGCATATTTTCTTGCATGGTCTCCATACTTAGTACTTAATTGTGCTAACCCCTTTCTTTCCCTTTTTGGACTAAAGTGTAGGGATTTGGAGATGATGACATGTTATGGCTATTTGATAGGTTTCTAAGTGTTGAAGATGAAGACTTGGTGAGTCCTCATATATTCGAGGACAATACCCCATATGTTCTTTTATGTCTTTTTAGTATTGTTTAAGTTGTGTATGGGATTAGTCCCGAATTTTGTACTCTAAAGTATTAGATGGTTTTGAGACATCATGTATAATGTCTACAAAGTCTTCCGCTTGCTATTATTTTTTTTTATGAAATATTTTCTTGGTAAAGAAAGTTTTTAATTCCTTATGGTTTTTGTGTCTATGCGATGAATTAATGCTAAGAGGCTTGTATTAGACCTCTTCGAGGTCGAGTACGCCGGTTACGACTAGGGCGTGCTCCCGGGTCGTGACATGGTGCCTCATACACCTCCTCCGCTTTCAGCACAGGCCGTAGAGTAGGTACCTCCGGTGCCATTAGTTCAGGCACCCCCACCCAGGTCGTTAAATAGACTGAAGGCCGAGGGTTTGAGGAACATTCTTAAGGAGAAGAGATTGTCTATAAACAGAGTAGTAGATAGATATACGGAGGTGTGGAATACTATCAAGTTCCACCAATTTGAGATCTTCACCAAGCCTCGAGGCTTCCACATTCCTTCCTAGGTTCGGGAATTTTATGTGGAGTACGACAAGCTAGTGCCTAAGGGGAAGAAAAAGGCCAGCTCATTCACGCCGATACACCATGTAGTGGTGCGGGGCAGGAATGTTAAATGCATCAGCACTGACATCAATGAGGTGCTAGGGTGCACAATGAATGTAATCCACTTCTTGGTGGATCAGATACAGTAGAAGACCCTCGATGACTTGAAGGGTTAGTTAGCACCATTGATTTTAGATATCACATTATCATGGATTGTGGCAAGTGTCCCCATAGAGAAGAAGGATCTGAACGTGGCTTCTAGTTACTGGTTCAGGTTCATCAGCAGAACCTTGATGCAATAACAGAACAAGTTTATTCTCAGGCATCCGAAGGATGCATTATTGGGTTGCATCATGGACCGGGAGAGACTAAATCTTGGTATGATTATTGAATAGTAGATGGCCATGAGGGCTATATAGAGTCATACTTTTCTCTTATTTTCGGTGTTGATCATGATGTTGTGTAAACGTGTTTGGGTCCCATTTATTGAGCAAAGGGATGTGGAAGTGACTCCCACTTCCTCTACTGACATTCGAAGGATAGAGGCCGAGTACACTAGAGATAAGGCCGAGACGAGGAGAGATGTACCGGTGGACACTTCCCCGACTGTAGATGTTGAGGTGCTTTAGCTAGACACAGCCCCTCCTACTCAAGCCGGTGAGCCTACATGTACCCTAGCACCTCCACTTCTGTCCCATCTACATCTGCTACTACTCCCCCTTCTATTGTTGCTGCTTCTTAGACACCATTGACTCAGGCCATGCTGTTCAAGATGGGTCATCTGGCCCATTCTACTGATGTTTGCACTTCTCGGATTGAGGCTGTTGTTCCCGGGATGATTGAGAGGGACATTGCAGTTGCCTTGGCTCCTATACTGTCTTATTTGAGAGAGAACCGAGAGATTATTGATGCACATGGTTTAGATTTGGATTCCCTCATGGTGCGAGTGGAGGCCTGTGAGTAGGGTAGGATCTAATTTGAGGATGTGACGTCCTTGAAGGTTGATATTGTTGGGTTGAGGCGTGATGTGGATGAGATGAATTCCACAGATCTTTTTATGTTCTTTGGCACGATGACCCTTCCCAAGGTCCCGAGTACAGATTTGTCAGCCATTTCTGAGATCTCTCCGGCTACTTCAATCAGAGATGTTGTTGTGGCTGATGAGGATGCTGAGTCCGAGGCTCCAGAGACTGACAAGGATGAGCTTGGTACACAATATGTTGCTATTTATGATGATTTGGAAGGAGCTATGGTGCATATAGTTGTGGAGGCATCACTTCGAGATACATCTATGGTGGGAACTAGTGGAGCAAAAGATGGAGTTGAGTCGGGCACTGATGCCTAGACTGAGGGAGTCACTGATATGCAGAGTTCACCGTTGCATAGCCTAATAGGGGGTTTGACTCATTTTTAGTTTTCTATTTAGAATTTTAATTTAGTTTTCATTTGTGGATAATTTCTTGTTTTGTTTGGCGGGGTGAGGTATATGCATACCTACCTCTTTTGGGTTGTTGTTATGGATTTTGTTGCTTGTTATGAATGCTTGACTTTGTTTGTGACTGTTGGTTTTGAATCCATTGTTTTAATATAATTGTATTGGCTTTTGACTCAAATTAAAAATTGCTACCTCTTGATGTTTGTGAATGTGGCTGTTCTCTTGCAATTTTTAGTATCAGTTGCGGTTAATACCGATGACTTGAATAATGCTCTTTATTGAATGATATGTGTGTGTGGCTCCAAGGAGGAATATTGAGTTGCATAAGTCATATGTGAACTCTTAGCATCTCATTATGACTAGCCAGTTGTTGAGTTGACCTCTTGTGATGATCGTTGCACGCAAGTTAAAATTTTTTAGAGTCTTGTTTAATAATTGTGTTGAATGACATGTGTTGTGAGATTTCCTTGAAATATATGCTTGATAGTACCTAGAAATTTCCCCGTTAGTCCAATTGACGAATGTAGGTGAATAATAGAGATGATCTTAGGCACAATTTACGAAGAGTGAACCAAAAATGTTATTATACCTCTTTGTGACCACCTTGCGAGAGTGTGAACCTAGCTTTGGCGCCATTTTCAGCCTTCCTTTTTCTTAGGATGAAACATGAACAACTTTGACCTCTTTGTCCGATCACCTATAACCTTCATGAAGCATTGGTTCGTTTGAATAGCCAACTCAGGCCAAAAGCCTAAGTTGGGGTGTGCTAAAAAGGAGAAAAGTCAAGAAGTTCGTAAAAATCTACCTTTGATGGATTGTGTGGAAAAAGATAGACCCCCTCCACAAAAAAAAAAGAAACAGATTGAAAAAGAAAGAGAATGTTGAAACAATGTTTGTGCAATGAATAAAAGACATGGGTGCCCAATGGATCCTACTTAAAAGAGAAAAGGGTGGATTGAGAAAATAATAAAGTGTGAAATATAAGGAGAACAAGTGAAATGCAGGCCATACTTCATGAAAGTAGAAGTCACTAAGCCAAAATGATCGTACATTTACCCTAAGCATCGTTATAAGCCTTGAAAGACCTTTGTGATCTTAAGTGAGCTGAAACTCATGTTGGTTGGAAATACGGAAAAGCCTATGGGTAGAGTCATGCATGTGTCTATGTTTGAGAGTGTGAGACTTCCTTTTGATACTAAAAGTCTAGAAATTTGATGAGTTTTGTGTGAGCACGGAATCATTCTTGGTGTGAGGGCATTTGAATACTTTTGTTGAGCTTGAGTTCTATTTGATGATGGCTAGTCACAGTTTGAAACTTTGAGTGCATAATTGAACATTGCATGGGTAGTTTTAACATCTTGTGTGCATTCATGTTGAGTCTTGAGTAGCTCTATTTGTAGACATCCTTGTTAAGCTGATTGATCTTGTGTTTTACTTGAGGACAAGCAAAAGTTTAAGTTAGGGGTTATGAGTCTGGGATTTCGACTCATTTAGGGCTTAATATTCATAGTTTTATTGTCCTCAATGTCTATCTTATGCTCTAAACTGATGTTCATGCGCTAATTTGCAGCTATGAAGGTAAAAGAGAAAGGCAAGGAGATTACCGAAAAAAAAAGGGTGGGAAAACAAAAAAAAGTTGAAGATAAGAAAAGCTGACATCGCCAAGACCTCTCGGTTACTCACCGAGTGATCCTTCATCTCGCCAAAAGTTACCGCATGCCAGCCCTAGGGAAAAGCCAACTCAGCGATGGAAATGCACTTTGGCGAACCACCGAATGGATCGCCGATAAGGATCCTGATCTCTTAAAGTTACAGAAGTTGAATGGTGAAGAGGCTAGTCAAGAAGACGATGAAGAGAGAAACTTAGTGCATCGTCGACCTAGTCGGCGATGGTCAACTAATTCCACCGATTGGTCCAAAAGCTGAAAATCTAGAAGAGTATAAATGCAAAATTTTAATAGAGTTCCGGGAGTTTCAAGATTTTGAGCGAATGTTCTTAGTGTTTGAGAGTTCTTATATTGAGTTTTTTTATCCCAAACATTGTTCTTAGAGGTTTTGAGTAGAATTTTAAGTTGGGTTTAGATTTTTAGTTAATGTCAAGCATTGTGAAGACTTGCAATTTGTTACCCGGCTGATGGAGAACATAGTTGGTAATATTTTCCTGCTTTTTATAATGTGTGGAAAAAACCCCATTCTTGAGGGTATGATTATGCGATTAATAGTCTCAATTAGCTTATGAGTGTTAGTAATTACTAATTTAATTGTTTATTTGAAGTGGATTTGATTGATAACTGAGTTTTAATTCATCAATTATAGTTGCAAATACATTTCTAGTGTAGTATTCTATGCTTGCTTGAGAAAGATATTTTATACTTAAAGTTATCAATTGATTATTGTAGTGATTGGGTTATTGTGGATTCAACTTGAGAAAGTGAGTCTTAATTCGATCCTACCAATCTAGCTCGAGACAGTAGATTAATTGAGGTTTTGGGTTGTTCATAATTGTTATGCTTGTTGAGGTCCGAGAGAACTCAGTTGAATCATTATAGTTGATCGAGAGATGGCTAATACATCTATAGTCTAGCCTACCTACTAATATTCAACAATTTTAGTAAATAGTAATCACCTGTATAGATAAATTGGCTTTCAATCGATCACATCCCCAAAGATCCTTCTCTACTTGATTACTCCCCTGCTTTTGTAGTTGTTAATTGACAAATCTAATGCCCCCATTTGAAATAAGTTGTCAACCCCTGCAACTTACTTTAATTGTTTCGCTAAATTCTATTCCTACAATCGACTAGAACACGTCTTTCACTTCGTAATTGATTTCTCTACCGTATCACTCCCTGTGGAATCGACCCTAACTTTTCGTTGGGTTTATACTAGATTGTGATGTCCTGCACTTCGAATTATATGAAGTGTAGTTGAGCATTACCACATACCAGTACATTATCATTCATACTGATGTCCCATTGCCTTGGACGCTACATTTCGTGCTACAAATTCAGAAAGAGGTCCTAATTGACCTTCGCAATATTGGTGTTGTCGCAACTAAGGATTGGTAAGCTTCATTATTCATAGAGCTTGAGCTGGTGGTCTACAGGCTTTGCATACTTGAGTTTTGATTATGATTTTTGGTTATCGTTAGGGTCTTTTTCCAACCATTTGAGTTGTAGTATTCGTAAAGACTAGTGGACATACTCTATTGGGTATTTTTCAGCTTTCTGTTTGTAGCCTTGTCAACTTGCTATATATATGGTTTCGGTTGCAGTCTTGTCTACTTGTTAGTTCTTTATCACTTTTATGTTTGCCTTGTCGTCCCTTTCATTAATATATCTTAGATTTTGTTGTGACCTCACAGGGCTTGTTATCTTATTTCATCAGGTTTTTCTAGCGGCCTTATTATACTTCATTATATCATTTCCTTTATTTTTTAATCAGTTTACTCAATCATGTGAGGCATCGTGTGCCTCCTGGTTTAAAGCATGACAATTGTAGTTGCACGCTGGTTGGGGTTATCTTTTTATTCGGGCTCGGAGGTTAGTCACTAGAGGTTTCCTCTCTTTCGTGACTTATGTATGGGATGTGAGTAGGGCGGTTCCTTCAGTTGAGTTTGTTCCTATTGTCCGTGTGTTTGTGGATGTGTTTCCTATTGACCTACTTGGCCTACCTCTAGGCTTTATATTGATTTTGCTATGGACCTTGAGTTGGGGACTTATCTTATTTCAATTCTATCATATCGGATAGCTCTCACAGAGCTCAAAGTGATCACTGTTCAACTTCATGATCTCTCAGGTAAAGGATTCATTTGGTCTAGTGCATTCTCTTGGGGTGCCACCATCATATTTGTTAAGAAGGATTGAACCATGAAGATGTGCATTGATTCTAACCACTTGAATAAGGTGAGACTGATGAATTGTTACCCTATGCCTTATATTGATTATTTATTTTACCAATTTTAGGGTGCCTCTATGTATTCTAAGATTAATTTGAGATCCAGTTGCCATTAGTTGAGGATTAGGTCAATAGACATCCTTAAGACCATATTTAGGACTCACTATGGTCAATATGAGTTCCTTGTGATTTCTTTTGGGTTGCATAATTCCCCTGCCCCCTTTATAGACTTGATGACGCATGTGTTCAAGTCTTTTCTTAGTTCTTTCATTATAGTGTTCACTAATGATATATTGATATAATCATGGATCCGGAGAGAGAATAAGTTATATTTGAGAATTGTGCTCCAGACTTTCAGAGATCAACGACTTTATGCCAAGTTCAAAAAGTGACAGTTTTGGCTTGAGTCCATAGTATTGTTGGGGCACGTGGTGTCCAAGAATACCATTATTATAGATCTGGTAAAGATTGAGTTTATTCATGATTAGGCTAGGCCTATCTCGGTTACTAAGATTCATAGCTTCATCGGATTAGCAGGCTGCTATAGATGTTTAGTAGAGGGTTTCTCCACCCTTGCAACACCTTTGACCTAGTTGACTCACCTTGATGTTCTATTAAAGTGGTTTGAGGATTGTGAGTTGCGCTTTTAGAAGATCAAAGAGTTGTTAACTACCACTCAAGTATTGTCTCTTCAAGTTGTGGGTGAGGGCTTCATGGTGTATGGTGACACATCCATCATTGGTTTGGGTGGTGTATTTATGCATCAGGGTCGGGTTATAACTTATGCATTGAGGATACTTATGTTGCATGAGCGCAACTACCCCACTCATAACTTGGAGTTGGCAACGGTATTGTTTGTGCTTAAGATCTGGAGGCACTACCTATATGGAGTTCATTATTAGATCTACAGTGATCTCAGAACCTTTAGGACATCATGAGATAGAAGGACCTTAATTCAAGGAAGTGGCAACAATATATTGAGTCATTAAATGACTATGACCTCTCTATTCTCTACCATTTCGGCAAGACGAATATAGTGACGAACACCTTAAGCTGAAAGGCAGTGAGTATGGGTAGTCTATCATTCTTGTCTATATTGGAGTGACCTTTGGCTTTGGACATCCAATCCTTAGCCAATATGATGATTCTAATGAACATTTCAAATTCTAGGCGTGTGCTGGCCTATGTGGGAGTTCAATCTTCGTTATTGGAGCAGATTTATAGTCGGCATTTCTAGGATGAGACCTTGGATCCTTCAGGATCAAGTGATAAAGAGTGATTTCGATCAGGTTACCATTTATTTGGACAAGGTGTTGAGAATTGATGGTTGTGTCTTTTTTTCTGATAGTTGAGGACTTGGTCTAGTTGATCCTTGGTGATGCCCATTATTCTAGATATTCTATCCATTCAGGCACTGTGAAGATGTATCATGATTTAAGACAACACTGATTATGGAGTGGTATAAAGAGAGATATAGCAGACTATGTGTGACATTGCATGTACTACCTGAAGGTGAAGACCGGACATTTGAGACCTAATGGTGAGTTTCACAGATTACTCATTCCAAAGTGGAAGTAGGATTGCATCACAATGGACTTTGTTGTGGGTCTACCTTAGACTTGTAGAGGTGTTGACAGTATATGTGTCATCTTTGATTTATTGACCAAGTCAGCACTTCCTTCCCGTTCAGCGCCGAGAGGTCGGCTCATATCTATATTCGAGTGGTAGACCATCTTCATGGTGTGCCTCTATCGATTATCTCATATCGGGTTGTAGTTTACTTATATGTTTTGGAGGACCTTTTAGAAGGATTTGGTTACTCATGTCATCCCTAGCACAACTTTCCGCCCATAGACCAACGAGTAGTTAGATCATACTATTCAGTTTCTTGGAGATATATTGTGGGGATGTGTTTTGGAGTTTGTAGGTCATTGTGACAAGGTTTTTCTTTGGTGGAGTTTGCGTACAATAATAACTACAACTCTAGTGTTCAGACGGTGTCGATCGATGCCTTATATAGGAAGTATTGTCGCTCTCTGGTTAGTGGGTTTGAATCTACAGAGCTTAGGCTGCATGTTACTAATTTTGTTTAGAAGGCCTTACATTAGGTTCTAGTGATTCAGGATAGGCTCAGGACAACTCAGAATAAACACTAGAGTTATGTCAATCATAGGTGTCGATCGTTCAGTTTTGTAGGTTGTTATCGGGTATGCCTCCGTGTGTTCCCCACGAAGGGTGTGATGAGATTTGAGAGGCAGCACAAGATGACCCCTAGTAATACTACGCCTTTTGAGTTCCTTCAGATAGTTGGTGACGTTGCTTATGAGTTGGCCCTACCTCATGCATTTTCAACTATTTACCTAGTTTTTTGTGTTTTGATGTTGCACTCATATGTTCTTGATGAGTCTCATGTGCTCCAGTATGACTCGATTGAGTTGAATGACCATTTCACTTTTGTAGAGGAATTAGTTGCTATTTTTGATAGAGATGTGATGTGGTTGCATTAGAGATAAACTCCTATAGTGAAGGTCCATTGGAGGGATCGTCTTATTGAGGAGGTGGGAGACCGAGCAGGTGATGCAAGAGCAGTTTCCCAGCTTGTTCGAGCCTTCAAGTTTGACCCTTACTTTAATGGACTAAAGTTCTCTTTAGTAGTAGATGTCTTACTAACCCTTCAGGTCATTTCTGTTAAAATACCTTCTTTTTCAGGTCATTTCTGTTAAAATTCCTTCTTTTTGTCATGTAGAGCATTCCTATAGTAACGCCAAGTCATTTATGACTTTCTTGGACTGACAGCTCTGTCACCCAATCATTCATTTTTTTATGTAAGTTCCTGTGTTTTGAAGCTTTTAAAATATGAATGGCTGACTTCGGTCAAAATTTCAAGAAGAACGCCTCACAATGCAATTCTGACAGTTTCACTAGCTTTGGAACGTCGATTTTTGTTTATTACAACAGTTCATGCTGATTTCAAGGCTTCCGAGCTGATTCTGAGCCACCTTGTGGATTTTGGCAAAAATTGAATATGGGTGTAGGCCCACATTTGGTCGAGACGACCTCGATTATAAATTTCGACACTCTAGAATGTCATATTTTATGGGTTATCATATCTCATTTTCGCGCACGAGGTTCCAAACAAATTTCGAGCACCCCGTAGGAGAATTTGGCAACGGCCAAAACCAGGTGATGTGTATCAATTAGTGCAGCCCATTTAACCCTTCGCATTCGTAGGTCCATGGGAATCATTCACGAAGGCCAAAATGCTAACATTCCACGATCCCACGGACTCACCGCATTTGTGATGTGTTAGCTTGTTAACCCTTTGAGCCTGCAGGCTCCACTCACCACAAAAGTGGCCCTTGCATAGCTGGTCATAATGTTTGCATGGCCTTTGCCGCATTTATGATGGCCAAAATTTGAGACCTACGCGATCTTGCTGAGGTATTTTGTGTGGTCCTTAAATAAAGACCAGACGCGATGAACAACCTTTCTAAATAGAGTTTTAGCAATTTATCCTCTATGTTAGCTCTAAATTGAGTGATTCAAAGCCCAGGTTATTCGAAAAGTGTAGGGCTATGTATAGGTGTTACTAGGAATCATGGGGAAACCTTTGTTTAGGGTAATTGTGGATCTGAAGAGGTGTCCCAAACCCTGTAATGTGTTCTATTTGGGAACATATGTTCTGGGAGGTAATTACGACCGTTTGATGGGGTCTATTTTGAAATTTTCAATGCAGATCTCAAATTTCCCGTTTTGACTTCAATTAGGTCCATCTCCATTTTGTGTGATTTTGGTATCTAAATGACTGTATAACTGCTGTAATTTTATATTTGATATCTTGACAACATCTAAGAGCATTCGAAAGGGAAAAGTTTTGGCATAGTTATTTGGAGCGCGTCATATAAGCCTTAAGGTAAGCTATGGCTCGTCGTTCCTTATATTGAGCTTGAATACGTAAAAACATTTTGATTTGTGAGAATTTGGAGTCGGTACCTAGTTGTTCATGTTAAGTTACTCAGAATTCATGTTTTAGGTTGTTTATCGGGCTTTTAAGGACTAAGAGCATGTTAGTTGTGTTACTTTAGATCACTCTTACCTTGTGGTGTGCTTCGATTATTGTTATTAATTACTTTGGAAACATGTGCAGTCTTAGTCTAGGCTTACACTAGAGATTGACATAGAGTTGTATGTGTTGGAGTCGTTAGGCCTTAGATTCTTCCTCTGACATTGTCTCGAATGACATAGCTCCTAGTATACTTATGTAGCAGACTTGAGTTTTGTAGCATATTCCTTAGTTAGGTGACAACTCAACTCAACGTGCCTTTATCTTCTTTGGTCTTGTCTTTGCGTTCTACTAGTGGTGTACGTGGGTAGTTAGGGCATATCATTGATGCGGCATTGAGTTGTGGAGTAGGAGATTGAGTGGCTACCTGATGAGTTTGAGGTGGTCTCGTGCTGCGAGTAGACAAATATTTTGTTGGTAATGGCATTTGGACTTATTTGAGTTCATTTTCTATGGTTTCAGCCCGTAAACCCTATTATTACTCCTGATTTGAAGCTCTCATATGCAACTATTTTCAATAAGGTTTAGTTTACAATCACATTTCCTATTGATCCGGCGAGAGTTTTGACTAGGGGGATCATTATTCGTACTTTCCTTTGATTCAATTAGAGTTCTAACTAGGAGATCCTAGTTCATACCTTCCATGATCTAATTAGAGTTCTAACTAGGGAGATTCTGCCTTATGTCCCATTTGATTTGATTAAATGTCCGACTGGGTGAATTTATTAGATTCATGGATGCCTATACCGTTGTGGTAGTCCATGGAAGGTTGTGAAAGTTTTGGTACTATTTTCAAGTTCCCGATTTAGTTCTTAGCTCTTTTGTGCACCTGTCGGGCTTATGGAGGTCTATTCAAGTTTTACTTAATTTTGCACATGAATGTACCTTCTAGGTTTATGGGAGTCGGGTTAGGTTTAGTTATTTTTACTTATTTATTTTAAGTTCTCATTACACTTGTTTGTATTCCTGACAACTTTCTGTTCCTTGACCCCTGTTGTATTTAGATTCTAGCATTTCTTATTGCCTTTAAATTTCTTGCTCAGTCAGCCTATCATGACTATTGAGTACCTATTGTTTTTGTAGTCTTTCTGCATTTTGCATCTGTTATGTGATGCAAGTTCGAGCACCAATTACCATCGCTCAGATTCGAGCCACTAGCGGCTTTAGTTCAGAGACGAGGGTTAGCACATGGCATCCTGGATTTACCTGTATTTATGTCCTTCTGATACAATATATATGGTGTGTTATGTTCCTGAAGGACTAACCTAAAATTCTATGTCATGTTTTTTTTATAGTTAAATGTTACTTCATTGAATAACCAGCAACAAGAAAGTGTTGTAAAGGTACATATACAAAGGGAGCAGATCATCACACCTGTAAGTGTAAAGCGCCCAACAAAAATCTCTATCATGCTTTACTTCTACTAGGACTAACGTTATCACAAATATCATGGGAAAACTGGGAAACTAGATTCAGATCAAGCTCACATTACCTGAAAATTGAAGCCACCAGTAATACCATCAACATTAAATACCTACATGATACTGACATTGATTTCATTCATACATAAAAAGGAAAAAGGTTATACATGATACCTACATTGATTTAATTCATACCTCGCTTAATATGTACATCTAGCTCTATACACACTATGAGTGTCTGAACAATCTCTTAACGTGTTCATGTAGCTCTATACACACTATGAGTGTCTGAGCAATCTCATACCCATCAACACACATTGTTTACATATCACATAAAGGAAAAAAAGTACAATACTTATCATTGTTTTTCATTTCTACTGCAACCGTATATGATGGGAATGAATTAACTTTTCAAGTCCATCCTCCACTTCTTTAGCAATTTGATTCTTTTTCTCAAAGACATCATCAAGATTAAGCTTTGGAACAATGGCTCAGATAATGTACAATCATGAGAGAGGCCCTCATTATTTGGGAGGAAATAATAAGTTCAAAAAAGAGAGCATCAAATACATAAACTTTAAATATAATCACTTTTTATTTTGTGTCATGAGAAAGAAAAATCTAAGATATCTAAAATTCTCATACCATCAAATACATAGGCATTGATGTTAGATTCAGTATTACTAAGCTTGTAACAAGCATCAGTTGCTTTATCAGCTAGAGCATGATACTGAATTAAAGCAACAACAGTTTATTATGGTAGTTTGCATGATTTTTCATTAATTAAAACCATGATGTAGATGTTTACAAAGGTGAACAATGACAAACAAACATGTGCCACAAGATGTGAACTAGCAGTCCGGTAAGAACCATTTTCAATTCTATGGCTATATCAATTATCTGACTTAATGTGCTAAAAAATAAGTTCACTAAATTAGCTGCTTGTGCTCTTGTCCACTTCTTCGCATAGTAAACATGATGTAAGACACGGAGATGAAAAGACATGGGAGTAGTCAAGACAAGACAAATTTATAACATAACATCATCTTTGCACAAATAGTTTTAATTATCTGTTACCTTTTTGGTTTGTTGTGGTAAATCATACGCTTACTACTACCTGTCCAAGAGACAACAATGGCCTTTTCCATCATTGCTAACTTGGTGACTTCAACTTCTAACCTCTTAGTTTAACAGTTTTTTGTTGATTATCATTAGTTAAGAGAAGATAAAAAAAAGTAACAAACATGAAAAGTTTGAAAAGACTTAGGCATATCCATCTTGTTGTATGATAACACCCAAAATACTCTCTAAAACAAATCCAATTATTAAGCGATCGTCATCAATATTAACGACCCAACTAAGAGTCGGGGTTGAATCCCACAAAGACTATATAGTGCAGAGAATTCTATCAAGAAAGTTAGAATGTAAATCAATTCATTTGTAGCAATTAGAACAACAAGTTGATGATTACATAAAATTTACAAAAAGAATTTTGATATCAAGATTCACAATTAAACTAATATTTCAGAAATTCTAATAAGTAACAAGTAATCTAGGGATGCGGGGATTGAAAATTGATATCACATAGGGGTAGTGGTCTTGCTCTATAGTGTTGAACACTCATGGATAGACTTGGTCATCTTCAATGATACTAATCTTATTTCGATCTCATAACATCAGTCCATAGAATCTCCTTTCGGTCTCACCTATGTGCATAACTAAACAACCCAACACCTAACATTATGTCTCTTTCGATGTATAAATAGGTCAATTAGATCTGACCCATAATCTCTTTTTTCAAGCAAATTACAGACATCAAACAATAAGTTGCAAGTATCAAATTAATTACCCCCTGTAATAAATCTCTTTTAAGCATCAATCGATGATCAGAAGTAGGATTAAGTGTGCAACCCTATCACAAAAGTTAAACCATACTAATTAACAGAAATCCATAGATGAACAACACCACAACAAAACATAACACATACCCAGTACATTAAATCAACACCTAACCGTAGAATTGCACCCCTAGACTTTGGGGTTTTAGCCACCCATCACAAAGTGTAAATAAATTATACCTTTCATGAAAGAAGCCATAAGTGACATGAAATTAAGCAATTATAAGAAACACCCACTTTGAATTCAACTACACATTGTACAAAGTAAGAGCAAAGTTGAAAGCCCCAAAACTAAAAATGTTCTTCACAAGGTAAAGTATTCTCAGTCTAAAAACTCTAGAGAAAAGTGTTACGAACATCCTAGAAAAGATTTCAGTATCCTATTTTCTCTCTTATTTGTGCTATTTTTAGTTTCCCAAAATTTGGGCAAAAATTCATTTTGGGACCATTTTAGGGACGTTGGTCGGATTCACCAAGCAGATTTTGTGGATCGGCATTTATTCATTAGCTCGCCTTTCTCTTGCTTTATGCTTCAGGTGATTGAACCTCATTCAACAAGCTCGTTCTAGTCTTCCTTCACATTTTGTGAATCACCGAGTACCATCTTTGTTTGACTTTTTAGCCTTTAATTTTTTCTACAAGTCCTATCGCCATCAGCAATTGTCAGCATGTTCGGCGAGTCATCATTCCTCTTTGAGTTCATCAACTGGTCTCAGTTAATTCAAGTGTTGAACTCTGTCAATTCGAGCTATGCTTCAGTTGGTCGATCCGCCCTTCCTGTTAGGGGATCAACAATGTGGAGTTTACACGACCATTATTCCAAACATTCATCATTGTCTTGTCCCTTAGCCTTCAAAGATGCAAATCAACAAAATATCATTAGAATATGACATAATTAGGCATTGAGGACACTAATTTTTGAACTAAATAGGTCTCAAATGAGTGTAAGTTTACCACTTATCAACACCCCTAACTTAAACTATTGTTTATCGTCAAGTAAATAAAGAACACAATGAGTTCAAGAAAGGTGTCTATAATAGATCTCAATGAGAGCTAGCATGAAACTTCCATTACAAGAGTACTCTCAATAATATGTGACACTCATTTATGATCAAATAACTTTAAAGGTTGACTAGCCGGTATCAAACCAAGCTCGAGCTCAGTTAGCTTCTTTACTAATGCAAAAGCAAGTTTGAACAAATGCATTCAAGTGTCTTCACATAAAGAACAATTACATGCTCCCACAACCAAATCAATAAAGAATTTAGGAATCAATACAACACTCACTCTCCCTAATGAGAAATACATGCAAACTTCATCCCATAGATTTTGCCCAGATCATCCAATCATCACTGTAAGACCCCTCAAAAATATGAAATAGGATAATTAGATCTTCACATGCGTGTTAGTAGTTGATATACTTGTATAAAGGGTTGGTAAATCCCCCCTTGGCTAATTAAATGTTTGGGCATTTATTTTAAGTTGTTTTTATTATTTTAGGTATATTAGATCATTTAATTGAGGGTTATAACTTTATTCTTCAAATTAGAATTTCCAAAATCATCCACTCTCTAAAAACTCTCTCTAGTTCAAGGAAGAAGAAGGGTGAAGAACTAGGGTTTCAAATTGGAGGCTTCTTTCATCGATTTTTGTGGGCTTTCTCAATATTAAGGTATGGGGACTCTTTATCTTTGATTCCATTTTTAATCAAAGAGCCAATTCAAAGTATTTTCAAAGTTCTTCAAAAAAACATTAAAGTCCTAATTTTGATTCTAGCATGGGTTCTTGCATAAAAAGGTTTTAAATGATGATTTATATTGTTATTAATGATTATTAATGGTTTTTAGAAAGAAATCTCCATGAACCCATGTTTTCTCAAATTCTCTAAATTTCACCATAAAGTGGGTGTATTGATTTTGAGTAGATGATTATAGAATTGTGTTTAGTATGGTATGGGATGTTCATATATGGTATTATATATGTTGAATTGTGAAGAATTGATGTTGAATTTAAGGATATGAGATTTGAGCCTTGCATGGGCAAAGAGTGAATCGGTCCTTATGTTGATTATTGGATTATGTTTAGCTTGTATTGTATAGCTAAATTCTACTATTATCTATGTTATTCTATTGTGATATTATGGAGAATAAAGGATGGTGATTGTGGCTTGGAAAGGATGGTAAGTTGACCTACTTTATGAATAATGTTGAATTAGTAGGGAATTGAGTATTTTGAATTATGGCTTTTGAAAAGTCTCTTAATATTGCTCTACTTGCTTCTTAGGTTGGATCCACCTTTGGTGGAAGTGTTGCTTGTTGCTTTGGAATTATTATTGTGGCCATGAAGGGCATTGTATGAGTATTATTGTATGGTTGTGTTACTATATATAAATGAGGCTATATGTAAAGTTCTATATGAATCTATATATATAGTTTTATGTGAAGCTATATGTGAAGGTAAGATGTGAATGAGTTTATGCGATCTTGTGATGATCCTATGCAAGGTGGATAGCATTGTGATTTAAAGTATGATTTCTCATGATGTATATATGTGAATGAAGACTTGAATTGTGTCTCTTATACTTGTGAAGTAAAGGTAATCATGCTGTAAATGCAAGGGTGTTATGATTGAGAACAGGTTCTCTCTTAACACCTATGAATGGAAATGATGGAATGTGAAGTGCCTTATATTGTTGAATGTCATATCTTGACTTGGTAGGCTTAGATGCCTCTTCTTGATAAATGAAAAGCTTTGTTGAATATGAATCGATAGGCTATAGCATTTCTCTTCATATGTAAGTGATGAAATCCGTTTTTGAGTTGGGTAGTGTTTGGTAATTTATGCATATCTCGTTCTTTAGGATTTCGTTTACAATGAATGAATATGATTTGGAAAGCTAGTTCGTATACCTACAACTCTTATGTTTATGTACAACTCTAATTTAGCTATTATGGATTCGAAATATGGGACGCAACATAGGGAAAATTCTGTCTGGATTTCGGATTTAGAAATCCTGCCTGAACAACTGTTAGTGTATCAAGGATATCTTTTTGTACAAAATATATTTTGCGGTGATTCTTGATTGTTAGCAACCTTAAGAGATGTACCTACATGTTTCATGAAGTTTATACAGTCCAATTTTGCCGTTTTCCTTTTCAAATCTAAGTTGCGACATGAGGTACTAGGCTGGCCAGAATTTCTGTTTGGGGAGCATAGTCGTATTTGTACAGGCTAGGCTTACTTTTGATGATATTCCTATTTTACATTAGCATTATTGAGCTATTAGGGATTAAAGAAGTTATTTAATTTTATTTTATACATTGGTAGGCTACGGTTTCCCTCTCCTAGATTGAGCTTGAGAATGTGGGGACATGTTGATTAGTTGGGATTTGGGTTGGGTAGTTATTTAATCATGCTATGTGTTATTAATTGACCCTCTTTTCTAAGTGGAGTACTTGTATGCTTGATTACTATTTATTTGCAGCATGTTGGGCCTTAGTTTAGGTTTGACTAAGGCTTGCCTTAGAAATACATGATTCAGATCCGATAGGCCTTAGTTTTAACCCGACGTCGCTCGGCTGGCTTAGATCCCTATAGACTGGTGTAGCAGACTTGAATCTGATAGTTTGGGCTTTAGCTAGGCGATACGTTTACTCCGACGGTAGTTATCCTTATTTTCTCGATGTTGTGGTTTCAGGAGTTACGTCGGCGACACTAGTTCTGCTTCGCGATTTGAATTTGATTTTCGATTCTGTTTCAAGGACTTACATTGATTTACTAAGTGTGGACGGCGTTCCACGGACATTTATGAGCGTGGATCGATTTGGACTTTTTCAGCTACTACATTGGTACTTTTATAGAGCATCTGGTTAGAGTTCAGACCTCTATTGCCCAGATATTTATATAGAGCATCCGATTAGAGTTTCGGCCTCTATTGCCCAGATACTTAATAGAGCATCCGGTTGAAGTTTCGGCCTCTATTGCCAGATATTTATATATAGCATTCGGTTAAATGTCCAGCCTCGGTTACTTGATACTATCTTGTGCTTGGTGTGACGACATAAAGTATATATTGGGTGAGCCGTGGCATTGGATCCTATTGGAGATACCATCACCCCTGAGATCGTTCTTTCTAGCTGAACTGGGAGCCTATCGCTGGCTGGGTAGACTCGGTAATTTTGGCGATCACCCCCGAGCCTCTCTTTCTAGCTGGGCTAGGAGTGTACTGTTGGCTGGGTGTCCCCGGGTCGCTCTTTCTAGCTGGGCTGGGAGATGACTGCATGGTAGGACGACTCGCGATATCAACCTCACCCTTGGGTCCTTCTTTCTTGCTGGGCTCGGAGTGGACTGTTTGGTAGGGTGCCCCTTGGGGTCACTCTTCCTAGCTGGGCTAGGAGTGCACTGCTGGTTGGGTGGAGTTTGATGGATTATCTTGATTACTTAGGGCTAGGAGCCCGGTTTTCTTCTTTCTCATTAGACTTAGTTATTCTGTGTACCTCTTGGGCTTATGGGGTCTGTTCAGGTTTTATTTAAACCTACGCACGAGTGTACCTTCTGGGTTTATGGGGGTCCAGTTAGGTTTAGTCTAGTTGTACTTAGTATGTTACCTTGAAGCATGATGATTCTTGTCTATCGTAGCCTTGAGGAACACTTAGGTGTGTATAAAGAGCTTGTATGGGCGACCACTTTATGTATCACTTAAGTGTGTCTTAGGGTAACCTTAGATAAAGGTCCTTGTTGATGAAATGTGTTACTGGGTGAAAATGTTGAGTATGTCTATAATGTGGTTAATGTCTTATATGTTGGTTATGTTCTATAATATGCCTAAGATGTCAATGTTCATGAAGTTTTACTAAAATGGCATAAGGCATGACTTTCAACCAAATGTCCTTTTTAGCATGTTTTTGCATGGTTTCCATACTTAGTACTTAATTGTGCTAACCCCTTTCTTCCCCTTTTGACTAAAGTGTAGGGATTTGGAGATGTTGATATTCTATGGTTGATGGATAGGTTCCTAAGGTGGTTGAAGATGAAGACTTGGTGAGTCCTCATAGATTCGAGGACAATGCCTAACATGTTCTTTTATGCCTTGTAGTTTTGTTATAGTTTTGAGTGGGCTTAGTCCCATTGTTGTATTAAAGTATTAGATGGTTTTGAGACATTATGTATAAAGTCTAGAAAGTCTTCCGCTTGGTTTTTAATGAAAGTATCTTTGTGTGTGAAAAATGTTTTAATTTCCTTATGGTTTTAGTGTTTATGCGATGAATGAATGCTAAGAGGCTTGTATTAGACCTCCGAGAGGTCGAGTACGCCGGTTACGACTAGGGGGTGCTCTCGGGTCGTGACAAACTTGGTATCAGAGCATAAGATTTTTGAATGGTCTTAGGTTGTCTCAAACCACATCTAGTAGAGTCTTGTTAATAATGTGAAGCGCGCCACATTATGAATAGGAGGCTGTTAGGTGCTAAGAAAGTTTCACTTCTTCATTCTTCAAGTCGTGCCATAGAGTTTCGCCCTATAATGTCTTTCCCTTGTTCCTTATGTGATGGTCCTTAGAGTGTGACTTCCCTTGACAGGTTTATGTTGCAAGGGTTGAGGGAGAGAAATGGTTGGTTGTGATGCCAACTATGGCTTAGTGACTTGATAGATGTGAGGTGGAAGATTGTGATGTTAACTTGAGATTGAATGAGATGCCTTATGATTGTGGGAGTTGTTGGTAGAATCCGGCTTAGTTATGATGAGTTTGGAGGAGTATTGAAATAGTTAGTGAAATGTGGAGTTTTAGAGATGCTTGGGTGTGATGGGTATGAAGGTTTAGTGAGGTTTTGCTCCGACCTTAAATTTGAAAAAAAAATGAATGAAGCTTTGAAGAGCTATTATGTGTATTCTCCCAAGTGGGGGATAATGTTACTAGATGATTAAACACTTAAGTGTCTTTGATGTTCATGAGTTAGGCTTGATGGATGTTTTCATCTCAAGAGGTGTAGTGAGTTGAGGAGTTTAGATCCGGTATGGTAGACTCGTATGAGACCTTGAGTGATGTGGTAAGGTTGATGGTGAGCAAGAGTGCTGAAATGAGGACCTTCCTAGTTTAAAAGCTCCGGTATGTTGATGGTTTCTTGAAGGTTGGGAATGTCTTGATTGAGGTTCCTAGGTTATGTCATGTTGACCTTAGTTGGGTTTTTCCTTAAGTGGGAGATGGTATGTTGAGTAGTAAGGTTGTTGAGAAGTGTTGATATCCTTACCTCCTTCTTTATGTGCATATTCAAGTTTAAAACAAAAAGTTCCTAGTAGCTTGTTTTATGTTTTGAAGTCTTGTGTGAAAAATGAGTTTCCATATGTTCTCCTTATGTCATGCATGTTTTAAATGAATTCTTGTTTAATGAGAAAATGAGTATTTGTAATTGGGTTCCTCATGATTGATGTGCATCCTTGATGAGTTGCCTAAATGTTGCATGAGTTGACTTATGAATATGTTTAAAAGTGTTTTGATGATGTTGCCTAAAGTGCTTCTATGAGAAAGTTGCATAATGTGCATTTAGCATAAGTTGTCTATTTGCTTTATAAGGTGATAATGTGAGCATGCTTACTTGGGTTTTGGAGAAGGTCGCATGATGTGCTTTACTGAGAAAATTGCATATGGTGTCCTTTGATGTTATGATGAGCATGAGATGATTTGGAGAAGGAAGTACCTCCAATGAAATGAAATGAGAAATAAGAAAAGGTAAAGATGATGCATAAGGAGTTAGTAGATGTTGTGCCTACTTTATTGAATTGCATGAAGTTGTGTGGGACTTTCTATGTGGAGTTGATGCTCTTCCTTATTATGTGTATTGATTATATGGTTGTATGCTTGAATATGGGCTGTTTACTTAAGTCGTTACCCTTATGTGTTTAAAGTGTCATTCGAGGACGAATGTTCCCAAGTGGGGGATATTGTAACACCCCTCAAAAATATGAAATAGGATAATTAGATCTTCACATGCGTGTTAGTAGTTGATATACTTGTATAAAGGGTTGGTAAATTCCCCCCTTGGCTAATTAAATGTTTGGGCATTTATTTTAAGTTGTTTTTATTATTTTAGGTATATTAGATCATTTAATTGAGGGTTATAACTTTATTCTTCAAATTAGAATTTCCAAAATCATCCTCTCTCTAAAAACTCTCTCTAGTTCAAGGAAGAAGAAGGGTGAAGAACTAGAGTTTCAAATTGGAGGCTTCTTTCATCGATTTTCGTGTACTTTCTCAATATTAAGGTATGGGGACTCTTTATCTTTGATTCCATTTTTAATCAAAGAGCCAATTCAAAGTATTTTCAAGGTTTTTCAAAAAAACCTTAAAGTCCTAATTTTGATTCTAGCATGGGTTCTTGCATAAAAAGGTTTTAAATGATGATTTATATTGTTATTAATGATTATTAATGGTTTTTAGAAAGAAATCTCCATGAACCCATGTTTTCTCAAATTCTCTAAATTTCACCATAAAGTGGGTGTATTGATTTTGAGTAGATGATTATAGAATTGTGTTTAGTATGGTATGGGATGTTCATATATGGTATTATATATGTTGAATTGTAAAGAATTGATGTTGAATTTAAGGATATGAGATTTGAGCCTTGCATGGGCAAAGAGTGAATCGGTCCTTATGTTGATTATTGGATTATGTTTAGCTTGTATTGTATAGCTAAATTCTACTATTATCTATGTTATTCTATTGTAATATTATGGAAAATAAAGGATGGTGATTGTGGCTTGGAAAGGATGGTAAGTTGACCTACTTTATGAATAATGTTGAATTAGTAGGGAATTGAGTATTTTGGCTTATGGCCTTTGAAAAGTCTCTTAATATTGCTCTAATTGCTTTTTAGGTTGGATCCACCTTTGGTGGAAGTGTTGCTTGTTGCTTTGGAATTATTATTGTGGCCATGAAGGGCATTGTATGAGTATTGTTGTATTGTTGTGTTACTATATATAAATGAGGCTATATGTAAAGTTCTATATGAAGCTATATATATAGCTTTATGTGAAGCTATATGTGAAGGAATGATGTCAATGAGTTTATGCGATCTTGTGATGATCCTATGCAAGGTGGATAGCATTGTGATTTAAAGTATGATTTCTCATGATGTATATATGTGAATGAAGACTTGAATTGTGTCACTTATACTTGTGAAGCAAAGGTAATCATGCTGTAAATGCAAGGGTGTTGTGATTGAGAACGGGTTCTCTCTTAACACCTATGAATGGAAATGATGGAATGTTAAGTGCCTTATATTGTTGAATTTCATATCTTGACTTGGCAGGCTTAGATGCCTCTTCTTGATAAATGAAAAGCTTTGTTGAATATGAATCGATAGGCTATAGCATTTCTCTTCATATGTAAGTGATGAAATTCGTTTCTGAGTTGGGTAGTGTTTGGTAATTTATGCATATCTCGTTCTTTAGGATTTCGTTTACAATGAATGAATATGATTTGGAAAGCTAGTTCGTATACCTACAACTCTTATGTTTATGTTCAACTCTAATTTAGCTGTTATGGATTCGAAATATGGGATGCAACATAGGGAAAATTCTGTCCAGATTTCGGATTTAGAAATCCTGCCTGAACAACCGTAAGTGTATCGAGGATATCTTTTTGTACAAAATATATTTTGTGGTGATTCTTGATTGTTTGCAACCTTAAGAGATGTACCTACATCCTTCATGAAGGATATACAGTCCAGTTTTGCCGTTTTCCTTTTCAAATCTAAGTTGCAACATGAGGTACTAGGCTGGCCAGAATTTCTGTTTGGGGAGCATAGTCGTATTTGTACAGGCTAGGCTTATTTGTGATGATAATCCTATTTTACATTAGCATTATTGACCTATTAGGGATGAAAGGAGTTATTTAATTTTATTTTATACGTTGGTAGGCTACGGTTTACCTCTCCTAGATTGAGCTTGAGAATGTGGGGACATGTTGATTAGTTGGGATTTGGGTTGGGTAGTTATTGAATCATGCTATGTGTTATTAATTGACCCTCTTTTCTATGTGGAGTACTTGTATGCTTGATTACTATTTATTTGAAGCATGTTGGGCCTTAGTTTAGGTTTGACTAGGGCTTGCCTTAGAAATACATGATTCGGACCCGATAGGCCTTAGTTTTACCCCGACGTCACTCGGCCGGCTTAGATCCCTATAGACTGGTGTAGCAGACTTGAGTCTGATAGTTTGGGCTTTAGCTAGGCGATACGCTTGCTCCAAAGGTTGTTATCCTTATTTCCTTGATGTTGCGGTTTCACGAGTTACGTCGGCGACACTAGTTCTGCTTCGTTATTTGAATTTGATTTTCGATTCGGTTTCAAGGACTTACATTGATTGACTATGTGTGGACGGCGTTCCACGAACATTTATGAGCGTGGATCAATTAAGACTCTTTCAGCAACTACATTAGTACTTTTATAGAGCATCCGATTAGAATTTCGGCCTCTATTGCCCAGATACTTATATAGAGCATCCATTTAGAGTTTCGGCCTCTATTGCGCAGATACTTAATAGATCATCCGATTATAGTTCCGGCCTCTATTGCCCAGATACTTATATAGAGCATCCGGTTAGAGTTCCGGCCTCTATTGCCCAGATACTTATATAGAGCATCAGGTTTAAGTTCCGGCCTCTATTGCCAGATATTTATATATAGCATTCGGTTAGAGGTCCCGCCTCAGTTACTTGATACTTTCTTGTGCTTGGTGTGACGGCATAAAGTATATATTGGGCGAGCCATGGCATTGGATCCTATTGTAGATACCATCACCCCCGAGATCGTTCTTTCTAGCTGGGCTGGGTAGACTCAGTGATTTCGGGGATCGCCCCCGAGCCTTTCTTTCTAGCTGGGCTGGGAGTGTGCTGCTGGCTGGGTGTCCCCGGGTCGCTCTTTCTAGCTGGGCTGGGAGCTGACTGCATGGTAGGATGACTCGCGATATCAACCTCACCCTTGGGTCCCTCTTTCTAGTTGGGCTCAGAGTGGACTGTTTGGTAGGGTGCCCCCTGGGGTCACTCTTTCTAGCTGGGCTGGGAGTGCACTGCTGGTTGGGTGGAGTCTGATGGATTATCTTGATTACTTGGGGCTGGGAGCCCAATTTCTTCTTTCTCATTAGACTTAGTTATTTTGTGTACCTGTCGGGCTTATGGGGATCCGTTCAGGTTTAATTTAAACTTGCGCACGAGTGTACCTTTTGGGCTTTTGGGGGTCTAGTTAGGTTTAGTCTAGTTGTACTTAGTATGTTACCTTGAAGCATGATGATTGTTGTCTATAGTAGCCTTGAGGAGCACTTAGGTGTGTATAAAGAGCTTGTATGGGCGACCACTTTATGTCTAACTCAAGTGTGTCTTAGGGTAACCTTAGATAATGGTCCTTGTTGATGAAATATGTTACTGGGTGAAAATGTTGAGTATGTCTATAATGTGTTTAATGTCTTATATGTTGGTTATGTTCTATAATATGCCTAAGATGTCAATGTTCATGAAGTTTTACTAAAATGGCATAAGGCATGACTTTCAACCAAATGTCCTTTTTAGCATATTTTTACATGGTTTCCATACTTAGTACCTAATTGTGCTAACCCCTTTCTTCCCCTTTTGACTAAAGTGTAGGGATTTGGAGATGTTGATATTTTATGGTTGATGGATAGGTTTCTAAGGTGGTCGAAGATGAAGACTTGGTGAGTCCTCATAGATTCGAGGACAATACCCAACATGTTCTTTTATGCCTTGTAGTTTTGTTATAGTTTTGAGTGGGCTTAGTCCCATTGTTGTATTAAAGTATTAGATGGTTTTGAGACATTATGTATAAAGTCTAGAAAGTCTTCCGCTTGCTTTTTAATGAAAGTATCTTTGTGTGTGAAGAATGTTTTAATTTCCTTACGGTTTTAGTGTCTATGCGATGAATGAATGCTAAGAGGCTTGTATTAGACCTCCGAGAGGTCGAGTACCCTGGTTACGACTAGGGGGTGCTCTCGGGTCGTGACAATCACATAACCTAGTTAGTGCAAGATCGCAAGGGCCTTTAGGCTTGTAATGGAGTTGAGGGTTAAGGTATGGTCAATTTGTCCTAAAGACTTGACCTTTTCAAAGCATTGTTGCGAACATGTTCACCTCTTCTCAAGTTCTTTTCATTTGAGAACTCAAACTTTGACTTGTCAATCATGGTATTGGAAACCCTTTTTTATTTCACTAAACTATCTTTTTCATTTCAATTTTCAAAAGGTTGTTCATGACAATCTCTTTTGTTTAATGGAGAGGTTTGTTCTTGTTGTAACATACTTCAAAGTTAAGTCTTTTTTTGTCTTTCACTTGGCTTTCGTTTCTTTTAAGATGGCTATTCAAACAAATCAATGCTTCGAAAAGGATTTTGGGTTAGAAGTTAATGGTAATTTTGCTCAAGAGGTTTCAATACGGTTGTCAGCAAATAGATTAGGCTCATATGGTGCCAAAATGGTTGCACACCCTCACAAGGTAGTCGCAAAAAGGATATGACATTTGCGTTCCCTCTCAAAATTTCTGCCCAAGAACATTTCTTACATTCACCAAATCTAGACAATTTCACTAACAAGGCAAATTCTAGGAGTTTACAAGCTTAATTCCAAGTACAACCTTACCACACATGGAACTTCAAACATAATTATTTAGCACAACCTGATAAAATCAAAAGCTTGCATGTGATGGTCATTGCAAGGCTCACATCAAAACACATCTAGTCAACACAAGAATCAGAAAGAACATTCAAAAGTGCAACCACATTTATTTATTCTTTCAATACAAACACTAACACAATACTCATCATGATTACTCTTCAAGACATCTATATTGAACACAATTGTAACACGCTAGAAACTAGTAGGCTAAACTAGAGCTAAACGTGAGGGTTAGAGTCAAGGAAGAAGAACAAAGGCAAAGGGAGCGGGCTAAGGCAACCTCTATTGGTGTAGGCACTGCCCCACCTACAACCTACCACGCCCACCACAACGGCTCATAGGAGGGCTCGTGGTGGACTAGGCAATAGCCTCCCCATATCTGCAAATCAGCCCCTCTTTACAAGCCACTTCACGGCTCGTGGGAAGGCTCGTGAAGGGGAGTTGGTTGTGTGAGGGTGGAAGAAAGTGGCAAGCCAATATCTTAAGGCCCATGGGAGGAACCACGGCTCGCAAAAAGAACCATGTCCAGTGAAGATGCCTTGGGCTTGTGGGCTAAAGGCACTTATTGCCTAGTGTAACACACCATAAACTAGTAGGCTAAACTAGAGCTTGACGTTAGGGTTAGAGTCATGAATTTAGCTTCCCGTGCTTAGAATGAAGGGTTTCATCTTAGAACATCAAGGTACAACTCCCGAAAGACCAACCAAGGGTCCTTGAGGAGGACCCTAGTAGACTGCCCAATATAGTCCATCCACGACAGTGACCCACACCCTGTAGGTCAGGGGTCGTGGGTCAAGGTCCCAAAAACCATGTTGCAGATCACCATCCATGGATGACCAGCATGCCCCGTGGGTCCACCCACGTCCTGTGGGTGTGGTTTCGTGGGTGAGGCAGTGTGTATGTTTTAAATGGTTAAGTGTTGGCTTAGTTGAACTTTCCAGAATTAATTAGGGATTAAGTGGTGTCATTTTAACCTTACTTAGACCAACTATATAAAGACTTTAGGCCCTTAATTTCTTCATTCCAAATTATTATTTCAAGGCCCCCAAAGAAACCCAATTCCTTCTAAAAAATCCTCCCTCTAGAAAGTGAAGAACAAGAAGAAGAAAATCAAGCTAGGTCAAGTCCAGAATCCATTGTTTCAAGATTTTTAAGGCTTTATAATCAAGGCATGATATCTTATTCATCCATGGAGTCCCCTAGTTATTCCACAATTGTGAAGATGAAATCCCCAATTCAAGTTAGGGTTCCTTCCAATATCGTAAGCTAAGTTGAATATGGATCCAATTGAGTGGATATTGATTATTTATGATTGAATTAGTAGTGAATCATGTTATTATTATGAAATTACATGATTTCCATGGTTAACCCTAGTCTAATTGATGAAATTAATGTAATGTGGGTTTATGCCATGTGAAAGGAAATTGAGGATTCATAGATGATCTTCTAGAATTTATGACATGTATAGTAATTGTTCAAGAATAAAAGCATGTAGACATGAATTGAATTAGAATAATGTATATGTGATGAACATGACTAGTATGGCTTGAAATTGAACCTTTATGATGATACATGACTAGAATCACTTAAGAATGAAGCATGTGATTAGAATGCCTTGTAATCTAGGTGAGTGTTATGATTGTAAGAAGTAAAGCTTTGAGAGTAAGGCTTGTAGTCATGAATATTGATTACTAGGGTTTTGAAAGTAAAGCCAATATTATGAGTTATGTATGTTAGGGCTTTAAAGAGTGAAGCTTATATGATAATGGTAGACTACTAGATAGAGTTATTGTGGAAGGACATTACCCACATGGCCTAGATTATGAAAATATGAGATTATGCATGTTCTTATAGAACCTATGTAAATGCTTTATGGACACTTTGAGAGTGAAGTGTCTATGATTATGATGTGTAGATGTGTTGATTGGAAGGCTATTCTCATGAACACATAATGAACATGATGTGAAAGGTTTTCTCACATATAATGATTCCAGGTTGAAAGGTTTGCTCAGCTAAAATGAATCAAGAATGTTAGAGTATAATAGCATGAAGTTGTGACATAAGATCCCTTCATTAATATCTAGGAGGAATAAGGAAGACAATGGGGAGCAAGAAGTTCCTCTCCAAGCCCCTCCTCAAGCTCCAATTGATCCTTTAGTTGAGAATGTTACTCATGCGGAGTTTAGAGCGGCTTTTCAAGTTTTAGCTCAAGCCGTGACGGCTCAAGTGAATAAGGAAGTGGTTCCTCCGGTGAATCCTAATGTGAATTCCATGGCTTTGAGAGTGAGGAATTTTATTAGGATGAACCCTCCAGAGTTTTATGGCTCCAAAGTGGAGGAGGATCTTAAGGAGTTTATAGATGAGGTATATAAAGTGCTTGCTATTATGGGGGTGACTTCGGTAGAGAAAGCAGAGCTAGCCTATTACCAATTGAAAGGGGTTGCTTAAGTATGGTACAATCAATGAAAGGAGACTACACATGTAGGAGCAGGTCCAATAGAGTGGGAAGTGTTCAAATTGGCATTTCTTGATAGGTTCTTTACCCTAGAGTTCAGAGAGGCTAAAATGCAATAGTTCATTAACCTTAAGCAAGGTAGCATGAGTGTTAAGGAGTATGCCTTGAAATTTACCCAACTATCTAAATATCCTCCATCTATGGTGGTAAATTTGAGGGATATGATGAGTAGGTTTTTGAAGGGTGTGTCCAACATGGTAGGAAAAGAATGTCGTACGTCAATTCTCCTTCATGATATGGATATCTCACATCTTATGGTGTAGACCCCACAAATTGAGGAATCAAAACTCATGGAAAAGAAATCTAGGGAGAAAAAGAGGCTAGAGTGGAAGATGATAAGTCCTTTCATGATGGGTCCGATGGACATGGTCACTCTAAGAATCGACAAAGGATTTCCAGACAAGGTGCTTCTAATTATTCTAAGTATAAGGGAGAGAGGGTGTCTAACCCTAAGCCACAAGGAATTAGTAATAAGTCTCTATGGCCTACTTGTGCTAGATGTGGAAAGAGACATGACGGTAGGTGTATGGCCGGTAAAGAGGGTTGCTTTAGTTGTGGTGAAAGTGGCCACAAAATGAGAGAATGCCCAAAGGAAAAGGCTACGAAAAGTGAGGATAAGCAAGTTTCTCCTAGTGGTTCAGATGGTGATGCTTCGAAGAGGAATAGGTTATATGCTCTTCAAGCTAGAGATGAGCAAGAGTGACCTCCTAATGTTTGATATATCGTGAGTTTACGGTATTTCTAATACATTTCACTTACAAGTTGTGTGTGTCTAAGGCCTTTTTGGATTGGTTTTTATGTGTTTTTATCATATTTTGCAGGAAAGACGTTCAGGCGCGGAAGTAAAGGGACAGCTGAAATAACTACAGAAAGGGCACCTACGGAGGTGATCTACGGACTGTAGGTCCAGTGACACTCCGTAGGTGATGGCCGTAGATCAGCAGGCAAGGCATGAAAGGTAAATCAGGAAAATCTGACAGAGTGCGGAACAACGGTGGCCATTGATGGTCCATAGATTGATCTACGGACCGTACTGTTGATCCGTAGATTAATACTGCAAGGGTTCCAGTACTTGATTTTTAAAGATTCTAAGTGTGGATTTACAAGAGGGGATTGATGGTCCGTAGATCGATCTATGGTCTATACTGCAAGTCCGTCATTTGCTTCATAGAAGCAAGTTTTTGGAGGCTGAAATATTTTCTAAGTCCTGGCTGACGGAAGGGACTCACGGACCGTTGATCCATTGACGATTCGTGAGTCAGTCTCGTGGAATGAAGACGCGTGGCTGAACACACTTTCCTCAATTTGTTTCCCTTTTAATTTAGGACTTGTTTTCTATAAATAGGGCATGTAAACCTTGTTTTTAAGGGTTAGAGATTATTACTTTTGTTTTACTTGGTGACTAGGGAATTATTTTTTACTACCGGAGCAATTCTTGATTTCCAAAGGTTAATTTTGAAGATTCAGTTTGAAATTCGACTTGAAATTCTAGGATTATTTTTCTCAGCTACGTAAGTTCATAATTTTTTCATCTAAAACAATGAATTGTGTTCATATGATTATGGGTAACTAAACCCCACAACTAGGGTTGTGGGATCCATGAGCGATTAACGAAGTATTAATGGTAAATAAGCAATTCTTGAATAGTGTTTTGCATGCATTGATAATTCTTTCGTTCAAAAGTCTTGTTAACGAGTGCACGCATTAGAACTCGCCTTGATGCTACTTGCCGGACCAAGGAGGTAATCAACAAGAAAAGAATTATCAACATAGATTTAGTGTGATACTATCTAATAGGCTAGTGTCGATTGGTGCAAAGTAGTAACTAAGCCAAACATCGATTACGATGTTTAATATGAGGTAAAGGTAAGGGTTAGTATTTCATACACACGTAGCCGGACCAAGGTGCGGGGTGAAAATTTCTAGATGCCGGACCAAGGATTTAGAGATACCTAACTTATCACTTTGCATGTAATACACTAGGAAAGGACTGCTATTACTAGGATTACTGAGTTATGACCTAGTGGTGAACACGTATACCGTAGTTAATTTTCTCATCTTTATAACAACAAAAATTGACTTTTCTTTATTGATTACTTACTGAATTCTTACAAGTTGTTTCACAAATCCCCCTTTTTTATTACTTGTTTCTGGAAGTACTTTGACTAAACGAATATAAGTGTAAGTTAAAGTTAAGTGTAAACCAGTTTCCTCGTGGGATCGACCCCAACATACAAGTTGGGTTCTTTACTTGATAACGATCGCTTATGCTTCTTTAGAAAGGTGTAATTTGAGAGTATCAAATTTTGGCGCCGCTGCCGGGGAAATTTGGCTTTTAGGTTAATTTTCACTACATTATTGAACTTTAGTCAAATATTTCCTAATTTTACTTTTTCTTTTTGTTATTGTCTCTCTCAGGTTCTGACTCTAGTGTATGCCAAGGACACGGAGCCAAGGTGAACCACTTACTCCTTACGATCCAGAGTTGATCAAAACTTTGAGAAGAATGAACAATCAACGAATTCCAGTTAATCCTATCGGAGTAAATCTTGATGATACAGTTGAGTTACAACAGCCGAGAGTAGCTGGTGGGGAAAACCAGGGTCTAGCTGAAAATCAATTGGGAAATGCAGTGAGGGTGCACGGTCCACCAAACCCACAACTACATGCCAACTATAGGGGCAACACAAATATTGCTGACTATGATGGACCTCTAGTCTTACCTCCTCTGCCTCCGTGGCACAAATTTATGGTGACCAGTAGCTTGATGCAGATGCTTACAACGAGGGGCTTGTTCTCAGGGTTGCCATCAGAGGACCCACATGCTCACATAACCAAGATAAGGGTAGTCGCAAGAACTGTGTAGGTCGTCCAGACTTGGATATGGATGTCATCGGATTGAGAGTGTTCCCTCTATCACTGACAGGTGATGCTGCTATATGGTTCACTGAGCTGCCTTATAACTCAATCTATACATGGAACTAACTGAGGGATGTGTTCTTAGAAAGGTATTATCCAGTGTCCAAGAAGCTAAATCACAAAGATAGGGTCAATAATATTGTGGCATTACCTAGAGAGTCTATAAGTAGCTCATGGGATAGATTCCCTTCGTTCATAAGAGGTGTTCCGGATCACCGTATTGATGATGAGTCGCTGAAGGAATATTTCTATCGAGGTCAGGATGATAACAATAAAGCAGTGGTAGATACTATTGCTGGAGGTTCATATGGTGAGTGCACATACGCACAGATCGCAGAAAAGCTAGAGAAGATCTCTCACAATAATAAAGCATGGAGCACAAGGAGGTCGGATACTGGGAGAAACACATTTGTCGTTCATGCTATAAACAACCAGTCTGCGGATAAGATTGGTGAAGAGATGGCTCAGATGAGGACCGAGTTGGGTTTGGTATTGAAGCATGTGAGCGGAGGTGTAGAAAAGGTAAATGTTGTGAACTACTTGACTAGAACTCCACCACCAGTGGAAGAGTGTTACTATGAAGAGGATGCTTATGCTGTGAATGATCAGACGTTGGGTTTCCGACCAAATGCCCAAGGATCCAACAAGAAAAATTGGCGCCAAGGTCAAGGAAACCAAGGTCGGAACTATGGAAATTACAACCGAGAGTGTCAATATGTCCGGGATGGGAACTTCAATCGTGACAACAACAACAACCGAAACAATTATGGGAACAGAAACGATCGAGTTGGACCCTATGTTCCCCCTCAAAATCAGGAATCTGGTACTAGGGAAACTGGAGGAAGTATGGCGCGTATTGAAGATATAATGCAGAAGATGATGAGAAGGTTTGACGCAGCTGATGAGATTGTGAAAGAGATGAGAAACGACTTGTCTGGTATAGGTCAAAAGGTTGATGCCCATGCAGTGTCAATAAAGCATCTAGAGCAGCAGATGACCCAATTTTCTACTACAGTGAACCCACATCAACCTGTTACTCTTCCTAGCAACACCATCCAGAATCCAAAGAATGATGGCCATTGCATGGCAGTTACTACTCGAGGGGGTAATCAAACCATTGATCCACCTATGCCGGCTGTGGTGGAAGTTGAGATTAGAACAGAAGATGATATGATAGAGGTTAGAGAAAAGTCTGAAAATGCGACAGAGAAAGAAGTGGAGATATCTCAGAAAGTGGTCCCCATACCTAGACCTCCACTACCTTTTCCACATAGATTAGTGAAGAAGACTGAAGATGGTAAATATCGCAGTTTTATTACTATGTTGAAGCAACTTTCCATCAACGTTACGTTGATAGAAGCTTTGGAACAAATGCCTGGGTATGCAAAGTTTATGAAAGATATGGTAACAAAGAAAAGGTCTGTGAGTTTTGAAGATGATGATAGATTGCAGCATTGTAGTGCTATTGACACAAGGTCTCTTGTGCAAAATAATGAGGATCCTGGTTCCTTCACGATTCCATGTACTATTGGACTGTTACACTTTGCTAAGGCATTGTGTGATCTTGGTGCTAACATCAACCTCATGCCATTGTCTATTTATAAGAAGTTGGGTCTAGGGGACCCAAAGCCCACTACAATGCGGTTACTAATGGCCGATCGGACGGTGAAAAGGCCCATTGGTGTACTCCATGATGTGCTAGTAAAAGTGGAATCTTTAATTTTTTTCGGTAGATTTTGTGATTTTTGACTGTGAGGTTGATTTTGAGGTTCCCATCATCCTTGGGAGACCATTTCTTGCCACAGGGCGTGCGTTGGTTGATATGGAAAAGGGATAGATGAAGTTCAGACTGAATAATGAAGAAGCAACTTTCAATATTTGTAGGTCCATGAAGCAGAGTGGTGAACTCCAAACAGTGTCTGCTATAATTTACAGAATGGAGAGTGGGACAGAAGTGCAAATTGAAGAGTGATTAGGTGTTGAGGCACTAGCAGTAGTTATGATAAGTTTTGATAGTGATGGTATTGAAGCGTATGAGGAGTTGGTAGCTGCACTCAATAGGTGTGAATATCGGTCCAAACCAAAGAAGTATGAGTTAGACATGAAAAATTGCGAGTCCCTACCTGCAAGACCATCTATTGTGGAGGCACCGAAAGTGGAGCTTAAGGCTCTACCACCGCATTTGAGGTATGTTTACTTGGGCAGAGAGAATACTTTGTCGGTCATCATTGCGGCAGATTTGAATGCGAGACAAGTAGAGTTCTTGGTGACTGTGTTAAAGAGGTTCAAGCGAGCTATTGGGTGGACTATTGCGGATATTATTGGGATTCCTCCTGGTATTTGCTCTCACAAAATCCAACTCATGCCAGATCATAAGCCCAGTATCGAGCACCAGAGAAGATTAAATCCACCTATGCAAGAGGTCGTTAAAAATGAGATCATCAAGTGGCTGGATGCGGGAGTTATTTATCCCATTGCAGATAGTAGTTGGGTGTGTCCTATGCAATGCGTGCCTAAAAGGGGTGGCATTACTGTGGTGCCAAATGAAAGAAATGAGCTTGTTCCAATGAGGCCTGTGATTGGATGGAGAGTTTGTATGGATTACCGGAAGTTGAATGCGTGGACAGAAAAGGACCATTTTCCTATGCCATTCATGGACTAGATGTTGGATAGACTTGCAGGAAAGGGTTGGTATTGTTTTCTCGATGGGTATTCGGGCTACAATAAAATTTCTATAGCTCCAGAAGACCAAGAGAAAACCACTTTCACTTGCCCTTATAGAACTTTTTCTTTCAAACGGATGCCATTTAGGTTGTGCAATGCTCCAGCAACTTTCCAGCGCTGTATGATGTCGATATTTTCTGATATGGTGGAGGACACTATTAAAGTGTTCATGGATGATTTTTCAGTTGTAGGTGATTCTTTTGATCGTTATCTGGATCATTTGGCCGAGGTGCTAAAGAGGTGTGAAGACAGCAACTTGGTGCTGAATTGGGAGAAGTGTCATTTCATGGTTAAAGAAGGTATAGTGTTGGGTCATCGAATTTCAGAGAAAAGTATTAAGGTTGATAGAGCTAAATTTGAGGTAATAGAAAAGCTTATGCCACCTATTTCTGTAAAAGGTGTTAGAAGTTTTCTTGGGCATGCTGGGTTCTATAGGAGATTCATAAAAGACTTTTCAAAAATTGCACACCCATTGTGCAAACTGCTCGAAAAGAAGTATAAGTTTGACTTTGATGAGGCTTGTCTTAGAGCATTTGGAGAGTTAAAGGAGAAGTTGGTCACTGCACCTATCATTATTTCACCTGATTGGGGATAACCGTTTGAGGTAATGTGTGATGCAAGTGGAGTGGCACTTGGTGTGGTACTGGGACAGAGGAAAGAGAAAATTCTTCACCCTATTTACTATGCTAGCAAAGCTCTAAATATGGCCCAGAAGAATTATACTGTGACCGAAGAAGAACTTCTTGCGGTGGTTTTTGCATTCGAGAAATTTCGATCCTACTTGCTTGGTACTAAGGTCATAGTGCATACTGATCATTCTGCATTGAGGTATTTGATGGCGAAAAAGGATGCAAAACCAAGATTGATTAGATGGGTATTGTTGCTACAAGAGTTTGATTTTGTCGTAAAAGATAGAAAGGGGACCGAAAATCAAGTTGTCGATCACTTGTCCAGATTAGAGGAAGAGGCTATGCTAAAACTTGGAGATAGGGCTGAAATTAATGATACTTTTCCAGATGAACATGTATTGGCTACTTCTCATGATTTGATTCCCTGGTTCGCAGACTTTGCTAATTATTTGGCAAGCGATTTGGTGCCCTCGGACTTGTCTTTTCACCAGAGGAGAAGGTTTATGCATAATGTGAAGAAATTCTTTTGGGATGAACCTTACTTGTATCGTAGTTGTACTGATGGAATTATTCGTCGCTGTGTGCCCAAGGTTGAGATGCTGAGTGTACTTGAAGCATGTCATTCATCGCCTGTTGGTGGGCATCATAGTGGTATTCAGACTGCGCATAAAATTTTGCAGTGTGGGTACTACTGGCCTACCATCCACCAAGATGCTCATGATTTCGCCAAGTCTTGTGATCGTTGCCAAAGACTATGAATGATAATAGAACAGAAGGGACTCACGGGCCGTATATCCATTGACGGTCCGTGAGTCAGTCTCGTGGAATGAAGACGCGTGCCTAAACACACTTTCCTTAATTTGTTTCCCTTTTAATTTAGGACTTGTTTTCTATAAATAGGGCATGTAAACCTCGTTTTTAGGGGTTGGAGATTATTACTTTTGTTTTACTTGGTCACTAGGGAATTAATTTTTTCTACCGGAACAATTCTTGATTTCTAAAGGTTAATTTTGAAGATTCGGTTTGAAATTCGACTTGAAATTTTGGGTTTATTTTTCTCAACTACATAAGTTCATAATTCTTTCATCTAAAAAATTGAATTGCGTTCGTATGATTATGGGTAACTAAACTCCACACCTAGGGTTGTGGGATCCATGAGCGATTAACAAAGTATGAATGGTAAATAAGCAATTCTTGAATAGTGTTTTGCATACATTGATAATTTTTTCGTTCAAAAGTCTTTTTAACGAGTGCACGCGTTAGAACTCGTCTTGTTGCTACTTGCTGGACCAAGGAGGTAATTAATAAGAAAAGAATTATCAACATAGATTTAGTGTGATACTATCTAATAGGCTAGTGTCGATTGGTGCAAAGTAGTAACTAAACCAAATATCGATTACGATGTCTAATATGAGGTAAAGGTAAGGGTTAGTAATTCATACACACGTAGCCGGACCAAGGTTCGAGGTGAAATTATCTAGATGCCAGACCAAGGATTTAGAGATACCTAACTTATCACTTTGCATGTAATACACTAGGAAAGGACTGCTATTACTAGGATTACTGAGTTATGAGCTTATGGTGAACACGTATACCCTAGTTAATTTTCTCATCTTGATAACAACAAAAACTGACTTTTGTTTACTAATTACTTACTGAATTCTTACAAGTTGTTTCACAAATCCCCCTTTTTTATTACTTGTTTCTAGAAGTACTTTGACTAAACGAATATAAGTGTAAGTTAAGTTAAGTCTAAACTAGTTTCCTCGTGGGATCGACCCCAACATACAAGTTGGGTTCTTTACTTGATAACAATCGCTTATGCTTCTTTAGGGAGGTGTAATTTGAGCGTATCAATGTTGCTACCGGTATGTGTTGTATGCTTTATTAGATTGCGGACTTACTTGTCTTTTGTGATTTGATATGGTAGACTTTGAGGTTGTCTTTAGTATGAATGAGCTCAATTGTTGCTTTATGTTATTGTAAGTAGAACCCTACTTGGCCTTGTTTGAGTTTTGGGTAAATTGAAAAAAATTATGAATAGGGTGTTTAGAAGATACCTTGAGATGTTAAATTAGTAGGATCCAATAAAAGGTGGTAGTATAGTTCACCATAGTTTATAATCATCATGAGTGATGGATGTGAAAGCTTAAGTGATAACTTGATTCGACCTTGGAATTGAAAGTAATGGTGCTTAGAAAGTCCACATAGGCTTACTCCCAAGGGGGAGATGGTGTGCCTAGATAACAAGGTCATTGTGTGGTTATGTGTGTGGCCATGTTTTCTTTATATGCATGTTCATTAAAAAGCTTAAGTCTTGATAGAAATTACTTATGTGCATTGTTTTTCCTCATGTTGTATTGAATTGAGTAGAGTTTCCTATAGAACTTCATGAGATGAAGAGATGAATAGATGAACATGTCCTAGCTCTGAGTTCAGAGTTCCTCCTTGAATGAATGCTTTTTTAGAGTAAACTGAATATAGGCTCCTTGAGTATATGTTGAACTTGTTTTAGCTAGGAGATGGTAGTTCCTTCTTGAACATGACTAGTTATGAGAATCTCATGCATTTTAGGTTGTTAGATGTAGTTCCTACTTCACTATCTTGCACTGAGTATGTTTATTTTGGAGTTGAAGTTTTCCTCCTTGGTTGTGTACATTTAGATGTGTTGCATTCATGATGGGCTGCTAGTCTAGAGTCGTTACCTTTAAGAGGCCTTTAGAATCGTCATTCGAGGATAAATGTTCCCGAGGGGCAGATATTGCAAAACCTTAGAAACTACTAGGCTAAACTAGAGCTTGACGTTAGGGTTAGAGTCGTAAATTTAGCTTCCCGTACTTAGAATGAAGGGTTTCGGGTTAGAACGTCAAGGTATGACTCCCCAAGGACCAACCAAGGGTCCTTGAGGAGGACCCTAGTAGACTGCCCAAAACAGTCCACTCACGAAAGGGACCCATGCCCCGTAGGGGGGGCACACCCCATGGGTCAGGAGTCGTGGGTCAAGGTCCCAGAAACCATGTTGCAGACCACCATCCACGGATGACTAGCATGCCCTGAGGGTCCACCCACGGCCCGAGGGCGTGGTCTCGTGGGTGAGGCAATGTGCATGTTTTAAATGGTTAAGTGTTGGCTTACTGGAACTTTCTGGAATTAATTAGGGATTAAGTGGTTTTAACATTACTTAGACCAACTATATAAAGACTTTAGGCCCTTCATTTAGTCATTCCAAATCATTATTTCAAGACCCCCAAAAGAAACCCAAATCAAAAATCCTCTCTGTAGAAAGTGAAGAAGAAGAAGAGAATCAAGCTAGGTCAAGTCAAGACTCCATTGTTTCAGGATTTGTAAGGCTTTATAATCAAGGTATGATAGCTTATTCATCCATGGATTCTTCCATCCATGAAGTCCCCTAGTTATTCCATAATTGTGAATATGAAATCCCCAATTCAAGTTAGGGTTCCTTGCAATATTGTGGGTTAAGTTTAATAAGGATCCAATTGAGTGGATATTGATTGTTTATGATTGAATTAGTAGTGAATCATGTTATTATGATGAAATTACATGTTTTCCATGGTTAACCCTAATCTAATTGATGAAATTGAAGAAATGTGGGATTATGCCTTGTGAAGGGAAATTAAGGATCATACATGATCTTCTAGAATTGATGACATGTATAGTAATTGTTCAACAATAAAAGCATATAGACATGAATTGAATTAGAATAATGTATATGTGATGAATATGACTAGTAAGGCTTGAGATTGAACCTTATGATGATATATGACTAGAATCACTTAAGAATGCAGCATGTGATTAGAATGCCTTATAATCTAGGTAGGTACGATGATTGCAAGAAGTAAAGCTTTGAGAGTAAGGCTTGTAGTCATTAATATTGATTACTAGGGTTATGAAAGTAAAGCCAATATGATGAATTATGTATGTTAGGGCTTTAAAAAGTGAAGCTTATATGATAATGGAAGACTACTAGATAGAATTATAGTGGAAGGACTTTACCCACATAGCCTAGATTATGAAAGTATGAGATTATGCATGTTCTTATAAAACCTATGTAAATACTTTATGGACACTTTGAGAGTGAAGTGTCTATGATTATGATATGTAGATGTGTTGATTGAAAGGCTATTCTGATGAACACATAATGAACATGATGTGAAAGGTTTTCTCACATAGAATGATTCTAGGTTGAAAGGTTTGCTCACCTAAAATGAATCAAGCATATTAGACTAGAATAGCTTGAAGTTGTGACATAAGATCCCTTGATGAATAGCTTGACTTGGTAAGATAAGACCATTTCATAGTAGCTTGAGTATAAGACCTCATGGTAGCCTTGGATTGAGAAATCATACTCCTCCTAAGGGTAGCTTACACTAGTATCATAGAATACTTGCATGGTTGCATGACTTGGTTAGACCAAATCAATTCATGGTAGCTTGGATGGAGCAATAGTATCTTTCCTCGAATAGCTTGAACTTGCATAATAGTACGCTTTCCATGATAGCTTGGCTTAGCATAATGTAGTTATGTTAGCTAGATGATTAGCTTGGTCTAGCCTAGTATGATGCTATTCCTTTGGTAGCCTATAAATGACGAATAAAAATCATTTATGTATGATTGCCTAACGTGGTACTTAGTATGGGTGGGATTATGGGGTATTATCCATGCATTGCACAAGTATTACTTGAAGCTACTTATGAAGTCTTCTCTTATATGTTGTATTCTTATCTTGGATTGTTGCTATAGTTGCCTTCCATGATATGTTGGACTAAAGGTGAAGGTTCCCTTGTCTATGAGAATTAAGCTAAGGGTGAGATCAAAAGATGTAAGTATGTTTATGATAACCTAAAGGTGGTATTTAGTATGGATGAGATTATGGGGTCTTATTCATGCATTGCACAAGTATGCTTTGAGGTTACTTGAGAAGTAGTTCTCTTATGATATGAAGGGCTAAGGGTTGGAAAATTCTTGTATAATGCCTACGTTGGAGATTATGCCTATGACTATGTTGGTGTCTCTTATGCTTATAGTTTAAGTTTTATAAAGTATCTCTTATGATTATGGTATATTTCTTATGTTGACTAACCCTTATGTTATACTCTTATGGTATTATGCTAGCTATCATATTTATTAGATTTTGTACTAACGCATACTCTTGCCTACATTCTTATCAAATGTAGGGTTTGGCGATCTTGAGTTCCATTCTCGTGGCTAGGTTCTTAGTAGAAGCAAGGAGTTGAAGACTTGGTGAGTCCTCATAGCATCGAGGATTTGATCACCTTTTATTTATGTCTTTCATTTATGTTTTAGACTATTGTATGGGTTGTGTCCCAAGTGTTATTCAAAGTTATTTATATGGTTTGAGACAAAGTGTTAAAGACTTCCTCTTCGTTTTATGAGACTTCGATTGTTATGAAAAATATTTTTAAATTTCCACACTTTTCTTTTATCTTATGTTATGATATGCTGAGTGGCTTACATGGAGTCCTTTGGGGTTCTATGTGCCATGTTACATCTAGAGTGTACCCCTGGGTTGTGACACCTAGCCACTACCTCAAGTCCACGAAGGAGACCACGGCTCGTGGGGCCCCACGTAAGACCTGGCAGCTCACTTAAAGTGAAGGGTGTTTTGGGTCATTCCGATTTTAGTCCAACTTAAGTGAGGTCATTTTGCCTTAACTTAGGGTCACTATATAAGTCATATTTACTCAAAAACCAACCTATTCATCTCATTATTTCCAAAAACCAAATTAATCCCCAAAAGCTCTCCTCTAAAAAATTCTCTCTCTAGAAAACTCAAAGAAGAAGCAGAAGAAGAAGAAGAAGAAGAAGAAGGAGAGAAGCTAGGGTTCAAGAAGAAAGGTTTTTCACACCAAATTAATAGGGCTTTGTGATCAAGGTATGTTAGTCTTTCATCCATGGAGTCCCTTCAAAATCCCAATTTCAAAGATAGAAATCCCCAAAAGTTAGGGTTTGATTCCAAAGTCATGGGTTCCTTTCGAAATCAAATCTAATGATCGAATTATGTTATATTAAGTATAAATTTATGATTTCCTATGGTTTTTGTGATGAATCCCTAAGAACCCATGAAATCCCCATATTATTCAATTGTAATTTGTGTTGTGTCTTTGTTCCTGAAAGAAAAATGCTACGAAATTATGCATTAAGTGATTGAGCTACTTGAATTATGATGATATCCATGTCTAATTTTTTGAAATTTAGATGTGTTGATTTGATATGAGCTTTGAACCTTGAAAGGGTAAATTATGAGAATTATGCATGTTTTTATGGAATCTATGTATATGTGTTAAGAACATTTTGAGAATGAAGTGTCTATGATTATGATGTAGTTGTTGTGTTGTTGAAAGGATATTATCATATACACACTTATGAATGAATATGATATGATGTGAAATGTTTTCTCACAATATGAAGGTTCTAAGGTTGAAAGGCTTTCTCACCTATTGGACTTATATGTAGACATGGAGGGTGAAAGGTTATTCTCAAGCATGATCTAAGAGCTATCTTATGAATTAAGCATGAATATGAATTAAGTCAAGACTTAATATGAACTCCGTGGGAATTAATACTTAGCACCGAGTAGATATTGAATATGAGATGGAAGCTTTTACACTAGTTGAGTCCAGCTTTCCAATGGGATCCTTTTACACTAGTTGAGTCCGGGTTCCCAAACTATGTCTCATGAGATAGAGTCCTGTTACGCAAGTTGAGTCCGGGTTTCTAGTAGAATTCTACTTATCCCATAAACTATGTGCCCCCATAGGTTATTTAGCTAGTGGATCAACCTAATCTAAAAGTATGGTTCTACCTTAGGCAAGTAGGACACCCCTTTTCGGTGTGGGCCATGTATAGCTCACATTGTTGCATGTCAGTTAAGGCTTATTCCCATAACAACAACAACAAGAATATGAATTATGAACTATGGTTACTCAAGAAGCTTTTATACAAGTTTTCAAGGTTTTAAAGATGATGATGACTATGTTGACTATATTTATGACTTATATTTTTCCAATCTCTTTCTGATGATGTTTAAACTTGATAAATTCCATGCTTTCAAATGAAATGTCCATTTTTTCATGTTTTCAATGTTTTTATGCATGGCTATCATACTTGGTGCATTTTGGTACTAACACCTACTTTTCCTACATTTTCCCCATGTGTAGGGTTCGGTTCTTGAGGTGATCATTCTTGAGGTTACAGCTTGGACTTGAGTATCTTCCCATCTTGGTGAGTCCTCGTGGTTCGAGGATGGGTTTTTCATACGTTGTAGTTCCTTTTATGTACTTTCCCTTTTCGAACATGTTGAATGGGCTAGGCCATATTTCATTCAAAGATTATAATAAATGGCTATATTGAGACTAAGTGTCTAGACTTCCGCTTTCCTTTATGAAACTTTTTAGACTTGAATTGTGTCTTTACTCTTATTGTTCTATTGCTTATCTTATGAGAACTAAGTGGCTTGTATAGAGTCCTTAGGGGTTCTATACGTCGTGTTACATCTAGGGGGTACCTCTGGGTCGTGACAAAGTTGGTAATTAGAGCACAAGATTTAGAATGATCCTAGGATGATGTCTCATAAGCCACGTCTAGTAGAGTCTTGTTCATACGTGTGAAGCGCGCCACATTTAGGATGATAGGCTACAACATGATTAGGAAACTTCACTTCTTCATTAATCTAAGTCGTGCCATAGAGTTTAACTCTATAAAATATCTCTCATAATCCTTGCCTATGTTCTTCAGGATATGAATACTATAAGGGCTAATGCTAGAAGGATGGAAGGTGATAATATGGAACAAAGAGATCCTCTTCAAGATCATTAAGCTCCAGTTGATCCTTTGGTCGAGAATGTTAAACATGCGAAGTTTAGGGCGACTCTTCAAGTATTGTCTCAGGTCGTGATGGCTCAAGCCAATAGAGAGGTTTTAGCTCTGGTGAATCCTAATGTGAATTCAACAATTTCAAGAGTGAGGGATTTTGTAAGAATAAAACCACTAGAATTTAATGGCTCTAAAATTGAGGAAGATCCTCAAGAGTTTATAGACAAGGTCTATAAGGTACTTGCTATTATGGGAGTGACTCCGGAAGAGAAGGCAGAGTTAGCCTCTTACCAACTAAAAGGTGTTGATCAACTGTGGCATAACCAATGGAAGGAGGAGAGGTTGGTAGGAGCGGGTCCTATAGAATGGGAGATGTTTAAATCGGAGTTTCTTGATAGATTTTTCCCCCTTGAGTTGAGGGAAGCTAAGATGCAAGAGTTCATTAACCTTCATCAAGGAAGTATGAGTGTGAGGAAATATGCTCTTAAGTTCACCCAACTATCAAAGTATGCTCCAACTATGGTGGTGGATTCAAGGGCTAAGATGAATAAATTTGTGATGGGAATGTCCAACATAGTATTCAAAGAATGTCGTACGGCAATGCTTGTTCAAGATATGGATATTTCACCTCTCATGGTGCATTCCCAACAAATAAAGGAAGAGAAACTCAAGGAAAATAATAGAGAGGTGAAAAGAGCTAGGACTGGTAATGGAAACTTCTCCAATCCTAGGTCCGATGGACAAGGTCGACCAAGGTTTAGACAAAGGTTTTCCAACTAAGGTTCCTCTAGCGCTCCTCCAAGGGTCAACAAGGATAGGGTGTCCAACCCTAAATCTTAAGGAGGTAATGGTAGTGGCTCTTATGTGACTAGGCATATTTGTGAAAAGTGTGGAATGAAGCATGATGGTAAGTTCCTAGATGGCACGGATGGTTGCTTTGGTTGTGGAAAGAGTGGTAACAAGATTAGAGATTCTGCGATGATTAAGGTTCAAGGAAGAGAAGGCAAGCAAGCTCCTCCTAGCGGTTCAAACTCTAGTGCTCCCAAGAAAAACCGCTTCTATGCTCTCAAAACACGAGGTGAACAAGAAAGCTCCACGGATGTAGTGACCGGTATCTTAAATGTTTTTCTTATTTATGTGAATGCCTTGTTGGATCCCGGTGCTACTTTATATTTTGTGACACCCTATGTGGCAATGAGGTTTGATGTTCCTCCAAAATTGTTATTAGAACCTTTATCTGTCTCTACTCCTGTTGGTGATTCAGTGGTGGCTAAAAGGGTTTATATAAGATGTCCCATTTCCTTATCCCATAGAGTTACTCTTGTTGACTTGGTAGAGCTTGACATGTTAAATTTTGATGTGATTCTTGGTATGGATTTGTTGCATGCATGTTATGCCTCTATTGATTGTAGAACTCGGGTGGTTAGATTCCAATTTCCGAATGAGCCTATCTTAGATTGGAAAGGGGGAAATTCTATGCCTAGAGGTCAATTTTTGTCATACCTTAATGCTAGAAAGATGATCTCCAAAGGTTGCTTTTACCATGTTGTTAAGATGAGGGATGTAGATTCTAAAACCCCTTCACTTGAGTCGGCTCCCGTTGTTAATGAGTTCCCAGAAGTTTTCCCCAATGTTTTGCCCGGTATTCCTCCCGAGCAAGAAATAGATTTTGGTATTGACCTTCTTCTGGATACGCAACATATCTCTATTCCTCCTTATAGAATGGCTCCGGCGGAGCTAAAAGAGTTGAATGAGTGACTAAAGGATTTGTTAAATAAGGGTTTCATCCGACCAAGTATCTCTCCATGGGGTGCTCCGGTGTTGTTTGTTAGAAAGAATGATGGGTATCTTAGAATATGTATTGATTATCGTCAATTGAACAAAGTGACCATTAAGAACAAGTATCCTTTTCCAAGAATTGATGACTTGTTTGACCAACTTTAAGGGGCTAGTTATTTCTCTAAGATTGATCTTCGTTCGGGCTATCACCAATTGACGGTGAGAAGGGATGATATTCCAAAGACTGTTTTTCAAACCCGATATAGTCATTATGAGTTTTTGGTAATGTCGTTTGGGTTGACGAATGCTCCGACGGCATTTATGGATTGATGAATAGGATGTTTAGACAATACCTTGATATGTTCGTAATTGTGTTTATTGATGATATTTTGATCTATTCCAGGAGTGAGAATGAACATGCGGACCATTTGAGAATTATGTTGCAAGTTCTTAAGGACCAACAACTTTTTGCAAAGTTTAGCAAGTGTGAATTTTTGTTAAAGTTCGTAGCTTTCCTTGGTCATATTGTGTCAAGCAAGGGGATTGAGGTAGATCCTAAGAAGACATATGCAGTCAAGAGTTGGCCTAGACCTCTAACTCCTTCCGACGTTAGAAGCTTTTTGGGTTTGGCCGATTACTATAGAAGGTTTGTTGGGGGATTTTCATCCATTGCTTCTCCTTTGACATCTTTGACTCAAAATAAGGCTAAGTTCATGTGGTCGGAAGCTTGTGAGAAAAGTTTCCAAGAGTTGAAAGATAGACTTACTTCCGCTCCGGTGTTGACCTTACCGGAAGGTACAAATGGTTTTGTGGTGTATTTTGATGCCTCTAGAGTTGGGTTGGGATATGTGCTTATGAAAAATGCTAATATGATTGCCTATGCTTCAAGGAAATTCAAGGCAACTTAAAGTCCATGAGAAGAATTATCCTACCCATGACCTTGAGTTAGCGGCGGTTGTGTTTTCCTTAAAAATTCCATGTGGATGTTTTCACCGATCATAAGTGTCTACAATATATGTTTAGTAAAAGGGACTTGAATCATCGCCAAAAAAGGTGGATAGAACTCTTGAAGGATTATGATATAAGTGTCCTTTATCACCCCGGTAAATTTAATGGGGTAGTGGATGCTCTTAGTAGATTGTCCATGGGTCGTGTGGCTCATGTAGAGGATGAAAAGAAAGAGTTGGTTCGTGATGTGCATAGGTTGGCCCGACTAGGTGTGTTCAACTAGTGGATTCAACCAAGGGTGGTGTCATGGTCCATAATGGTTTCGAATCGTCCTTTGTGATGGATGTGAAGTCTAAGCAAGGTCTTGATCCATACTAGTTGAGTTGAAAGAGGCGGTACTTAAGAAGTCCGTTCAGGCTTCCTCCTAAGGTGGAGATGGGGTGCTTAATTATCAAGGTTGGTTATGTGTTCCGAATGTTGAGGATTTGAGGGAACAGTTTTTAGAGTAAGCCCATATTTCTCGGTATTCTATTCACCCGGGAGCCACCAAGATGTACCGTGATATCCGAGAAGTTTATTGGTGGAATGGAATGAAGAAATATATTGTGGGATTTGTGGCCAAGTTTCCTAATTGTCAACAAGTTAAGATTGAGCATCAAAGGTCGGAAGGCTTACCCCAAGATATAGATATTCCCACTTAGAAATGGGAAAATGTAAACATGGACTATACTGTTCGTTTGCCTCGCATCTGGAGACAACATGATTCTATTTGGGTCATTATAGATCGGATGACAAAATCATCTCACTTTATTCTCGTCAAGGTTTCTTTTTCGACGGAATACTATGCTAAGCTATATATAAGGGAAATGGTGAAGTTGCATGGGGTTCCTTTATCCATTATTTCTGTTCGGGGTACCCAATTTACTTCTCACTTTTAGAAGTCATTCCAAAAAGGTCTTGGCACTAAGGTTAAGCTTAGCACGGCTTTTCATCCCCAAAGCAATGGGAAAGAAGAGCGTACCATCCAATCATTGGAAGATATGTTAAGGGAATGTGTAATAGACTTCAAGGGTAATTGGGATGACCACTTGCCATTAATAAAGTTTGCCAACAATAACAGCTATCACTCAAGTATCAGTATGGCTCCCATTGAACCCTTGTATAGTAGGAGATGTAGGTTTCCCGTTGGTTGGTTTGAGGTGGGTGAAGTTGCTTTGATTGGTCCCGAGATAGTTTATCAAGCCATTGAGAAAGTTCGACTCATTAGGGAGAAGTTGAGAACGGCTCAAAGTAGACAAAAGTCTTATGCCAATGTGAGAAGAAGGGATCTAGAATGTAAGGTTAATGATTGGATCTATCTAAAAATCTCACCCATGAAGGGTGTGACGAGGTTTGGCAAGAAGGGGAAACTTAGTCCCCGGTATGGAGGCCCATACCAAATTTTGAGACGTATTGGGAAAGTTGCCTATGAGTTATATTTTCCGAATGAGTTAGCTTTGGTTCATCCGGTATTTCATGTTTCTATGCTTAAGAAGTGTATTGGAGATCCGGCATCCATAATTCCCCTAAAAGGGTTGGGAGTTGACGAAAGTCTTTCATATGAAGAGGTTTCGATAGAGATCCTAGACCGGTAAGTCAAGAGATTGAGAAACAAGGAAATAGATTACGTAAAGGTTTTATAGAGAAATCACTTAGTTGAGGGTGCTACTTGGGATCTTGAGGCCGATATGAAGTCCCGATATCCTCATCTTTTTCCTTCTACTCCTATTCTAGCTTAAGGTAAGTAGTTCCTCTTGAGTTTCCTAATTTTGGGAGTCATGTCTATTATGTGAGTTTATCAATGATTTCCCCTATGTTATGCATGTTCTTGAGAAATTTATGTTTAGTAAGAAAATGAGTTTTATATGATTGATGTTCCTCATGATGTTGTTCATTGAGTACGAATTATTTATATGCTTCATGAGATTAATTGATGAACATGTTTTATATGTATATGCTTTTCTTGAGTAAATGACATAACGGTTCCATGAGATTGTGTTGAGAGTGCTTTTAGCTTGGAGAAGGTAGTTCCTCCTAAACCATGAGAAATGTTTAAATGTTTCATGCATAATGGGTTGTTAGATGTAGTTCCTACTTCCTTGTGATGCATTGAGTGTGTTTAAGTTGGAGTTGATGTTTCCTCCTTTGAATTGTGCATTATTATAATGTTGCATGCATGATGGGCTGGTAGTCTTGAGTCTTTACTTCCGTAAGGTGTCTAGATTGTCATTCGAGGACGAATGATCCCAAGGGGGAGATATTGTAACATTCCGTAAACTAGTAGGCTAAACTAGAGCTAAATGTGAGGGTTATAGTCAAGGAAGAAGTGCAAGGGCCAAGGGAGCGGGCTAAGGTAGCCTACATTGGTGTAGGCACTTCCCCACCTACCACGCCCACCACCACGAATTGTGGTCAAGACCATGGCTCGTGGTGGGCTAGGCAGTAGCCTCCCCAAATCTGCCAAAAATATGCCCCTCTTCACGAGCCATTTAACGGCTCATGGTGAAGGACACGCTCGTGGGAAGGCTCATGGAGGGGATTTGGTTGTGAGAGGGTGGAAAGAAAGTGGCAAGCCACTGCCTCAAGGCCTACGAGAGGGACAATGGCTCATGGCAAGCACCATGGCTCGTGGAGCCCCTCGTGAAGATGCCTTGGGCTTGTGGGCTAAAGGCACTTATTGCCTAACCACTACCTCAAGTCCACGAAGGGAACCACGGCTCGTGGTCATGACCACGTCTCGTGGGGCCCTACGTAAGACCTGGAAGCTCACTTAAAGTGAACGGTGTTTTGGGTTATTCTGATTTTAGTCCATCTTAAGTTAGGCCATTTTGCCTTAACTTAGGGTCATTATAGATGTCATTTTTACTCAAAAACCAACCTATTCAAATCATTATTTCCAAAACCCAAATCAATTCCCAATAGCTCCCCTCTCAAAAATTCTCTCTCTAAAAACACAAAGAAGAAGAAGAAGAAGAAGAAGAAGAATAAGGAGGAGGAGGAGGAGGAGGAGGAGGTGGTGGTGGAGGAGGAGGAGGAGGAGGAGGAGGAAAAGGAGAGAAGCTATGGTTGAAGAAGCAACACTTTTTCACACCAAATTCATAGGGCTTTGTGATCAAGGTTTGGTAGTCTTTTATTCATGGAGTCTCTTCAAAATCCCAATTTCAAAGATAGAAATCCCCAAAATTTAGGGTTTGATTCCAAAGTCATGGGTTCCTTTCAAAATCGATTCTAATGATTGAATTGTGTTATATTAAGTATAAATTGATGATTTCCTATGATTATTATGATGAATCCCCAAGAACCCATGAAATCCCCATAGTACTCAAGTGTAATTTGTGAAGTGGGTCTTTTTTTAAGAAAGAAGAATATTATGAAATTATGCATGTAGTGACTGGGTTACTTGAATTGTGATGATATCCATGTCGAATATATTGAATTCTAGATTTGTTGATTGATATGAGCATTAAACCTTGAAAGGGTAAAGTATGAGAATGATATATGTTAAGGAATCTATGTATATGTTTTAAGAACACTTTGAGAGTGAAGTGTCTATGATTATGATGTAAGTTGTTGTGTTGATGAAAGGATATTTTCATATACACACTTATGCATGAATATGATATGATGTGAAAGGTTTTCTCACCTATTGAATCTATATGTAGACATGGACGGTGAACGGTTATTCTCACGCATGATCTAAGAGCTATTTTATGAATTAAGCACGAATATGAATTAAGTCAAGACTTAATATGTACTCCGTGGGAATTAATGCTTAGCACCGAGTGGATATTGAATATGATATGGAAGTTTTTACACTAGTTGAGTCTGTCTTCCCAATGGGATTCTTTTACACTAGTTGAGTCAAGGTTCCCAAAGTACGTCTCATGAGATGGAGACCTTTTACGCAGGTTGAGTCTTGGTTTCTACTAGCATTTTCCTTATCCCATAAAATATGTTCTCCCATAGGTTATTTAGCTAGTGGATCCACCTAAGCTAAAATTATGATTCTCTCTACCTTAGGCAAGTAGGACACCCCTTTTCGGTGTGGGTAACACCGAGGGATCATGTATAGCTCACATGGTCTCATGTCGGTTAAGGCTTATTCCCACAACAACAAGAATATGAATTATGAACTATGGTTAGTCAAGAAGCTTTTATATGAGTTTTCAAGGTTTTAAAGAGGATTATGAATAGGTTGATTATGTTTATGACTTATGCTTTTCCACTTTCTTTATGATGATGTTTAAACTTGATAAATTTCATGGTTTCAAATGAAATGTCCCTTTTTGCATGTTCTTAATGTTTTTATGCATGGCTGTCATACTTAGTGCATTTTTGTTCTAACACCTAGTACTTTTCCTACATTTTCCCCATGTGTAGGGTTCAGTTCTCGAGTTGATCATTCTTGTTGCTAGAGCTTGGACTTGAGTATCTTCCGAGCTTGGTGAGTCCTCATAGTTTGAGGACGGCTTTTTCATATGTTGTAGTTCCTTTCATGTACTTTCCCTTTTCGGACATGTTGTGTGGGCTAGGCTCTATTTCATTTAAAGATTGTAATAGATGGCTATATTGAGACTAAGTGTCTAGACTTCCTCTTTCCTTTATGAAAATTTTTAGACTTGAATTGTGTCTTTACTCTTATTGTTCTATTGCTTATGTTATGAGAACCAAGTGGCTTGTATGGAGTCCTTTGGGGTTCTATACGCCATGTTACATCTAGGGGGTACCCCTGGGTCGTGACAACAACTGATCCTTGAATTATGATCAATGAAAACTCAAACATTTTAACAATTTCCATAACTAATGGGGCATTTGAAAATAGAGAGATAAAAGAAATAAACCAATCAAACGACTATAATAAAACCAAACAATACAAAATACTACAAGTATCCCAAAAATAAAACTGAAAGTAACAAAATACAATCAAAAGGGGAATATTGGCACAAGTGCCCTCACCCCACCTAATAAAATTGTAGTGTCCTTAATGTGAAATAAAATAAATGAGTATGGGAGGAAAGGTAAAAATACCCCTGTCACGCTATGCTTGTAGATTACTCGTATCAGGAATCTCAAAAGGAGTGGTATCATCGTCGACATCAGTGCTTGGCAAAATGATCACTAGAGGCAGCAAAGTGGGCTCAACTAGGGCATCAGTGTCGGGCACATCAATAGGAGGAATGGTGGAGTATAAAAAGACGCCACGTGTACCAACTTAGAAGGTCTTCTCAAGGGAACTCTCCAAATTAGCATGAACCACCGTCTCCTCTAGATCCCACAGCCTCGTCAATGTCAATGCAATTCGCTGCTCAACCTTCTCTCCTCAGCTCGTCCTAATCTATCTCCTCAACCAAATCATTATAGGCCATATCTTTATCTCTCTCGGCACTACCATTCAAAGCTACATCATATCCACTCAGCTTCTCAACCATACTCGGTGGAAGCTCACCACTAGGTACTGAAGTAGGTGCAGACTCGAGCACAACAGGCAAGGGAACCTCACCCCAAAGCATAGATATGTTTATAGACCTCAACTGGTCTACATCAACCCTTACAGAAAATATCTCATCCATAGTCAAAGATCGAACGCCCAAACTACCCTCAGCCATCTCTCGGGCCTCTAGCCTAGCAGTAAGTTTATCCAAGCTCACATCATATGACTATATAGAAGCCTCACACTAAGTCAACCTAACTCTCAGTGGGGAAAAGGAAACCTCAATTTCCAAATAAATCATCAAGGGTACATCTTTCTCAACCCTCGCAACCCTCATATCTGCAAATCGGGAAAGATTTCCATTTTGATAGATTATGGTCTTGCTCAAGGGGGTGGAAGATAAGAGTTGGGGCAGGTGCAGCCGCAACAGAAGAAGAAGTAGATGGTACTAAGGAAGTCTTAAGTATACATGCTGCTCCACATAAGGAGCGGATGGAGTGGCCTCAGTCGTAAGAGAGGCGAGATCAACCACGAGCATAGTGTCTAGTGGTGGCAACTTCTTTCGAGTCCCATTATCCTATAAGTAATCAGCCTCGATCCTCTAAATTTCATTGGAAAAGGCTATAGTTCTCCTAAAATCAGTTTTCCCCCAAAATGGAACTCATGCATATCCACACAGTAGTGTGATCAAGACCAAAAATGGGAGTGAGGTTTACTCATGTTTGTCCCTCATCAACATCTCATCTACAATGATCGACCCCAAATTAATCTTTTCTCTATCTATGATTGTACCAACTAAAACAACATTTGGGTGCCTAAGGATGGACTTGTTTTGTGAAGGCATGATACCACTACTTATAAAAGTAAACCAGTATCAAGCCCTAATATTTATATCCCTCTTCTTTATTCTTGCATCATCAGCCTTCCAGAGAGGAGAAGTATCGGAGATAAGTCGTGTCAACCAATCTTTGAGCTTCTCGAGATTATAATGCATATGTATTGTATACATGTCAGCCTAATTTTCTAGCATGCCTAGGGCAGTGTTGATTGCAACTGCATGGAATTGTACCATCTTACAATGCACCTCAACTTCATTCAAAGGTTCAGCTTCCAAATTGTGTCCTTCCTCTTCTTTGGCAAGGTCTGTGCATTGGTCGTATAAAACTCTCAGACCCAAGATGAAACATATGGACTTTGAGGCTTTATAAACCCCTCAAACTTGTGAAATTGAATCATGTCCCAGATAGCTGGGTAGTCACTCATGGGACCATTAGTATAGAGTTGTCTCTCCTCTAGGATTGTGCATTCCCCAGCAGCGTTGAGCTTGTTGAGTGCCTTTGTAGAAATGATCATAAGAGCACGAGATGTAGGTGCCTTAGCTTGAGAGGGTAGGAACATCTTGGACTGGATGTGTGTTATTTTTCTAGCAACAACCTTCAGGTTTCTCACTCACACCGAGCGTGGATTGGTTTTTTGTTGTCTTAAAGCCCAGACAACTCATTAATAGAGATCCCCCTATGCCTTTTTGATGGAGGAGGAAAGGATTCTATGTTAGATTCCATATGAGAGGAGATAACTTGCTTGCCTTTCGTTTTAACCATTTTCTTGCAAGGCACAATCATAGAAACATAGATGTGGTGAAGGTTAGTTGAAATCAAACCTAAAGGAAATGCATTTCAAAATTTTGTCCTGAGCCTCACTGTCACGACCCAGGGGTACCCCCTAGATGTAACATGGCACATGGAACCCCGAACGACTCCATGTAAGCCACTTAGCATATCATAACATAAGATAATAGAAAAGTACGGAAATTTAAAACATTTTTTCAATACAATGGAAGCCTCATAAAATGAAGCAGAAGTCTATTACACTTGTCTCAAACAACCTAATATTTGAAAAGAATTAGAGACATAGCCCATACAAAGGTCTAATCATAAAAGAAAGACATAAAATAAAAGGGTGATCAAATCATTGATTCTTGAGGACTTACCAAAACTTATCTTCTTGATCTACTATGAACCTTGCCACGAGGATGGAAGTCAATATCACCGAACCCTACATTTGATAAGAATGTAGGCAAAAGTATGTGTTAGTATAATAATGTACTAAATATGATGGCTAGCATAAATCATCAATATAAGCATATAAGAGGCATTAGTCAACACAAGACCTATACCATAATCTTAATTGACAATAACATAAGTCATAAGTATAAGAGACATCATCATAAGACATAGGCTATAACATGATAGACAAAAATCATAACTTGGGAGCATAAGAGATAACATCATAGAAATAGGCATAAACAATGCATTTAGAACAACATAACATAAGACAAACACTCCATAAGCCACCTCAAGGAAAGCTTGTGCAAAGCATGGATAAGATCCCATAATCTCACTCATGCTAAGTAAGTCACTTTAGGTCCTTATTCATCTTTATCATCTTTTGATCTCATCCTTAGCTTATTTTTCATAAACAAGGGAACATTCACCTTTAGTCAATCATATCAAGGAAAGCAACTTATGGCCATAATCCAAGTTAAGCATGCATCATACAAATACATAGTCCTAAGCATATTCATTACATAGATCATCATAACAAAAGAGGAACATACCATAGACACCCTCAAAGCATACTTGTGCAATGCATGAATAAGGCCCCATAAATCTCACTCATGCTAAGTAAAGCTTCTTGAGTAACCATAGTTCATACTAGACTTGACCTTGTGGGAATTATCCTTAACCAACATAAATCATGTGAGCTTACATGGAATCCGGTGTTACCCACACTGAAAAGTGTTGTCCTACTTGCCTAAGGTAGAACCATACTCTTAGCTTAGGTGGATCAAATAGCTAAGTAACCTATGGGGGAACGTAGTTTATGGGATAAGGATATTGCTACTAGAAATCTAACCTTTCTAACGAAAGAGCTTCCATTTCAAGAGATTGATTCTAGAAACCCGGCCTTTCTAATGGAAGAGCTTCTATCTCATATTCAATATCCACTCGGTGCTAAGCATTAATTCCCACGGAATACAATTAAGTCTTGACTTAAGTATTCATGGAAGAATGTATTGGCACTCAATCCAACATAATTCATAGGATAGCTCATAGATCATGCGTGAGAATAACCTTTCACCGCCCATGTCTTCATATAGATTCAATAGGTGAGAATAGACTTTCAACCTTAGAATCATCATATTGTGAGAAAACCTTTCACATCATATCATATTCATACAGAGGTGTGTAAATGAGAATATCATTTCAATTAACACTACAATTACATGATAGTCATAATCAATTTACCCTCAAAGTGATCTTAAAGCATATACATAACCTTTATAAAACATGCATAATATCATATATTTCCCTTTCAAGGGTCAAAGCTCATATCAAACCAGCACATCTAGAATGACTACATTAGACATGGATATAATCACAATTCAAACAATCAAATCACTACATGCATAATCTCATATACTCATAATATAGGACATGTGGGTAAAGTCCTTCCAAAATGATACCATATACAAATCAACATACATAATAGCTTCACTCTCCAGGCCTTAACATTTCTAGTTCATTCATATTAGCTTTTACTCTCAAGGCCCTGGAAATCACATTCATACTACAAGCCTTAATCTCAAGCAATACTTCCCATGGTCACCATATATGCCTGATTCTCAAGACAATCTAACCACATGCTTCATTCTTAAGCAATTTTAATTATATATCATCATATAAATTCAATCTCAACATTACTAACCATGATTCATCATATAAGCCCTAATATAATCAATTCATGTCAACAATCTTTACTTTTAAGCAATTCATATCTAGGTGCTCTAATCTCAAGAAATTCATAAAGTAATTCATCAATCTTAGAAGATCACATCTAAACCCTCAATTTCCCTTTTCATGACATAAAACCAAACTATATCAATTTCACCTTAGAATCTTAGGTTAATCAAGAATATATGTATAATCATACTAAATCATGTAATTAGTTCATAAACAATCATAAACAACCATTATCCACTCAATTGGATCAACATACAACAATACCCACAATATAGGAAGAAACCCTAACTAGAATTGGCGTTCATTTTCACAATTGGGGGAAATATGGGGTCTTCGTGGATGAAAGGAGTCCAAGAATTAATAAGCCATCATACCTTGATTACAAAGCCTAGCAATCTTGAAACAATGGAGTCTTGACCTAGCTTGACCCTCATCTTCTTCTTATGTCTAGAGAGAGGATTTTTTAGAGGGAATTGGGTTCATTTTGGTGGGTTTAGAAATAATTATTTGGAATGAATAAATTAAGGGTCTAAAGTCCTTATATAGTTGGTCTAAACTAGGGTAAAACAACGTCACTTAATAACTAATTCATTCCGGAAAGTTACTATCATGACCCGAGTCTAGGCCCCGGATGTGACACGACGTACTTGACCCCGAAGGGGTCTTATACAAGCCTCATAGCATTAATTCATCACTTAGGTAATCAAAAAGTGCGAAATTTAAACTTTTCTTAATAAAACCAACAATCAAAAAATCATTTATAAAGCAGCGGAATACTAAAGTCTCACATGTCCATCTTAAGACAAAACTTAACAAGATAGGGTCACGGCCCTTTTACAAACAAAGTCTTAACAATAGTCTTAAAACATAAAGGAACTACAAACATTAAAAGTCCTTGTCCTCGATCTATGAGGACATACCAAAAGATGTCTTGGAAGAAGTCTAGTCCAATCTCCAACTAAAGAGATACTCAATTACCGCAACCTACACTTGAAGTAAAAATAAGAGAATATGGGTTAGCACACAAAATGTACTAAGTATGATGACTATGCAAAAACATGCTTAAAAGGACAGTTTTGTTGGAAAGTCATGCTAGTATGCTATTTTGTTAAAACCTCATAAATGTTGATATAAGAGGCATAATATAAGTCACAACCAACATACAAGTCACACTTTCACATTTGAACAATATCACATATACATATATACCTTTACATTTACCTTTAGCCTCCACTTCAAGTAACCTTCATGCTACACCTTGTGCAATGTATGGATAGCATCTCATACCACCATCCACACCAAGGTGCCACATTAAGATCACCAAAAGTGAAATTACCATTCGTCTTCTCCACCTTTTCACAATAAAGCATATAAGAACCATAAACATCACATTATCACATTAATACCAACATCTAAAATAACTCTAAGTCATACTTGTACAATGTGCAAGTGGTACTCCTTTGAAGTCACCATAGATAAGGCACATTCATTTACAATAGTCAAGACAAGGAAGTAACTCATAATACAATCCAAGTATAGCATGCATCATCTACATCAAAGCATATAAGAGACAACATTCTTCATTAGCTTCATTACAAGAGCCCATTCATTTATTAACATTATAAGGAACAAACCATGACCTCTCACAAATGCCTACTTGTGCAATGTATAGATGGTGTCCCATTCCACCACCCACACTAAGTAGTACATCCTTAAGAAACCATAGTTCATTAACATTATTGTGGGGGTAAGCCTTAACCGACATAGACCATGTGAGCTTGACATGGAATCTTGGTGTCACACTCACCGGATAAAGGGATTCCTACCTGCCTAAGGTAGGACCATCGTTTGTTTAGCCTTAAGTGAATCCACTAGCTAGACCTATGTGGACACATAGTTTAAGGGATAGGGAGATTTCTACTAGATTCCCCGCCTCTACTCAGATGAGTATCCATCTCAAGAGATTGCTACTAGGTGACCCGCCTCAACTCAGATGAACACCCATCCCAATCCATATCCACTTGGTGCTCGGCATTATTCCCCATGGAGTACATTACATTCTTTACATTAGTGTGTTATGGGATAAGGGATTGCTACTAGATACCCCGCCTCTCAGATGAGCATCCATCACGAACCCAATATTCATTCATTCATTGGAAAGCTCAAAGATTCAAAGATGAGAATAGCCTTTCACCTATGAATCCCCTTATTCTGAGAAAGTCCTTTCACAACAAGTCTTTTCATTCATTAGAGTACAATTGAGAAATAGCCTTTCAATAGACTCCACATTCATAACATTTTCATTAAACTCATTCGTTCGTTCGTTCGTTCGTGTGTGTGTATGTGAGAATAGCCTTTCACATAATCACTATCATTTACAAGTGTTAATAGGGAGATAACATTCAATCCTAACACAAATTAGCTTCTAATCATGATCATCATTCACTCATTTAGATCACACACATGCTTCACTTCACATTCATATATACAACATATTGATAATACTTCAACTCCTCACATTATGCCTTCAAGGCCATGATCACAATGTACATAGTAAGTAAACACCTCCACCATTCAAGTGGATCAACATCTAATTCACCATTCAAGAAATAAATCATAACTTGCCCCTTCAAGGCCATTCTCACAAGTCATCAATTCATCATCAATCTACCATACTTAAGCATAAACAAGAATACCATCCAATAACCCAAAGCAATTTAGACATATTCCAATAATAAGCTTCCATAAACAACAAACCCACCTCATAATGACACAATTTAGGAGTTGAGAGAAATCATGGGTTCATAGAGTAAAAATTATATTAAATATCAATATAATCATAGTTTGGCATTAGAAACCTTTTGAAAACATTTGATGAAATAACCCATATGATTGAGTAAAACCCTAAGTTTTTCATGAACTAGAAATCTTTGAAATCTATTTGGAATTGACTCTAGGGATAGAAGCTATCCCTAGATGAAGGATCACCATACCTTTGCTAAGATTCCCCAAGAGATTTGATGAAGAAACCACCTTGAATCAAAATCCTAGCTCCAACTTCTTGACCTTCTTCAATGGAGGATTGTAGAGAGAGAAATATTTGAGAGGAGGTGGGTTTCTTTTTAATTTTAATTGGAGAGACTTAAATGAAAGAATTTAAGTCTAAAAGGGTTTTATAGTTTCTAGGAAAGGAATAGAATAATAGGGACTCAACTTAGGAAAAGAATTAAGGACCCACAAAGTTTAAACTTAAAAGTTTGTACTAAACCCGTCTAAGCTCGCCCTTTGCACCCCTTGACTCGCCAAGGGAACTAGGCGACTCGCCTAATGGCCCTTGGCTCGCCCATTTTTCCAGTGCTTCACTATTTCAAGATTAACTTTTTACTCTGATATTGGAATTGGGTAAACTCGGTGGCGTTGGAAAGAGGACTCAGAGACCTTTAATTGGATAGGTAATGGCCCACCTAATTCATTTTGAGATAAGAGATATCATCATTTGAAGTTGACCCTACAAGTTGTAACTTAAAAATCTGCCCCTTGCCCGTCTAAGCTCGCCCTTTAGAACCTTGGGCCCGCCAAGTGCACCATTGGCTCGCCCTTTGTTCCAGTGAGCTCACTCAAAGGGCTGGTCATTGGGCGAAGGAGAGGTGCCAAAGGGGTACACGCCAACCAGGTTGGCGAGCAACCATTTAGCTCGCCCTTTGGTCCAGCATCTTGGACAAATAGGCAGTAAACTAAGTGATGGAGGGGGAGCAATGGGCGATCCGCCAACCAGCTTGGTGAACTTCAACTTAGCTCTCCCATTGTTCCAGAACTAAGGCTAAGACGGCAGTTCCTTAGACGATCAAAAGGGCATAAGGGTGACTCGCCCAACCCTTTGGGCAATCAAGCAGCCCATTGCCAAAAGGCTCCATGAAGTAACAAGGTTTCCACCACCCTATCTTGCTAGTCTGGGTCCTAGCTTGCACCCTAGGCTCCATCCTCACCCCATTTAAGTTCTAAAGCAGCCTAGACACCAACTCAAAGTCATACTAACCCAAACGTCAAGGATCTAGTTCATCCTATCATTTTCTGAGTCGTTACATTATCCCCCACTTAGGAACAGTTGTCCTCGAATGACACTTAAAACATTTAAAGGGAAAAATGACTCACGAGCATCCCATCAATCATGCATGCAACATCAATATAAATGCATAAGCATAGGAGGAAATATCAACTCCATATCGACAAGCTCAATACACAACAAGAAAGTAGGAACTACATCTACAAACTCATTATGCATCAAAACATTAACATTCTTCATTTTCATTGGAGGAACTTCCTTCTCCAAATCACATCATGCTCCTCACAACATCATTAAGCACAATATGAAATTTTCTCATAAATGCACATTATGTAACTTTTCAATAAAGCACATTTAGGCATGTTCAATGAGTCAACTCATGAAATAATTAAGCAACTCATTATAGATGCATATCAACATGAGGAACACATTTATGAAAACTCATTTTCTCATCTAACAAGAATTTAAAATAGAACATGCATAACAAAAGGAGACCATGGAAACTCATTTTCACAAAAGACTCCAAAACATGCAACAAGCTACAAGGAACTCTTGGTCTCAAACTCGATTAAGAATAAAAGGAAAGAGATAAGGATATCAACACTCTCAAAAACCTTACTATTCAAAATACCATCCCCCACATAGGAGAAAACCCAAATAAGGCTAACACGAAAATAACATAAGGACCTCATCACAACTACAAGGATCTATAACTTACCGGTACCTTCTTCCGGATTAGCTCCTTTGTCCTTTTTTGCTTGAAGAACATAGAAACGATTCTTCCTTGGAGCATTAGGATCCGGGCCCTCAAGAGAAGCTTGTTTGGCCTCTCTCCCTTTTGCCGAAATTGTTGGGCAATCTCTCATCTTATGACCCTTATTTCCACACCCAAAGCACCCATCTGTGCCGGCAAGGCACTTACCCAAATGTTGCTTTCCACACTTGTCACATCTAGGCCTCTCAAAATAAAAACCACTTACATTCCCTCCTTCGGAATTAGGATTAGACACCCTATCATTGTTGACCATTGAGGACTCTTGGTTGTGCCGAACTACAATTTTTAAATCAAAATATATCAATCTCATGTTATTTAAAATAATAATGATAATAATATTTCTTTTGCAGACATACATACAACAGTTAGTAAACCGGTTGAAATTTTCTTATTATTATTTTTATTAGCACCTAAAAGATCAAGGCAACACACATATTATAGCATAAAAATAACTTAACACTTTTCTAAACATGATCAAACAGAGAATTCATTCAATCTAGTAACACGAACATAAAAAATTTAATTAAAGGGAAAAGAGCGAGGAATGAAATCTTAAGCATGTAACCCACATGTCATATAGCATGTTAATATATATTTCAGTATACAACATAAATAATATTAATGGGTTAAACACATACGAAATCTGAAAAACTTCAATATATTGGAATTAATTCTTGCACAATCATGACATAAAACTAATACAAAATAAAATAAAATTAAGTGTTACCTCTTGTGAAAATTATTTCACGAGAAGAAAGGGTTTAGGAACCACAAACTTGAAACCGCAAAAGAAAACCTCAAACTCAACCTCTATTTGTGAGTGAAAAATATAAAATGGGGGTGATTTTTCTTTTCCTTGTCCGTGAGATCTTTTTTGATGTATTGGATTTTTGGTGAATGTTGTATGTGTTGGTTGTAAATATAGAATAGGAGTGTTGTATGGTAAAAGTGAATGTTTTTTTGTTTTTTTCCTTCCAGATTGATGTGTGCATGTATGTGTGTATGCTGATTTTTCTTTGTGTGTGTGTTGTGTATTTTTTTCTCTTGTTTTTTTGCTGATTTTCTCTTTTTCCCTTTTTTGTTCTATCGTGTGATTTATGTGTTGTGTTGTTGTTGAAATTTGGATGTATGTGTGTATGAAGTAGGGGTAAGGGTGTGTTGTCTGATTGTGTGGGGTATGGGGGGTGGTGAGAGGATTGAAGTGGCGTGTGGGTGAGTGGGTATATTTTTTTATTATTATTATTATCTTTTTTACCCTCCGTAGGAGCTCCCACCCCGTTTTGCTCCATTGGTGACTTGATCTCGCAACCTTTGGGTTGGAAGTGAGTGGTGCTTACCATCTGAGCAACTCTTTCTCGTGTAGTGGGTGTGTTAAGAAATACATATATATATATATAAAATCATAATAATAAAAATATTAATGAATTACTTTGAATAAATAAAATATAAGAAAAGTCAAATAGCTAGTCTAAAAATATAATTAAGAAATACTAGCTTATTTATTAAAACTTAGATTAAAAGAAAACATATATTTTTTGTTATTTTCAAATCTTTTAAAATAAACTTACTAAAATAAGATAAAAGTCAAAAATATTTAATTTACATTTTAAAAATATTTAAGCTCTAAAACTGGTGTAAAATTTTAGTTCGGTCAAAAATTACGTGTCTACCGTATGAACAATGGAAAGACAATAGGCCGGTAGAAGCGGGCCCAATAGAGTGGGAAGGGTTCAAAGAAGAATTTCTTGATAGGTTCTTTCCCTTAGAGTTGAGGGAACGAAAGATGCAAGAATTCATTAACCTTCGTCAAGGAGGTATGAGTGTGAAGGAGTATGCTCTTAAGTTCACTCAACTATCCAAGTATTCTCTAACTATAGTGGTGGACTTGAGGGCTAGGATGAATAAATTTGTGATGGGAGTGTCCAACTTGGTAGTCAATGAATGTCATTCGGCAATGCTTATCCCAAGTATGAATATCTCAAGTTTTATGGTCCATGCCGAACAAATTGAGGAGCAAAAACTCAAGAAAATGAATAGGGAGGTGAAAAGGGCTAGAACCGATGATGGGAACTTTCCTAATGCTAATTCTGATAGGCTAGGTAAACCTAAGTTTAAATAAAAATATTCCGGTCAAGATTCTTCCAACACCCCTAGGTTTGAACAAGAGAAGGTTAGTGGGTCTCCATTACCTAAGTCTACTCACACCAAGTGTGGAAGGAGTCATTATGGTAAGTGCCTAACCGGCATGGATGGTTGTTATGGGTGTGGGAAGAGTGGGCACAAAATAAGAGATTGACCGGTTCTTAAGGCTAAGGGCAGAGAAGATAAGCAAGTTGCCACTAGTGGTATAGATCTGGAGCCTCAAAAGAAGAATATGTTTTATGCTCTCCAATCTAGAGAGGATCAAGTGTGATCTCCTTATGTTGCTACCGGTATGTGTTTTATGCTTTATTAGATTCCGGATTTCTTATCGTTTATGACTTGATATGTTAGACTTTGAAGTTGTCTTAGTATGAATGATGTTTAGAAGAGTTTGTATAGGCTTACTCCCAAGGGAGAGATGGTGTGCCTATCTAGCAAGGTTATTGTGTGTTTATGTGTTGCCATGATTTCCTTATATGCATGTTCATGAAAAAGTTTAGGTCTTGATAGAAATGACTTATATGCATTGTTTTGCCTCATGTTGTAGTGCATTTGAGTAGAGTTGAATATACACTTCATGAGATGAATTAATGAGCATGCCATACTTCAGAGTTGAAACATTCCTCCTTAAATGAATGCTTTTTGAGAGTAAATTGCATTTAGGCTCTATGAGTGTATGTTGAGCATGTTTTAGTTAGGAGATGGTAGTTCCTCCTTGAAAAAAAAAGAGTAAATTAGAATTTCATGCATTTTGGGTTGATAGAAGTAGTTCCTACTTCCTTGTGTTGCATAGAATATGTTTAGCTAAGAATTGAAGTTTTCTTCCTTGGTTGTGTGCATTTAGATGTATTGCATGGATAATGGGCTGCTAGTCTAGAGTTGTGAACTTAAGAAGTGCTTAGAATCGTCATTCGAGGACGAATGATCCCAAGGGGGAGATATTGTAATACCCCAGAAACTAGTAGGTTAAACTAGAGAGTTCTAGAGCCTTGTGTTAGGGTTTTAGAGTTTGATATGGTCAAGGTTTTGCTTCCCCTGCATGTTAAGCCCCAGACCATCACCCACGAGTGACCAGTACGGTCCGTGGGTGTGGTCTTGTGGGTGGGGGCTGATATGAAGTTAAGGTATTTTAAGTTGGGACTTACGGGTTAATTCCTTATTAGTTAGGGTTAAGTGGGGACGGTTAGTTAGTTATTAAACCACCTATATAAGCCTAGTAGACCCCTAATTAAGTCATTCCAAATCTTTCTCTTAACTCACCAAAAAGAAACCAAAAATTCTCTCTCTAGAAGTGAAGAAGAAGAAGAGGAAACTAGGGCATATTTCTTCCATTGATGCAATCTTGGTGAGGGCTTTGAATCAAGGTATGTTAGCTTATTCATCTCTGGGTTCTTTCACCCATAGAGCCCCTTAGATTTCCCCCAATTGTGAAGACAAAACCCAATTCTAGCTAGGGTTTCTTCCTACATTATGGGTAGTGTTGAAGTATGATTCCAATTGAGTGGATAATACTTAATTATGATTGATTTAGAATTGAATTATGATAATATTATGAATTTATGTGATATCCATGGTTAACCCTAGTCTAATTAATGAAATTTATATTATGGGGGTTTATGCCATGAAAGGTGATTCCACATGTCCTTAAAATATAAGTTATGATATTCTATGATAGATGATGAGCTTGGATTATTGCTTTAGTTTGCCTTTCATGATGAGAGACTAGAGGTAGTTACTCATGTCTTGACTAATGATGAATCAAGGTTACTTCAAGAAGTACTCCTTACAGGTTGAAATCATCTATTACATGCATTGATTATGCTTCATGCTTATGTTGTCTAACTTTCATGTTATGTTTATGAATGCTATCATAATTAGTACATTTTTGTACTAACGTATACTCCTGCCTACATTTCTTATCCAAATGTAGTGGCCGACCCAATTATCACCTTCGTGGCTAGGATCCATAGTAGAAGAACAGTTGAAGATTGATGAGTCCTCATTCATCCAAGGATTTGGACACTACTTTCCTTATGTTCTTTTCATTTCAAATTTTGAACACTGATGTACGAGCTACATCCTAAGATTTCATTGTATTAGATGATTTTTAAACAAGTGTTTAGACTTCTGCTTTGTTTTGAAAATTTTGGTTATGTTGAAATAATGTTTTAAATCTTATCGATTTCTATTATCTAGGGGGTACCCCTGGGTCATGACAAACTTGGTAATTAGAGCACAAGGTTTAGTAATGTTCTACGATGTCTCAAAACCTCATCAAGTAGAGTCTTGTTCATGAGTGTGAAGCGCGTCACATTTATGAATGAGAGGCAACAAGATGTTATGGAAACTTCACTTTTTCATTACTCTAAAGTCATGCGATAGAGTTTGACTCTATAAGGTCTCTCTCCTAATCCTTATTCGATGTTCTACAGGATATGGCTACTCAAAGAGATTATGCTAGAAGGAATGTGAGGGAGAATATGGAACAAGGAGCTCCTCCTCAAGCTCTTCAAGCTCCGGTCAACCCTTTGGCCGAACAAGTGACTAATGCGGAGTTTATGGCTGTTTTACAAATGTTGGCCCAAGCCATGACGGCTCAAACCAATTGGGAGGTTGCGGTTCTTGTTAACCCAAATATGGGTATGGCGGTGTGTAGTGTAAGGGACTTCACAAGAATGAATCCTTCGGAGTTTCATGGTTCTAAGGTTGAGGAAGATCCTCAAGAGTTCATTGATGAGTTTACAAGGTGTCGGCTATTCTGGGAGTGACGTCGGTTGAAAAGGCAGAATTGGAAGCTTATCAACTTAAGGGCCTTGCTCAAATTTGGTTCAACCAATGGAAGAAAGGAAGGATAAAAGATGCGGGTGCTCTAGATCTAGAAAAGTTCAAGTTGGCTTTCCTTGATAGGTTCTTTCCTCTTGAGATAAGGGAGGAAAAGGCACTTGAGTTTATCAACCTTCGACAAGGGAACATAAGTGTGAAAGAATATTCTTTGTGATTCACACAGTTGTCAAGGTATGATCCCTCTATTATTGTCGACTCTAGGGCAAGGATGACCAAGTTTGTTTCGGGGGTATCCGAAATAGTGGTTAAGGAATGTCGTACCACCATGATTTTTAATGACATGGATATTTCTCATCTCATGGTTCATGCTCAACAGACTGAAGTGGATAAACTTAAGGAAAAGTCTAGGGAGACAAAAAGAGCTAAAATCGGTGATGGTAATCTCTCTCATGCAAGGTCCGATGGACATAGTCATCCTAGGTTTCGATAAAGGTTGTCTGGTCAAGATTCATCCAATGCTCCTTCTAGGTTCAACAAAGAGAGGGTGTCTAACCCTAAGCCTCAATAAGGGAATGGTAGTGGGTCTCTATTGCCTACTTGTACTAAGTGTGGAAAGAAGCACGAGGGCAAATGTATAGCGGTTCCAATGTTTGTTTTGGGTTTAGTAAGATGCAGAATAAGATAAGAGATTGTCCTTCAGTTGCTAAGAATGAAGGAGATAACCATTGTAGGGCTCAACACTATCCTTCATCCGGTCCAAGTGGTTTGGGTTCAAATACTCCCAAGCAAAATTGATTCTATGCACTTCAGACTCGTGGTGAACAAGAGCGTTATCCCGATGTGGTTACCGATATGCTGAAAGTCTTTCAACTTGATAGTCATGCTTTACTTGATCCTGGTGCTACCTTGTCTTTTGTGATGCCATATGTGGCCACGAGGTTTGATGTTCTTTCGGGTGTGTTGTTAGATCCTTTTTATCCCTACTCATGTTGGTGATTCGATTGTGGCTAAGAGGGTATATAGAAGGTGTCTCATCTTCTTGTCTCATAGAGTTACTCTTGTTGATTTGGTAGAGATTTATATGATAGATTATGATGTTAACCTTGGTATGGATTTGTTGCACTCATTTTATGTTTCTATTATTTTTAGAACCCGTGAAGTCAAGTTTCAGTTTCTTAATGAGCCTGTCTTAGGATTGAAAGGAGGAAATTATATGCCTAAGGGTCAATTTATTTCCTATCTTAAGGCTAGAAATATAATCTCTAAGGGTTGCATGTACCATCTAGTTAAGGTAGAGGATGTAGATTTCGAAACCCCTACTCTTGAGTCGGTCTCCGTTGTTATTGAGTTTCCAAAAGTTTTACCTGATGATCAACCCAGTATTCCTCCCAATAAGGAAATAGACTTTGGTATTGACCTTCTCCCAGATACGCAACCTATTTCTATCCCTCCTTACCAAATGACTCTAGTAGAACTTAAGGAATTAAAGGAGCAATTAAAAGATTTTTTGGATAAGGGTTCCATCCAACTGAGTATCTCTCCATGGGGTGCTCTAGTTTTGTTTGTTAAAAAGAAGGATGATTCCCTTCGAATGTGTATTGACTACCGACAATTGAACAAAGTGACCATTAAGAATAAGTATCCCCTTCCAAGGATAGATGACTTGTTTCACCGACTTCAAGGGGTGAGTTACTTTTCCAAGATTGACCTCCGGTTGGGTTATCACCAATTGAGGGTGAAGGAATATGATATTACGAAAACTGCTTTTAGAACTCGGTATGGTCATTTTTAGTTTTTGGTAATGTTCTTTGATTTGACTAATGCTCCGGCTACCTTTATGGATTTGATGAATATGGTGTTTAGATAATATCTTGACATGTTCGTGATTGTGTTCATTGATGGTATATTGATTTATTCGAGAAGTGAGGATGATCATATCAATCATCTGAGGATCGTGTTGCAAATTCTCAAGGATTAACAACTCTTTGCAAAGTTTAGCAAATGTGAGTTTTGTCTAAGGTCCATGGCTTTTCTTGGTCTTATTGCATCAAGTAAGGGTATTGAGGTATGATCCAATGGGTACGGATGTGGTCAAGAGTTGGCCTAGACCTCTATCCTCTTCAGATATTAGAAGCTTCTTGAGTTTGGCTGGTTACTATAGAAGGTTTATTGAGGGGTTTTCGTTGATAGCCTCTCCTTGACAACATTGACTTAAAAGAAGGCTAAGTTAATATGTTCTGAAGCATGTGAGAAGAGTTTTTAGGATTTGAAGGATAGACTTACTTCTGCTCTGGTGTTGACCTTGACGGAACGGACTGATGGTTTCATTGTTTATAGTGATTCCTCAAGAATTAGGCTATGATGTGTGCTTATGCAAAATGGAAAAGTTATTATCTATGCTTCAAGGAAATTTAAGGTTCATGGAAAGATTTATCCTACATATGACCTTGAACTAGCGAAGGTTGTTTTTTCCTTAAATATTTGGAGGCACTATTTGTATGGTGTTCGTGTAGATGTTTACACCAACCATAAGAGTTTACAACATGTGTTCAATCAGAAGGATCTAAATCTTCACCAAAGAAGGTGCCTTGAGTTATTCAAGAATTATGATATGAGTGTTCTCTACCACCCCGGCAAAGAGAATATGGTGGCAGATGCTCTTAGTCGGTTATCTATGGGTAGTGTTACTCATATTAGAGAAGAGAAGAAGGAGTTGGTTAGAGATGTCCATAGATTGGGCCGGTTGGATGTGCATTTAGTGGACTCCACCAAGGTTGGTGTTATGGTCCACAATGATTCGGAATCATCTTTAATGGCAGATGTAAAAGCTAAGCAATGTCTTGATCCAACCTTGGATGAATTGAAAGAGGCGGTGCTTAAAAAGTCCATTGAGGCTTTTTCCCAAGGGGGAGATGGTATACTTAGATAGCAAGGTTGTTTGTGTGTCCTCGAGGTTGATGGCTTAAGGGATCAAATCTTGTCAGAAGCCCACAGTTCTCAATATTACATTCACTTGGGGTCACCAAGATGTAACGTGATTTGCGGGAGACTTATTGGTGGAATGAGATGAAGAAGGATATTGCAGAATTTGTGGCTAAGTGTCCTAATTGTCAACAAGTAAAAATTGAGCATTAGAAACCGGGAGGTTTATCACAAGACAATGGCATTCCTACTTGGAAGTGGGAAGATTTGAATATAGACTTTATTGTTGGTTTGCCTCGCACCCGGCAACAACATGACTCGATTTGGGTCATAGTACATCGAATGAAGAAATCGGCTTATTTTAGTCCCGTCAAGGTTTTTTATTCAGCGGAGGAATATGCTAAGTTATATTTGAAAGAAATGGTAAAGTTGCATGGAGTACCTTTATGTATTATCTCTGATCATGGTACCTGATTTACTTCTTAGCTTTGGAGATCTTTTCAAAATGGTCTTGGTACTCAAGTTAAGCTTAGTACGACCTTTCACCCCCAAACTGATGGATAAGCGGAGCGTACTAACTAAACTTTGGAAGATACGTTGAGAGCTTAAGTGATTGATTTCAAAGGAATTGGGATGATCACTTGCCTTTAATTGAGTTTGAATATAACAGTATTTATCACTCAAGTATTGGTATGGCTTCATTTAAGGCATTGTATGGTAGGAGGTGTAGATCTCCTATAGGTTGGTTTGAGGTGGGTGAAGTTGCACTAATAGGTCCCGAGTTTGTGAAAGATGCTATGGAAAAAGTTTGACTTATTAGAGAAAGGTTGAAAATGGATCAAAGTTGGCAAAAGTCATACGTTGATGTGAGAAGAAGAGATCTTGAGTTTGATGTTCATGATTGGGTCAACTTGAAAATCTCACCCATGATGGGCGTAATGAGGTTTGGTAAGAAGGGAAAACTTAGTCCCCGTTATGTAGGCCCGTATCAGATTTTGAGGTGTGTTTGTAAGGTTGCTTATAAACTTGAATTGCCTAATGAATTGGCATCGGTGCATCTGGTTTTCCACGTCTCTATGTTGAAGAAGTGTATTGGTGATCTGACATCTATAGTGCCCTTAGAAGGCTTGGGAGTTGATGATAATTTTTCTTATGAGGAAGTTCCGATTGAGATTTTAGACCGCCAAGACAAGAAGTTAAGAAATAACGAAGTTGCTTCCGTGAAAGTGTTGTGGAGGAATCAGATAGCTGAGGGTGCTACTTGGGAGGCCGAGGCCGTTATGATGTACCAATATCCCCATCTTTTTCCTTCTACCCCTACTCTAGCCTGAGATAATGAGTTCCTCATGGTTTACTCTTTGTTTTTGTATCATGTGTCTTAGATATTCCCATGATTCCTAATTTTATGCATGTTCATGAAAAGCTTAAATTTTGAAAGAAAAATGAGTTTACATGATTGATATTCCTCATGTTGACGTGCATTAAGTATGAGTTTCATATAGACTTCATGAGATGATGTTTTGAACATGGTTTAGCTTGGAGTTGAAGTTTCCTCCTCGGATATGTGCATTTATGTGATTTCATGCATGATGGGTTGATAGGATAGAATTCTTGTCTCCATTTGATGTCTAGAACCCCATTCTAGGACGAATGCTCCCAATGGGGAGATAATGTGACACCTCTGTCACGACCCAGGAGTACCCCCTAGATGTAACTTGGCATACAAGACCTCGAGAAGCCTCATATAAGCCACTTAGCATTCATACTCAAGATAAATAGAAAATCGATAAGATTTAAAACATTTTCAACACAATCAAAGTTTTATAAAATGAAGCGGAAGTCTAATACACTTGTCTCAAAAACCATCTAATACAATATAATCTTGGGACACAGCCCATACAACAATGTTCAAAATTAAAATGAAAAGAACATAAGGAAATGGTGGCCAAATCCTCGAATGCTATGAGGACTCACCAATCTTCAACCTTGCCTCTACTATAGATCTTAGCCACGAGGATGAGAGTCGGCACCGCCGGACCCTACATTTGGATATGAAATGTAGGCAAGAGTATGTGTTAGTACAAAGATGTACTAAATATGATAGCTTGCATAAATATAATATAAACATAAGAGTTAGACAACACAAGTCATAAAGCATAATCAATGCACATAATAGATCATATTAACAAATAGGGAATACTTCTTGAAGTAACCTCAATTCATACATCGCCAAGACATGGGTAATCCTTCACTAGTCTTACTCATCATGGAAGGCAAACTCAAGCAACAATCCAAGCTCATCACCTATCATAACATACTCTAGCTTATCTTTTATTGACATGGGGAATCGCATATTGCCTTACTATAAAGGAACACGGATAATCGCCTCGAGCCCTTCTTAACTTTGGTATCATTGGTAGTTGCCTCTAGTCCCTCTTGCAATGGGATCATGGGTAGTCATCTCTTATCCAACATACTTTAGGATCATGGGTACTCGACTCTAGTCCAACATACTTTAGGATCATGGGTACTTTTCTCTATTACACCATCATGTGACATGGGCATTTGCCTCTTGTTCAAATTTAGGGAATAAGGGTAATCACCTCTTATTCTATTCTAAGGAATATGGGTAATCTCCTCATATCCTTTTCATTTAGAGGTCATGGGTCGCCTCCAGCCTCATCAATTTCCTAGTCTTTATCTTAGATTAATTTTAAGCGAGCAATCTTTTCAACCTAGAATCATTCAATGTGAGAAAGCCTTTCACATTCATTCATAAGCAATTCAACTGGGAACTATCCTTTCCACAACAATTACATCAATAATCAACAATTCATAACATATGCTTCACTCTCAAGGCAATACCTATCATAGTCATCATATATGCTTCAATCTCAAAGCAACTCATATCATAATCATCACATATGCTTAAATCTCAAAGCAATTCATAATGTACCTTATATATCCTATAAGAATACATCTAAACCCATAAATTCTCCTTTCATGGAGTAAAACCCATTTACATCAATTTCATCTTAGAAACATGGGTTAAGAATGAGTACATGTAAATTCATCCTAAAAACATGTAATCCTCTCAATTCATGCATAAACAATTATAATCCACGTAATTGGATCAACATTCATAAAGACCCACAACTTACAAGAAAACCCGAACTCAAATTGGGGAATTTCTACTTTTCAATTAGACAACTTAGGGGCTCCATGGAATCAAGGATTCCATGGATGAATAAAGCTATCATACATTGGTATCAAAGCCCACAACAATGGAGAATGGAGACTTGACCTTGAGCCCTAGCTTCAACCTTTCTTCTTCTTCAACTACTAGAGAGAGAAGTATTTAGAGAGGAAGAAGTTTCGTTTTCTTTTGGGTTTATAGAAAAATGACTTGAATGGGTGAGTTTTAGGGTTCTAATCACTTATATAGGGGTCCTAGGCTTAGTTAAAATGACATAGCTCTCATTTAATTTAATATGGAAAAGACCCATAAGCCCCTGAATTAAAAACTGTCGAACCACCTTCACAAGGCTCTTCACGAGCTGTGGTGTCTCTCATGAGCAGTGGTGCCAGCCATGGTCCTTGACCAGTGGCTTGGAAAACAACCCCTAAAACATTTCACCCCACATACCCGCCTCCACGAGCCGTTAAGTGGCTCATGGGAGGAGACTACCTTTTGGTATCTACTGCCTAGTCCTTCACGGGTCGTGGTTCCCTTCACGGGGCATCATAATGCTCGTGAACCTCTCTTGCCCACTCGCTGTGAGGGTCCACGAGCTGTGGTACCCTTCATGGTCCATGTGGGCCTTTGTTAAGGGTGCCCAGGCTCAAATCTTGGCTTGTGACCTCTCACTTTGTCCCTTGCTTAGACTACTAGATTCCAAGGTGTTACATTATCTCTCCCTTAGGAACATTCGTCCGTGAATAGAATTCTAGACACCTCATGAAAGAAGAGACTCAAAATTAACAACCCATCATACATGCAATCTCATAAATGCACATATCGAGGAGGAAACATCGACTCTAAGATAAACATACTCAATGCATCATAAGGAAGGTAGGAACTAGACCTAGCAACCTAATATGCATGAAATTTTAAGATTACTTATATTCAAGGAGGAACTACCATCTCCAAGCTAAAGGCATGATCATCATCATCTCATGAAGTCTCTAGGCAATTCATACTCAATGAACAATATCATGAGGAAAATCAATCATGTAAACTCATTTTCTTTCAAAACACAAGTTTTTCATGAACATTCATAAAATAAGGAAATCATGGGAATATCTAAAACACATGACACCAAACAAAGAGTAAACCATGAGAAACTTTTTACCTCAAGCTAGAGTAGGAGTAGAAGGTAAAAAATGAGGATATCGGGACATCATATCGGCCTCGGCCTTCCAAGTAGCACCCTCAACTAATTGATTCCTACACAATACTTTCACGGAAGCAACTTCCTTGTTTCTCAACTTCTTGACTTGTCGGTCTAAAATCTCAATTGGAACTTCCTAATAAGAAAGATTTTCATCAACTCCCAAACCTTCTAAGGGAACTATAGATGTCGGATCTCCAACACACTTTTTCAACATAGAGATATGGAAAACCGGATGCACGGATGCCAAATCATTAGACAATTCAAGCTCATAAGTAACGTTACCAACACGTCTCAAAATTTGATATGGGCCTACATAACGAGGACTAAGCTTTCCTTTCTTCCCAAATCTCATTACACCATACATAGGTGAGATTTTCAAGTAAACCCAATCATGAACATCAAACTCAAGATCTCTTCTTCTAACATCGGCATAGGACTTTTGTCGACTTTGGGTTGTTCTCAACCTTTCTCTAATAAGTTGGACTTTTTCCATAGCCTCATGAACTAACTCGCATCCTATCAAGGCAACTTCACCCACCTCAAACCAACCTGTAGGAGATCTACACCCCCTACCATAAAGAGCCTCAAATGGAGCCATACCAATACTAGAGTGATAGCTATTATTATAAGAAAACTCAATCAATGGCAAGTGATCATCCCAATTTCCCTTGACATGTGGCCGCTCTTACCACAGCCATAGCAATTACCTGTGCCAACTAGGCACTTGCCTTCATGTTTTTTACCACACTTTGTACAAATAGGCTTCTCAATATAAGGACCACCACCTCTTGCTTCTTGAGGCTTGGGGGTAGACACTTTACCTTTGTTGACCCTTAGAGTGTTAGGAGGACCTTGGTTGGAAAACCTCTTTCTGAACTTTGGCTTATCTTGGATTTCAAACCTAACCTTAGAAGAATTTACATCATCGGCCCTTGACCTCTTCAAATTTCTACCAACTCGCTTAAGCTTTTGTTCCTCAATTTGCTCGGCATGAACCATAAGGCGAGAAATGTCCATGCTTGGGATTAGCATAGCCGACCTACATTCATTCACCACAAGATCGGATACACCCATAACAAATTTTTTTCATTGTAGCTCTAGAGTACGACACCAAAGTAGGAGCATGCTTGGACAATTGAGTGAACTTGAGGCCATACTCCTTCACAGTCATACCCCCTTAACAGAGATTGATGAATTATTGCATTTTCCTCTCCCTTAGTTCCAAGGGGAAAAACCTATCAAGAAAAGCCATATTGAATGTAGCCCAACTTATCGAACCCTCTCTAATAGGTCTCCCCTCCTTCTATTGTTCATACCACACTTGTGCCACATCTTTGAGTTGATACGTGGATTATTCTGCCTTTTCTTGAGAAGACACACCTATAGCCTCTAGAACCTTAAACACTTCATCAATGAACCCTTGTGGATCTTCTTCCACTTTGGAACCAAAGAAAGTAGGGGGATTCATCCTTGTGAAATCTAGAAGCAGTAGTGCTAGCATTGGGGTTCACTTGCACCCTAGCATCCCTTGCAACTTGAGTGGCCAACACTTGAGTGAAATTATGAATAGCCGACCTTATCTCAACATTAGACATAGCCCCTTCTTCAATAGGAACTTGAGGGTTTTGAGGAGCTTGAGGGGGAACTGCCTCATTCACATTCTCCTCACCGGCCTTCCTTGCGTTGTTCCTTCTTGTATTCATTGCCTATAAGCACAAGAGAAGGATTAGAAGAAAAGGACAAAATAGAGTTGAGACTCTTAGGCACGACTATGGAATAACAAAAGAGTGAAAGTTCCTAAGTATCTCGTAGCCTCTCATTCATAAGTGTGGCGCGCTTCACACCCATGAAAAAAACTCTACTCGACGTGGTATCTTGTGACATGAATCCAACATTATTCTCAACTTTATGCTCTGATACCAAGTTTGTAATGACCAGAGAGCACCCCCTAGTCGTTATCGGCATATTTGACCTCAAAGAGGTCTTATACAAGCCCTTAGGATTCATCATAACATGTATCATAGAATAAAATCACGAAAAATTTAAAACTTTTACTTTGGAAGTTCAACTTCACTTCATATATAAAAAAATAGAATCTAACTTTGTCACAATGCACCATCTAGACATAGAAGTATCGAAAATGGGACTTAGCCCTTACATTAATAAGAAGTCTTGCAAATAGGAAGTACAACAATGTCTTTCAACATAAGCAAAGAACTAAACATAGAAGCTAGATCATAGGGTCTTGTCCTCGAACTAGAGGACTCACCAACTTGGGGAAGCAACTCCAAGTGTCTTGAGAAGTAAGCTTGAATCCTCAACGGCCCAAACCTAAATGTTTGGGAAAAGGGAGAAGATATGGGTTAGTATAACACACGTACTAAGTATGGCTACTATGCATAAAAACCATTGAAACATGCAATAAACGACATTTTATTCAAAACATTCTTTTTGCCAAGCAAATCCAATATGATCACAAATTAAGTATCATAGTTCAAACCAACATAATATCATCCCAACATGTAGACAGCCCAAGCAATACTAGTATAATGCAAAGAATAGAACCCATAACCCTATTCAAAGTCAAGTATCACATTAAGCACCCTATTTCATGCATACATTCATAAGATCATATTTCATCATAACTTACCACATTCATAATGATCATACATAACATAGCTTCAACATACATAAGTTATAATAATCATAATCATAAGAGAACACTACTACAATCATCTCTTAGGATCCCACAAGTGCAATGTGCAAGAGAAGTCCTATACCCTCCCTTACACTATGTAGAAACCCTTAAGAATGCCCTAGTAAGAGTTCACACCTTTCATACCTTCATTTACTTTTACATTAGGGAAATATTGCAATAACCGACATAGACCATGAGAGCTACATGGAATCTGGTGTTCTACTCCCACACCGAAAAGAGAGGGTTAACACTTGCCTAAGGTGTAACCATTTGTACATAGCTATCTAGGTGGATCCACTAAGCTAGAGTCCTATGTGGGCACATAGTTAAGGGTCAAGGAGATTGCTTCTAGAAACCCTAACTTACTAAACGTGGGGGTTTTCATCTCATTAGACAACACATACCGTAGGTAATCCAGACTTGCTAAATGTGAGGAAACCCATGTGGGGAGCCGGACTTACTAAATGTGAGACCCCCATCTCATTTACATGCCCTTTCGGTGCTAAGCATCTGATTCCCTTTTGTAATCATCTTTGGTCATCACATAAGTTCACATTAGCCTTTACTAGACTCTTATGTAGACATCTTATCATAATAGCTCATATGTGTTCATAAGTGAGTAATAATCCTTTCACGTTAGAAACACTTAGCAAGTGAGTAAACCTTTCACTTTCCATTACACTATAATCATGAGGACTGCCTTTCAATCATATAGCAATCATACCTGTAACATACATACATACTTCATAGCTAATTCAAGTGTAGAGGGTTAAGGATAAGGACACAAAGTCATCAACACAACAACAACACATTAGGTATAGCATCATTACAATCTAAGTAATTCACCTTTCATACTTGAGTTCAAAGAAGAACCAACCTTCATACCTTCTTGCCCTTAATGAGACATCCATACTTCAATTACCAAAAAATTCATAACCAATACATAATACAAGGTAATTCATGAAGTAATAACATAATCAACATCAATATAAGCAATTGACATATTCCCTTCATAGCCTTCAAGGCTTCATTCAAAGACTCAACCCTAATTTCATAGAAATTATACATAACCTAGGGTAGAATCATCATACAAACATGAATTACATAACATCACATTCAATTCATAACCTTCAATCATTATCCAACACAAACTAGGGTTAGAATTAGGAAAAGAAGGAGAACCATGGATCTCATGGGAAATTCTTCAAGAAACCACCAATACAACATAAATTCATCCATAATTGTTCATATAACATCAATCAAAGTCATTTTATAACATCAAGTTCACTTTAAAAACATGACCCACGTTTTTGGATTGAAACCTAGAAATTGGAGATTTTGAAATTCATCTTGAAGGGGCCTCTTGGGGAAAGGAATCCCAAGAGTGATAAGCAACAATACCTTATAGATGAATTAACCACAAAAATCCGAGTTGAAACCTTGGAGAGTTAGTCTTCTTCTTGAAGTTCCAATCTTCTTCAATGGAGTTCTTGAGAAGAGAGAGAGAGAGAGAGAGAGAGAGTAGAGAGAGTAGACAGAAGGAGGAACTTTAGGTTTAGATCTTTGGGGTTTTGTGTTTGAGTGATAAAAGTGAGGTAAATTGACTTAAAAATCATTATATCCACGTCCCCTAAAGTACCCTAAATACCCCTCACTTAAATGGACTTTTTAATGAAGTAAAAATAGATTTCTAAATTTCTGAATTTTCGTCGTGGAACAAGTCTGCGACGCGGAGCTATTCCCTGAAGATATTTGGAATTAAATTTCGAGACAGTAGAGTCCGTGACACGACCGCGTCGCGAACTGACCTTTTTCTCCTTGGGGAAGAAAGCGCGCGACACGCCCCTATTCCCTCCAAGTGCAATTTGCAAGCTGCCTTGGCAGCTTGCTTGGCTAAGGTTGGGGTCCCTTATGGTGGCCTCGGGGAGTCGTATTCGAACGTTTTGACCCTAGGAACATATATTTACCTATTTTAAACCTTTTCACCAGATTATACCATCATACGACACTCCCAAACCTGCCCAAAACCTAAGGACACACTAGAACACATTATTCTCTAGTTTTCAGACGTCGTGGTCGTTTCTTGACATTTAGACTTTTACTCTTCCAAACCAAGTCAATTACATTAGTTTAGGTTTATAAACATCATTTTAACTATTTTTAAGTCATTATTCATAAGGTGAGGCTCTAACTTAAGTCATAGAATTTCCGGGGTGTTACATCCAGTCCCTTCATAACTCTACTAGCATCATATACACATCTAAATAGCTCAAAATAACACAACAACAAGGCTGCGCGGAGCCATGGCACTCAAACACCCCTTGTGGCTCAAAAACTGACAAAACGACAAAAAATGTAAAAACACGAGGGAGGTAATTGGAAGAAACTTACCATAACAAAAAATATTCTATTTGTGAAGCATAAAATTTGTCTCAAGGGTCCAACACCATACCAAATCCACAACAAAAAAATACAAAATTGAAGCCAAGGTCGTAGGTGTCAATTTCAACCATTCAGCCATGATTTTCTATGAAAAATAGGAGTAGAACCTTACCTCAAGTAGATCAACCATATCCTTAACTTAAAACCTAGACTAAACACGAAAATCCTCCAACCACAATGAAAAATGATAAGAAATGGCATAAAGCAGAGCTTGCCACAAGGAGAACATTTCTCCCAACATGAGCCAATGAAGTATTAAGCTAGAAGGGGTGTTTTCTTACCTCAATGGTCTTGGAGGATTCTTCCATGGCTGATGGACGTTTTCCTTTGAGAAAATGTGAAGGTTATCTTTTTAAAAGTAAAAAACAAGCACTTTTTAAAGGTGGACCAAACCTGACCCAGATCGGTGACATGGCTTGCTTGGATAGTCTGTGGTAAAATGGTCATATATATCTACTCTTATGTTGTATTTATGAATGGTTTTATGCTTGGAAACTATAATCATACACCTTAGATTTAATATGTTTTAGTCTTCGGAACTCTATACATATTGGGATATATAATCCTCTCAAGTCAGTACATAACTAAGATCATATCAAAACTTGCTTATAATAGATCCCTCACTTAAAATTTTGGTTTCGAGGTAACCCTTGGCCTCTAACTTCCATCTATGAATTCAACTGACTTAATATAGTTATTACTTAGTATAACCACCTAATTTTCATTATTATCATTTCATCTCAATGAGGGTTGACGTAAATTATGATAAATCAGATTTTTAAACATAAACTTGTTATTTCAAATGTTACAAACTTATGGGGTATTATATTCTCCCCCCCGTAGGAACATTCATGCTCGAATGATAATAATGTACATGGAATAATATAAAACAACACAGAAACTCGTATAATATCAAGTAACATACATCAAACACTCAAATGCGGGTTTATTCTCTGTCTACCTTGCAGAACATTTGAAGAAGTGAACGAGTGGGGATATCTAGATTCCATGTCCTCTTCAGCATCCCATATCCACCTCTTTCACATTATGGATCCCTATAAGTCTTAATGAGCACAAACATCTGCCAAATACCCATATTTGTCCACTTACCTGGGTCCAATGATAATTTGATATGGAGTAATTAAATCTACATGGGCCCTGAATCATCCAAATATGATGCTATGTGGTATAATACTTATATGATGCCCCATAAGTACAACCTACCTGACCCATAGGCATGGTCTAGTCACCCCATAGACACGGTCTACCCGACCTATAAAATCGGTCTACCTGGCTCGTAGGCTCGGTCTACCCAACCCACAAGCTTAGTATAGAAATCAATATGTATTCTCAAGAATCGTGTCGTGTTAGTATTTGCTGAAGCCAAAACAAGCTCATAGGTAGAAACCAGACGATAAAACATCACAACAATAATAATTAGTTATAATTAATCAAAACATAATTATAACATGACTTTCTAGGCCACTAAGCAAGGAGTAGATTGTCGCAAACTCAATAGGATAAGACTATAAGTCAGATAATGATAATACATGGGCCATAACAAGTTAGGTCATTAGTATCATGCCATAAGAGAAATAATAGCCTTAACATACTTTTCAACCGAAGCCTAAGATATGTATCTACGAAGCTTGACCAACTAAAACTAATGCAATAATACGAAAATCAACCAGGCTACAAAAATGAGCCATAACTAGTCAATAAGGTGTTAAGCTCATCATTACGACTAGACCACTTTCAACCAAACAAACAAAGTCACAATCTCAAAAATAACCAGCAGCTTCTAACAACAACACATGTCTATCAACAGCTCACAAGAACGGCAAGCTCCCATGAAAATATAATAAAGGTGCACGTCATGCCGTTCAATTGATAATTTGTCATATGCGACATCTAAAGTGGCGCACAAATATTCCATCCCTCCATAACTTTAATAGCATCCTATACACATCTAAATTACTCAAAATGACACAACAACAATGTTGTGTGAAGCCATAGCACACAAACCACCTCCTGGCTCAAAAATTGACAAAACAACAAAAATGTAAAAACACGAGGGAGATGATTGGAGGAAACTTACCTTAACCAAAAAGATTTTGTTTGTCAAGCCTAACAATCTGCCTCAATGGTCAAACACCCTACTAAATCCACAACCTTAAGAGAAAACCCCAAATCGAAGCGCAGGTCGTAGGAGTCAATTTCAAACATTCAACCATGATATTCTAAGCAAAATAGGTGTAGAACCTTACCTCAAAGTAGCTCAACCATATACTTAACTTAAAACCTAGATTAAACACGAAAGTCAACCACAACAAAAAATGATAAGAAACATCACAAAATAAAGCTTGCGACATGGAAAATATTTCTTTGAACATAAGTCAATGAAAAATCAAGCTATAAGGGGGTGTTTTATTAATTCAACTTAGAGGACTCTTCCATAGATGCTGGAAGTTTTTCCTTTGAGAAAATGTGAAGGCTATCTTTTAAAAGTCAAAAAGCACTTTTTAAAGTCGGCCAAACTCAACCCGAATCTGTTACCCAATTTGTCTGGATATTCTGCGATAAAATGTTCATAACTTTGTACTCCTATGTCATATATATAACGGTTTTGTGAATTGGAAACTAGACTCGTAGACCTTTGATTTGATATGTTCTAGTCTTTGTAACTCTATACAGATTGGGAGATATACTTCTCTCAAGTCTGTACATATGTAAGATCCTGTTAAAACTTTCTTATAATAAATCCCTCACTTAAAAAAAATTATTTCTAGGTTCCCCTTGGCCTCTAACTTCCATATATGAATTCAAGTGATTTACTATAGTTATTCTTTAGTGTAACCATCTACTTTTCCATTATTCTCCCTTCATCTTAATGAGGGTTGACGTTAAATATGATAATTCGACTTGTCAAACATAAACTTGTTATTTGAAATGTTACAAACTTATGGGGCATTACATAATGAACCCCTTGCCCAATAGGTCCTGGAGCTACTTGCCCGGCTCAACATTAATACCAAAGTCAATATCACAGTTAGAAGAACCAGTGGGTATGTCGGTATGAAACACATCAACAAACTCTCTAACCCATGAACTGACTCAAGACGAGGGGTGTCGACACTAGTATCACGGACATAAACTAGATAGGCTAGATAGACATTCCCCACCAACCATCATGAAATCACAAAAAAAATCACATCTCTTGATATGTACCGGTTCTTACAAGTATAGGAATACCAGGCATACACAAAGTAACAGTCTTGGAGAATAAATCCAAGACCGCATGGTAGGGAGATAACCAATCCATGGCTAGAGTCAAGTAAGAATTCACCTTATCTTACAATAAGGTCTACCCAAGTATAATACCCCAAGATGATCACAACACAAGAACTGTAAATTTGATCCAGTACTGAAAAATCACCTATGGGGGTAACTGCATGCATATGTACAATCATCACCTCACAAGATGACTCCAAAAGTCTAGCATAATAAGCAGACACGTATGAAAATGTAGACCCCAAATCAACTAAAACATATGTAGACTGATGAGAGATATATTTCGCACATGTGATAACATCATCTATACATTTCTCCTCTAACCTCCCCGAAAAAGCATACATATAGTCGCATCCACCTTGAGTGCCCAACCCGCCTGCCTAATAACCACCTCGAGTACCCTTGGGACATCCCCTAGTCGATGGTACTAGATCCCTAGGGGCCTAAACCTGCTGACCATGTTGTCTGAATGTCCACCCCAACGGCACTCTATAGGAAAGTGGCCAATCTCATCATTCTCCTAACAAACCCGACCAGAAGTGACCTACTAACATGACTCTTCTGGAACCGTATAGACATTATGGCCTAAATACCATGAATGTGAACCCCAATAAGTCTGAACTAACTTACCACTAGAACATGTAGTAGTGCAACCATTTGTAAGCTAAAGAGTTGCTTGAACCATTCTAGCGGGCTGAAACTATTGTGGGTAACCTCTACCTAAAAACCCTCTAAAACCACTCTAAAGACGGGGTCTATTGTCGCTTCCTCCATATGCCTCATGATAGATTTCCTCAATGGCGTGTGCATGATCAACTACCTAGAAAAATAAACAACCCGACACCACCATCACCTTTGTAACCAACCAAAGCGGAAATAACTGCCCTCTAAAAAATTTGTTCACCCTCTTGTGCTCAGTCGACATAAGCATAGACACATGTCTAGCTAACTCATGGAACCGCATTTGATAGTCTGTAACTAACAATGATCCTTAAGTCAAGTATGTGAACTCATACCTCAACCACTCCCTCAGGCTGCGAGGTATATACTTCATAAAGAAATCCTTGAGAACTAAGTCCAAATCATCAAAAGTGATGCAATAGGTCTGCACTCAAGATAGGACCTGCACCACTGCTTTGCTGACCTATCGAGCTGAAAGGGTATATAATCAACCCCATGAGAATCCACTAGACCAAGGATACGCAACCTCTCCTAATAACTAAGTAGAAGCTCATGGGCCTCCTTGCCTGCAGCACCTGAGAACCTGGGAGGACCCAATCTGATGAACAACCCTAACATCTTCTTCTCTTCAGAAGACATAGTTGACCTAGATTTCATATATAGAGCAAAATTTTAAACCGATTGAACCAATAAATAAGGAGTTGTAGAAGCATGACGTGCTCCTAAAGTTTAAACTGCATGTACCCCTATCTGGGAGGAAATTAAAACCCAATCTCGAACATAGGGTCTAGTTGAAGTACCAGGAAAATTCTTTGCATATGACAAACCCTTCATACTCTAGAGGATCTTGGTTAATGTATCATATACCATTGGCATGGCCATGAATTCTAGTGGAGATGGGCTAGCCCCACACCATGCAATTGATGTTGAACATGCTCAACCTCTATCTCAGGCTCTGGTGATTGTACCCGCTCCTGATGTCGAGTTAATGTTGCACCCATGCTCTACCTCAACCTCAAGACCGGCCTCAACCTCTACCCCAAGTTAGGGCTCCATCTAGAGGTAGAGGAGGCTCTTACCCACCCGTGGATGATCTCATCTTTAGCATCTTCAGAAGAATGAAACAATAAAGTTTAGATATTACTACAATCACCAATACATGATAAGAAACAAGAAATATTGAAGTATTCTTAAGAATGTCCTATAGCCTCTCAAAGATAGGATACAGACGTCATCCTACCAATTTGTGTGACTCTACTAGAAACTTGCTCCTATATTAGTAAGATCGGTGAACCTAAAGCTCTGATACCACATTGTCTCACCCCAAAATTAGGTCATGATGGCGGCTACTATAACCCCCGAGTTGGAAAGCCTAAACCCACACAAAACATGCGGATGACAACAAGTTGATAATAATAAGAATAAGAGAAATACAAGAATAAAATATAGAAACTGGCTCATATCATAAATTTGTAGTTCAATACAAAATATACAAAAGAGACCTAAAGGTGACCGAGAAGGGAAACTAACAAAGACCTAACCCAGGACCTGGTGCCACCTTTACAATAGTTACTAATAAGTACAAAAAAAGGCTATATATACAAGAGAACTAACTAATCAAAATACAAAAATACAAGTCAGTACAAAAGAGGGAAGGCAGAAGTCTCTGAATATCAGGAGCTCACCATGAACCAAGTTTGTGATGGCCAAGGAAGATCCTCTGCTCACTACAGGTGGTTTCTATTGGGAGCTACATCAGAAAAAGATGAAGAAGTGTAGTATGAATACTAAAATATGGGGTACCCAATAGGCATCAATGGTTGACTGAATTCAGCAAGATCATACATATAAATAAGCAGCACGATAGTTCTAAAATTATTCTGATAAGGCTAAAAGTAAACAAACACTACTGACAAGGAAGGTAATAATAGTACTGCCACACAATCCAAACAACACATACAACCAATCACATAATGAGATGCAATGCACATGTTGCCAATGCATGTTTAATGTAAAAAGTTCCGGAATTGTCTCGGTGATGTCCCGTGGACCTCTAACACAACTATGGAACCCGCCTTCGCTTATCAGTAGATGCAATAAAAGTAAAACCTGGAATTCAATCTATGGGCAACTTGAGCTTATCAACATATGCCTTATAAGGCAAAAATGGTACATTTCTCTCAAAACGAGGTTTCTATCAGTAAATTCGATAAAATTAGTAGTGAAATTCAAACTTTGTGACTTTTTGCTTCTTCAAATGAGGATGGTTCAACAAGGGCAAAATTTCATTGCTCATAAGCTTCAGATAGTGATTTGGTCTTCAAAATAGGAGAATATATAGTTAATTCAACATTTGAATTATTGGTTTTTTTCAGCAATAGAACTAGAGGAGGCATCACTTTTTTGTGAATTTGGAGTTGCAAAAGAAGTACTCCCACATTCTTTCTTTACAATAATATATTCATCCCAATCATAGTGGCTAGACTCATCAACTACAAGATCTCTACCCACAAACACCTTTTTGCTACTAATATTGTACCCTCTTGTAATTGTGCTAAATTCCAACAGAACACAAAGGTCTATCTTGCTATCTCATTTTCCTCTTTTAGCATCAAGAACATGTACATAGCACACCGAAGCAAATACCAACAAGTGTCTTGCAGATGACTTTATACCCTTCCAAGCTTTAAATGGTACCATGCCTTGAACTATTCTACTTGGTAATCTATATAAAAATTGATAGTAGTATTGACTTCTTTAGCCCAAAAATATTAGGCATTTTGTAATCTCTGAACATGTGTTTCTCCATCTCGATCATTGTTTTGTTGTTCCTCGTAGAAAACTCGTTTTGTTCTCGAGTGTAGCTAATAGTGAATTATTGATGGATACTAAATCATTACAATATTTGTTGAACTGATATGAAGTATACTCAGTTCCATTATCTAATCTGATATACTTTAATAGACAACCATTCTCTCTTTTTATCATAACCTTAAATTCTTTCGAAACAAAAAACACTTGAAATTTGTTGCTAAGAAAGTAGACTCATGTCATTCGAGTTAGCTCATCCACAAAGAAAATAAAGTTTTTTTCCATTCAAAAATCCATCCTCATTGGTCCACATAAATATGTATGAATCAACTCTAGCTTTTTCTTATCCCTCCAAAGACTTTCTTTAGGAAAGGATCACCTATGAACTTCACCAAATTGACATGACTCACAAATATCTCTAGACATGACAATATTGGGTACATCAAGCAATATACTCATTGACTGCATACACACTAATGAGCTAAGGTTGTAATGATCGAACCTTTTGTGCCAAAGCCAAGTATGATTCAATTTAACATTGAAGGAGAAATTACAAGAAATATAGCATGAAATTGAAAATAAATCGTCAATCATGCTAATATTAGCTACTTTACATCCTTTAGGCTCATAAATGACACATTGTTAGTCCTAAAAATTAAGAAAATATTTTTTTATGAAGCAAATGAGCAACACTTAACAAGCTTTGAGTCAGATTTGGCACATAATGAACATCATTAATAATTTTCATACCTTCGTCAGTAGAAATTTTACCGCACTCTAAGATGATCTTGCACCATTTCTGAGCTTCACTTTAGTTCTATTGGATATGTCGAAGGTAAAGAAATAAGTTTTCATCAATCTCCAAGTGACTTTTCCATGCACTATCAACATACCAATTAAATCGATTAACCTGGAATGTGTGTGAGGCAATTAGAACCACCTCTTTTGATTTTCCAACTCTGTTATCATCTGTGAAATTCACTCGTTCAACAGACTGACCATTTTGATAATGTTTTTTCCTACAATACTTCTCAGTGTGCCCATACTTCTTACAATATCTACATTCAATTGAGAACTCTTTGACCTCTACCAACAATTTTTCTCCAAGTGGTTTGTTTTCAAACAAATACCACAAGATCAATTTTTTTCTTTTCTCGACAAATCAACTTTATTTCCATCAGATTTTATGTAATACCCATGAAGTTGGAAAGTCGACAAGGAAAGAAAAATGCGGAAATTGATTGTTAGCAGAGAACTACGAGTCCCATCTATTGACCATAGGATGTCCTACTAGTCGTAAAAGGGTAAATGTAGAAGTTGTGTCGAATTTTAGAATATTCAGTTTCTGAAGTTTTGACCTATGACTTGACAATACGAATCGTAGGATGGTTGATGGGCTGTAGATGGCAACCATATGATTGATTCAGAGATTTGATTCAGGACCTCAATCCTACAGAAGGGTTTGACAGGCCGTCATTTTTTCTACAAGCCTAGGAAGGTCCCATAGAAAGGTACCAGACTTGATGAAATTTTAAAGTGAATGTTCAGTTGTACGAATGGAATCTATGGAATGTAGAAGATTCGATGGGTCGTAGAATAGTCTTGTGGGAAATTATTGAATATTCGAGTTTCCAAAGTTGGTCTTATGATCAACCATGACGAACCATAGGAATTTCTACAGATCGTAGGTCAGACCCCCCGGTCAGTTATTTCAAAGGGTATTAGGGTCTTTTTCTATGCACTTAATGTCTATGCTACGTCATTTTTACCCTAAATCTAAGCCCTATAACTACCATTTACCCTTACAAATCCGCCCAAATCCCTCATTCAATAAAATTCCTTAACTCTCCTTAAAGTTTTCTCCAAATATCTTCTCTCTAGATCATGGAAGAGGAAGCTATGGTTCTTGAAGATCAAATTTGTATGTTAACCATTGATTATAGGGCTTAAATAAAGGTATGTAAGGAGTTCATCAATGGGTTTCATTCATCCATTGAGTCACCAAAGATTCTCCAATTCAAATTCAATTCAATTGGTTAGGTTTTCATTCAATTTCTCATGGGTTCTATTTGTATTGATTCAATATTTTGATTTTGATCATATTAAGACTATTTAGATTCATTTACATGTTTTCAAATCAATTTCATGTGAACTCATACATTGATCATGATTTTGACTGTGAACCCTAATTTTCATGAATTTGAAGAAAAACAGTGAATGATGTTTTATAAACTTCTACATGATTTATCAGAAGGAAATATTTATGATTTAGGTTTCTTTAAGATGAGCATCAATGAATTGTGAAAGTTTTTCTGACATGTTAAGGTATCACGTCTTGGTGAAAGGTTTTCTCACTTAGACTTGATTCAAGATTTAATTAGTCACTCTATGCTATTTTAGCTTGGATTAGTAATTGAATCATACGTTTTCCATGGATGATGATGACTTTATGAAAATGACTATTATGTTGGGATTTAACTTAGCAATGAGAGAACTAGGTTGAGGCTCATATAGGGTAGTCTCTTGTAGCAACCTCTAGTTCCTAACTACATGCCCCTGTAGGTTTGCCTTAATTGGCCTAGATAGTTTATTCACATATAGCATTTGATATGATATGGAGTTCTACCTTAGCAGTAAGACTCTCTCTTCTAGGTGTGTGAGTTATATGGGATTCCATGTTATAGCTCGCAGGTCTAATGTCGATTAAAGCTAATATCCCACAAAATTAACTAAGTTACTTACAAATGTTTTATAAATATTTCCTTGTGATTTTATTATGCATTGACCACATTCACGATTTACAATTTTTCTTCTTAAATGATTTTACTATGATTAGCTTGGTCATGCATATCATGTTTTCGGTTATGTCCCCCTATGATCATGTCTCATGTTTTATTACATTTCCCTCATACTTAGTACATTTCATGGACTAATGCATACTTTTGCCTATATTTTTTCACTAATGTAGGGCGTGACGACTCATCTCTCTGTGTTTGTGGCTAGTTGATCTCATTGATAATTCTAAGATCAAGAGTTGGTGAGTAATCTTTTCGAAAAAACACTTCAAAAATATCAACACTTTCTCTCTCTCTCTAAAATGGTCTCCTCTCAGCTATAGTTGAAATGACAAGGAAATCCAAAAATGGGGGTAAGGGGATGATGAACCATGGTGGAATACAAGAAGTACACACGCAAAAGCAGAAGGGGCCCCACACAGGGGATGCAAAGAAGATGAAGAATGTAAATGTAATACAAGGGATCGTACCACTAGATCTGAGCCCTAGGCAGGGAACAATGGCAACTCAAAAAGTGAGAAACCTAGGTACTTCACCATTATTTTAGATGAAATCAAGGAGGTCATGGTCCGACCAGGTGGAGGAGGACCTGGAGGCAACAATGGATGCAAGCAGTATTATGGAAGGTAAACACCCTAACTTTACACCTAATACTTGGAGTCAGGTTGTGGGGACTCTAGCAAAATCATTGGGATTGACTTGTCTGATGTAGAAAGAATGAATGTAAACGTGAAAATCACAATGGAAGACGTGCAAGGGGAGATTGACTATTGGAGAACAACAATGGTATGCTATGTGTTAGGATCAAACCCACCACAAGTGGTCATGGAGGGGTTCTTTAAGAGAATCTGGAAAAACCGAGGGATTGAAAAAATAAACCAAGTGAATAGGGGTTTTCCATGGTGACATTCCTAGAAAGTGAAGAAAGAGATGCATTTGTAAAAGAGAGAGTCATTATGTTCAGCATGAAACCAATTGTGATATAACAGTGGAAACAAGATATTGAGGTGACAAAGGAGATAGTAGACAAGGTTCCTTAGTGGATCAAAATGTCAGGATTAGAAGCAAAGTATTGGGGAAAAGTTGCACTAACAAAAATTTCAAGATTGGTCGGACAACCACTATGGGATGATAAAGCTACCAAGTAAAGGGACAGATTGATGTTTGCCCAAGTACTGGCTGAAATGATGTTGAATAATACGTATCCATCGGAGGTGATGTTAGAAAATGAACATGGAAAGATTATGAAGCAAAAAGTGGAATATGAATGGAAACCAATTCTATGCTCAAGATGTAGGAATTTTAGGCGTGAATTAAGTGAATGCAGAAGGAAGCTAAAGGAGGAAACAAGGAATACTGAAATGAACAAAGAGCAACAGATGGGGAAGATAAATCAGGCACCAACAAATGAGTTTATCAAAGCAAAAGAAGTGGCAAATAGGAGAGTGTAATTCCCCAGTAGAGAATGAATACCACCAATACAAGAAATATATATTCTAGACTAAAGCAGGATCCACAAGTAGAAAACATGAAGGATGATGATGAAGAGGAAATAAATGGGAAATAGGGGGAACATGTCATTATTCATAAGAAAGGAAGCACCAGCACATGTTCTGTACAATCAGGGGAAAGGGGAAACCCTATCCCCAATGGATAAAATTAGTTTTTGGAATCTAAGGGGTCTAAATAGGGCTGATAAACAGAGAGAAGTGCATTTATTTATGCATTCTAATAAGGTCGGTCTATTTGGACTTTTGGAGACAAAGGTTAAGAGGGAAAAAGCATTAAAGTAGCCTTAAACCTTTGAAACAGATGGTCATTTACAACAAACTTAACAGCTCACCTAGGGGGGAGGATCTGGCTTGTCTAGAAGCCCAACATATACATAGTAAATGTGACAGTAATACACAGTGAGGTAATACATAGAGGAACCGGGAAGAAATTTAATGCAACACTGGTTTAAGGATTTAATGACCAAGCCATGCGGGCAAATCTATGGTGACACATTGAAAATATCTATAATAAGATACAAGGGGCATGGACAATGATGGGTGATTTCAATTGTGTATTGAACAATAGAGAAAGGGTGGGAAGTAAAGTGATGGTTGTTGATACAAGAGACTTCAAGAGTTGTGTTGACCATTGTGGCCTACAAGATATGAGATCAAGTGGGTCCTTCTATACATGGAACAACAAACAATAGGGGGCGGATAGAGTATTTAGAAAGATAGATCGAATTCTCATTAATGGTGAATGGTAAATGCAAATGCATGTTGTAAAGTCTCAATACATGGCAGAAAGGATTATATGATCATTGTACGACAATCATTCATTGGGAAAATGGCAACCAAGTAAGACATTATTCAGATACTTTAATATGTGGAGTTTAGTACTGGAATTCCAATCCAGAGTAGCTGAGAGTTAGAGGATTGACATACGTAGAAGGAAGATGTACCAACTGGGTTGTAAATTAAATAGGTTGCGAAGAGTTCTCAATATGCTAAACAAGGATAGATTTAACGAAGTTGAGAAATAGGATGATCAAGCGTATAAAGCACTCTTATAGAGTCAAGCAAAACTCCAGACAGACCCTAGGGACCCTAGACTACAAGTGGAGGAGGTGATAGAAACTAATAAATAAAAATTATGCAAGGAAGCAAGGGATCAATTCTGAAAGCAAAAATGTAAGATCCAATGGGTAAAAGAGGGAGACACGAATACAAAGTTCTACCATAGTTTCCTTAGGGCAAGGAGGAATATGACTAGAATATTTTGAATCACAGACAAGATGGGGTAACAACAAACTGAGTTAGATGGGATTGTGAGGGCATTCATAGATTAATACACAGACTTGTTAGGGACAAAGACTGTAACGACCCATAAAACGAATAAGTGAAACTAGAGCCTAACTAGTGAGTGTGTGAGTTTTTCATGAGGTTTGAGGTCGTTTGATGTTGTTCCGAGCAATGGTTGAGGGATTTAGGGGTTAAACTTCAAGGTACGACTCCCCAAGGACCACCCTAGGGGTCCTTGAGGAGGACCCTTAGCCTAACCCCAAGGCTTCCCCAAAATGAGTTTTGTTACCAAAATGTGGTGACCTACGGAAGGGGTCCACGCCCCGTAGGTCCATCCATGCCCCGTGGATGTCCTCCGTAGGTCAAGGGGCCATATTTCAAGCTACAGCCCCAGACCATGGACCAACAGCACGGTCCATTAATGGACTCATGGTTTGTGGGTCTAGGGGTGAGTCACTGCCTACTTTGCTGTAAAGAACTCGGTCAAGGTAAGGTCTAATTGGTAATTGTCTAATTAATTATTTTAAGTGTATGGACGGTTATTTTAGGTTTATTAAGATATTTTAAAAGTATTAAAACACATTTAGACCTCATTACTTTGAAACCCAAAATCAAAACCTCCCCTCCCCTCCAAAAGATCTCTCTCTAGAAACCTCCATTGGAGGTGAAGACTTCACGCTCTCAAGGTCAAATCTTCAAGGTTTTCAAAGGATTTTCATGGAGAATCAATAGAAAGGTATGGTAGTCTTTATCCTTGTCTAACTTTTCATTCAAAGAGCCAATTCAAAGGTGATTTCAAAGTATGAAAAATATAGGGTTTTACTCAATCTCATGTGTTCTTTCATAAAACATTTTCAAATGGTTTCTAATGAAAAATTATGATTTTATTAGTTTTTAATTGATGATTTATGATGAAAATACTCTATGAACCCATGAGTTCTCTCAATTACTAAATTGTGCCTTTATGAAGTGGGTTTGTTGATCATGAATGAATGTTGATGGAATTGCCTAGATTGATTTAGATTGTTGAATTATTGATGTTTATGTTGAATTAAGTGATTGAATCATGTCAATTTCCTATTATATTGTAGTAGTTTGGATTTGTGGGTTGATGTTGGTTCATGGCCTTGAAAGGCAAGTTATGACCTAATTACTTGTTGAAGTAGGATTGTGCTTGAGCTATTGATCCACTTGAAAGGTGGAGGTGTTTACTTACTATGTATATTGTGGTATTGAATTTATGGATATCTTCCTTGTACCTCTATATATGAAGGATCTATGTGTGATTATGATGTAAAGTATGTGTGTGTGATTTTAATGAATCTATAAATATCATGTTTAGAATGTAGTATATGGTGATTGAAAGTATATTCTCAATTAACCTTATGAATGATGATGTTTATGTGAAAGGCTATTCTCACATGCTCACACACACTCATGAATGAATAATGAATGAAGTTCTATGATTATGTTAATGATGAAGTACTTATTGAAAGGTTATTCTCAATTGTACTCTAATGAATGATAATGACTTGTTGTGAAAGGACTTTCTCACAATAAGGGGATTCTTAGGTGAAAGGCTATTCTCATCGTTGAATCTGTGAGCTTTCCAATGAATGAATGTTGGGATGGGATGGATACTCATCCATGAGTTGAGGCGGAGTGTCTAGTAACAATCCCTATATCCCATTTTAGTGAATGTTGGGTTTGAGATAGATACTCATCCATGAGTTGAGGCGGGGTATCTAGTAACAATCTCTTATCCCATAATGAACTAATGTAATGAATGTCAAGTACTCCGTGGCGAATAACGCCAAGCACCGAGTGAATATAAATTGGTGTGGATGCTCATCCATGAGTTGAGGCGGGGTATCTAGTAGTAACCTCTTGAGATGGATGCTCATCCGTGAGTTGAGGCGGGGTGTTTAGTAACAATCTCCTTATCCCATAACTATGTGCCCACATAGGTCTAGCTAGTGGATTCACTTAAGCTATAAAACGATAGTCATACCTTAGGCAAGTAGGAATCCCTTTATCCAGTGAGGGTGACACCGGGATTCCATGTCAAGCTCACATGGTCTATGTCGGTTAAGGCTTACCCCACAAAGAATGTTAATGAACTATGGCTTCTTAAGAATGCACTACTTAGTGTGGGTGGTGGTATGGGACGCCATCTATGCATTCCACAAGTAGGCTTTGAGAGAGGTTGTGGTGTGTTCCTTTATAATGTTAAGTGTAATGAATGTGCTCCTATGATGATGTTAATGAATAATGTTGATATAATGTCAAAATGAATGAAGGTGCTCTTAATGTAATGAAGTTAATGAAGAATGTTGACTTATATGATTAATGTGAAGATGCATGCTATACATGGATGGTATTATGAGTTACTTCCTTGTCAGGACTTAATGAATATGAATGGGCCTTGTCTATGGTGACTTCAAGAAGTACTTAGTGTGAGTAGTAGTAAGGGATTGTACTTATACATTGCACAAGTATGACTTAGAGTTGCCCTAGGTGATGGTCTTGATATGTTGATGTGACTTATGTAATGTGTATGTCTCTTGTGTATGAGTATTGTGTAAGGATGGAAAGGTTGAATGGTAAGTTCACTTTGGGTGACCTTAAGGTGGTACTTTGGTGTGGATGGTGGTATGGGACGCTATCTATACATTGCACAAAGTATAGCTTGAGGGTTACTTGAGGTGAAGGCTTAATATGAAGGTAAAGGTTTATATGATGATCATGTTCTAATGTGGTTTAAATGACTTGTATGTTGGTTGTGGTTGAATATTATGCCTATTATGTTCATGTTCATGAAGGTTTTATCAAAATGGCATATATCGTGACTATCAAAGAAAATGTCTATTTTAAGAATGGTTTTTGCATGGCATTCATACTTAGTACATCTAATGTGCTAACCCATATTTCTTCCTTTTTACCAAAGTGTAGGGTTTGGTGATTGGATGTCTTGTTCATGGAAGATGGGTTTCTAAGGAGCATGGAGTCGAAGATTTGGTGCGTCCTCATAGTTTCGAGGACGAACCCAACCCTTTCCTTTATGTCTTTTAGTTTATTCTAAAAAAAAAATATGGGCTAAGTCCCAATGTTGTATTCAAAGTATTAGATGGTTTGAGACCAACTTTAGAAAGTCTTCTACTTGCTTTTAATGAAAATGTCTTCGATTGTCAAGAAAGTTATAATTCTTCTCTACTTTTCTATGTTCTTATGTTCAAGAATCCTATGAGGCTTGTATTACACCCCTGTGGGATCGAGTACGCCGTGTTTCATCAGGGGTGCACCCCCGGGTCGTGACAAAGACATGGGAGAGGCAACATGTATGTAGTAAGGTGGTCAAAAAAGGGGAACTTGTTACTATGGAAAAAATATAAATGTTGAGTCAAGAATTCATAGAGGCCGGTGTAAAAGAAGCATTGTGGGAGATTGAGGTGAATAAATCTCCAAGCCCTGACGGCTAGGTAGCAAATTCTTTAAAGACATATGGAGGAATATTGTGGGTAAAGATATGATGGAAGGTCTGCTAGAATTCTTCCATACGGGGAAACTGTTGAAAGGAGTAAATAATACAATACTCACTCTTATCCCTAAATCAATACATGTTGATAATGTAAGGGATTTTAGACCAATTGTGTGTTGTAACACAATATACAAAGTGATATCAAAAATGTTATGTCACAAATTGAAAAGAGTGTTGCCAGGTATAATTTCAGAGAATCACAGAATATCTTGATATGTTAGGACCTAGTAAGGTTATATAATAGGAAGAACACTACAAAAATTTGTTTGATAAAGGTGGACTTAAGGAAAGCGTATGATTATGTAAAGTGGGAGTTTGTGGAAGAGATCTTGTATGGGCTGAATTTCCCAAGCAAGTTTATCAAATGGACAATGGAATGTGTATCCACTACATAGTACTCAATCGTCATTGATGGAGGAATACATGGGAGTATAATTGGGAAGATAGGGTTGAGACAAGGAGATCATATCTCACCATTGTGTTTGTGATATGAATGGAGTACTTCACCAAAGTTATGAGAAGGGTAACTGCATTAGAAGGTTTTGAATTTCATTCAAAGTGCAAAGCAATCAGGCTGAACCATTTGTGTTTTTTTTATCACATGTTGATGTTTAGTAAAGGTACTTTCGGATCAATAGTGCTAATTCTAATAGAATTGAAGGCTTTCTCATTGTCATCTGGATTTAATACAAATGAAGCAAAATAAAACATATTTCAGTGAATATGGAAAATAAGGAAATAAAGATCTTTGTGAGCTGACTACATATGAAAAAGGGAAGATGCCATCTAGGTACTTAGGGATTCTAATATCATCAAAGAAACTCTCAGCTATTTATTGGGAAGTGTTGATTGATAAGATGTGTAGTAGAATAAAATTATGGGGATCCAAAAAACTATCCTATGCTAGAATGGTGGAACTGGGGAACTCTATTCTTCTACACATGCATTTCTACTGGGTCACTACTTTCTAACTACCGAGAAAAGTGCTAAACAGATAACAAATATCTGTCAGAACTTTCTATGGAGTGGACATGAGCACATAAGCAAAGCCCAATTGATAGCATGGGACCGAGTATGCAGACCAATAAAGGAGGAAAATGTATGACATGGAATGAAGCTGTTGTAGCAAAGTATGTATGGAATACTGCAGGCCAAACAAACAATCTATGGGTTAAATGGATCAATCACATCTACCTCAAACGGAAGGATTGGTAGCAATATAGGCCTCAAATTAATAGTTGTTGGTACTGGAAAAGAGTGTGCACACTAAAGGAGAAATTTGCTTCGGGATATGTGAAAATGGATAGCTAACAGCAGCTAGGAAATATATAATTCAAAGTGGGTACCAGTGGAAAATAGGAGCAGGTGAACACTAGCCTAGCTAGAGAGGGTTATGGAATAATGCAAATGTCCCAAAACATAGCTTTATTTTTTGGGTCATGATGCACAATATATTGCTCACACAAACACGACTTGCAACTTTTGGTGTATGTGAAGAGGATACGTGTATCCTATGCAGAAACAAACTAGAAACAAAAAAGCATTTGTTCTTCCAATGTGATTGCTCGCAACAGTGCCTAAGGGGTGTACTACAATGGATGCAGCTCATAGTACATATTGAAGAAATACAGTACATGTGGAGGAGGTGTGCACGAAAGGCCAGAGGAAAGATAAGTAGAGCATTTATATGGTCAATATTGGCAATAACAGTATACCATATTTGGATGGATCGCAATGAGGTGCTCAGGTAAAGCATTGTCCCTATCGAAACAAAAGTACTAAAGCTAATAAATATGGATGCTAAACACAAAATCATGGAGATACTTCATAGGAAACATACTTGTAAGGATAAGGAGAGGATGGAAGATATATTACAAGATACAATGTATAGGCATAAATTAGTGGAAGACATGGATGGATGGGTAGTTTTTATATATGTGTTAGCTTTGTGAAAGGGTTGTAAGAATGATGTAAGGGAAGGACCTTATTTCTGTTGTGTTATTAATAATATGTGGATAGTTTGACAAAAAAAAAGAATTGGTGAGTCCTCATGTTCTGAGGACCATGTTGCTTCTATTTGCTTTCTTGTGTCTTTATGTTTGAGACTTTGTATGTGGTGTACGGGTTACTTCCCGAGCACTCTCATTGATATAATAGATGGCTTGTCTAGACTTTGATGTACTTCCGCTTATGTCAGACTCTTTACATTCTTATGAGATTTCTTATTTTTCTCTATTATATTGTGTATATGCATGTCAAGTGGCTTATGTAAGGCCTTTCAGGGTCTTATACTCCATGTCTAGGGTGTACTTTGGGTCATGACAAACTTCGTATTTAGAGCACAAGGTTTTAGAAAAAGGTCCTAGGAAGTCTTACAAGCCACATTGAGTAGAGTCTTATTTATAAGTGTTAAGCGCACCAAATTTATGAATAGGAAGCTCCAAAGCGTTTACGAAATTCACGTATTTCATTACTCTAAAGTTGTGCCAAACAGTCTATCTCTATAAATATCCTTCTCCTAAATCATGTTTGATCCTTTTCAGGATGTGGCCCCTTGAAGAGCTTATGTCATAAGGAATACGGGTAACGATAATGTGGAGCTTGAGGTTCCTCAAGTTTGGGTTGATCTGTTGGTCAAGCAACTGACTCATGTTGAATTTCGAGCCACTTTCCATGTGTTAGCTCAATCTATGACGGCTCAAGCCAATAGAGAGGCTAATTCTCCCGTGAACCCAAATATGGGTATGGCGGTGGCAAGGATAAGGGAATTTACTCGGATGAATCCTCTGGAATTTCATGGTTCAAAGGTTGATGAGGATCCTTAAGAGTTCATTGATGAGGCTTACAAAATAGAAGGCATTATAGGATTGACTATGATTGAAAAGGCGGAGTTGGCCTCTTATCACCTCAAGGTGTTGTTCAAGTGTGGTTTGAACAATGGAAGAGTGAGAGGGCTATTGATCCAGGTCCTCTTGATTGGAAGAAATTCAGGGGAGCTTTTCTTGATCGTTTCTGTCCTCTTGAAATCAAAGAATCCAAAGTGCTTGAATTCATCAATCTTTGTCAAGCTAATTTCAGTGTGAAGGAGTATGCTTTGAAGTTTACTTAATTATATAAGTATACTCCAACTATGGTTGCCGACTCTAGGGAAATGATGAGTAAGTTTGTGTTAGATATGTCCGACTTGGTCGTCAATGAGGGTCGTACCACTATGTTGATCAAGGAAATGGATATCTCTTGTTTGATGGTACATGCCCAACAAATTGAGGATGATAAGCTTAAGGAAAAGACAAAAGAGTCCAAAAGGGCAAGCACCAATGATGGTGACTTTTCACATTCTAGGTCCGGTGGACATGGGCATCCTTCATTTCGGCAAATTTTTTCCCGTGAAGGTTCTAGTAAACCAACTCCTAAGTTCCACAAAGATATGGTATCTAACTCTAAACCTCAAGGATGTGGTAGTAATGGGTTTTCTATCCCCACTTGCCCAAGGTGTGGTAAGAGTTACTTGGGAAAGTGTTTAGTCGGTACGGATAGTTGCTTTGGTGGTGATAACAGTTGTCACAAGGTAAAAGATTTTCCTTTTCAAACTATAAAGGGTAAGGATTGTAGGAAAGTTCATCCTAGTGGTTTTGGTTCATGTGCTCAAAAGAAAAATAGATTTTATGCTCTTCTGACTCGACAGTATAATGAGGGTTCTCCGGATGTGATGACCGGTATGTTGAAAGTCTTTCATCTTGATGTTTATGATTTACTTGATCCGGGGGCTACCTTATCTTTCGTTACTCCTCATGTGGCCATGAGCTTTGATGTTGGTCCCAAAATCCTTTCTAATCTCTTTCATGTTTCTACTCCCGTGGGTAATGCTATTGTGGCAAATAGAGTCTGTAGAAATTATCCTATTTACGTTTCTAATGGAGTCACTCATGTTGATGTTGTAGAGCTTGATATGTTAGATTTTGATGTCATTCTTGAGATGTATTGGCTTCATGCATGATATGCTTCCATACCATAGATCCCAATTGGTCACATTCAAGGTTCCGAACGAACCTATCATGTCATAGGAAGGGGGATATTTTATGCCTAAGGGTCAATTTGTTTCTTGTCTAAAGACTAGGAAATAATTTCTAAGGGTTGCATTTATCATCTTGTTTGGATTAGGTATATAGATTCTGAGACCCCTATTCTTGAGTCAGTTCGGATTGTAAATGAGTTTCTGGAAGTGTTTTCCGACAATCTTCCCGATATTCCTCCTAAAAGAGAAATAGACTTCAAGATTGACCTTCTCCCGGATATACAACCTATCTCTATTTCTCCTAACTGTATGGTCATGGCAGAACGTAAAGAGTTAAAGTACAAATTGAAGGTTTTGTTGGATAAGGGTTTCATTAGACTTAATATCTCACTATCGAGTGATCTGATCTTGTTTGTTTGAAATAAGAATGGCTCTCTCCGAATGTGTATTGACTATCGGCAATTGAAAAAGGTTACAATTAAGAATAAGCATCCTCTTCCAAGGATTGATGATTTGTTTGATCAACTCCAAGGATTGAGTTACTTCTCTAAGATTGACCTCTGGTCGGGTTATCACCAATTAATGGTGAAAGAAAGTGACATTCCAAAGATGGCTTTTTGAACTCGGTATGGTCATTACGAGTTTTTGGTAATGTCCTTTGGTTTGAGTAATGCTCTGATGGTATATATGGATTTGATGAATAGGGTATTCAAGCAATACCTTGATATGTTTGTGATTGTGTTTATTCGATGATATCTTAATTTATTCTCAGAGTGAAGATGAGCATGTTGAGCACTTGAGAATTGTGTTACAAATTCTCAAGGTTCCTGAATTGTATGCTATATTTAACAAGTATGAGTTTTTGTTAAGGTATGTTGCTTTCATTAGCCATATTATCTCCGGTGAAGGCATCAAGTCGATCATTGGAAAACTAAGGTGGTTAAGAATTAGCCTAGACCTTTGTCTACTTCTGATATACAAAGTTTATTGGGTTTGATTGGTTATTATAAAATATTCGTGGAAGGGTTTTCCTCTATTACTTCGCCTTTGACAACATTGACTCAAAAAAGGTAAAATTCCTATGGTCGGAAGCTTGTGAGAAGAGTTTCCAAGAGTTATATAGACTCACTTTGGCCCCTATTTTGACACTACCCGAAGGATCAGATGGTTTTGTGGTTTATTGTGATGCTTCACAGGTTGGTCTTGGTTGTCTTTTGATGCAACATGGGAAAGTCATTGCACATGCTTCGAGGCAATTCAAAGTGAATGAAAAGAATTATCCTACTCATGATTTGGAGTTAGCGGCGGTGGTGTTTGCCCTAAATATTTGGAGATATTACTTGTATGGTGTTCAGGTAAATGTGTTTATCTACCATAAAAGTTTGAAATATGTATTTACCCAAAAGGATTTGAATATTTGCCAAATAAGGTGGCTTGAGTTGCTAAAGGACTATGACATGAGTGTCCTCTATCATCCCAAAAAGGTGAATATAGTGGTGGATGCTCTAAGGCGATTATCGATGGGTAGTGTTGATCATGCTGAGGATAATAATAAGGAGTTAGGTCGTGATGTTCAAAGATTGGCCTAATTGGGTGTTCGATTGGTTGATTCCAATCAAGGTGGTCCATAATGGTTTGGAATCATCATTAGTATCAAACATGAAAGCTAAGAAAGATATTTATTTGTTGTTGGTTGACTTGAAGAAGTCGATTTCCAAAAAAAGCCATTGAGGCTTTCTCCCAAGGAGAAGATGGTGTCCTTAGATATCAATGTCGGTTATGTGTTCTGAATGTTGATGGGTTGAGAAATAAGATTTTGGCGGAATCCCTCAGTTCTCGGTATTCTATTTACCAGGGAGCCAAAAAGATGTACTGTGATTTGCGGGAGGTCTATTGGTGGAATGGGATGAAAAGGGATATTGCAAAATTTGTGGCTAAATATCCCAATTGTCAACAATTAAGAGTTGAGTATCAGAAGTCGGGTGGTTTGGCTCAAGACATTAACATTCTTACATGAAAGTAGGAAGATTTGAATATGGACTTCATTATTGGTTTACCTCACACCTGTCGATAGTTTGACTCGATTTGGGTTACTGTGGACCGAATGACGAAATCGGCTCACTTTCTTCCGGTTAAGACCTCATGATTCTTATCAAAGGATTATGCCAAGCTTTATATTAGAGAAATGGTAAGGTTGTATGTTGTGTCTTTGTCCATTATCTCCAATCGAGGTACTTAATTTACATCTCAGTTTTGGAAGTTGTTTCAGAAAGGTCTCGATACTCAAGTGAAACTTAGCATGACTTTTCATCCTCGGGCTGATGGACAAGTCGAGCATACTATTCAGACTTTAAAGGATATGTTGAGAGCTTGTGTAATTGACTTCAAAGGAAGTTTGGATAATCATTTTCCTTTGATTGAGTTTACTTATAATAATTGATATCATTCTAGAATTGGGATGGCACCATTTAAGGCTCTTTATGGTAGGAGGTGTAAGTATCCTATTGGTTGGTTTGAACTTGGTGAGGTTGTTTTGATAGGGGCTGATTAGTGCATGTGGCTACAGAAAAGGTTTGACTTATTCGTGAGAGGTTGAAAATGGCTCAAAGTCGACAAAAGTCTTATTCCAATGTTAGAATAAGAGAACTATAATTTGATGTTAATGATTGGGTCTAATTGAAAATTTCACCCATGAAGGGTGTCATGAGGTTTGGAAATAAAGAGAAGCTTAGTCCCCGGTATGTGGGCTCATATCAGATTTTGAGGCGCATTGGAAAGGTTTGCTTATGAACTTAAGTGGCCTAATGACTTGGTATTGGTACATCTGATATTCCATGTCTCTTTGTTGAATTTTTTTGTTGGAGATCTGACATCTATTATTCCTTTAGAAGGTTTATGCCACGCCTCGAGGCAACCCCCAGGACGTGGAAACGGGACTTAGGATCACAAGTGACCCCAAGCTAACCCTGCTGGCATATCATGAGCATACTAAGATAACTGAAAGTAGAAATACTGTGCGGAAGCTTAAAACATGACATAAATTGAAATGATGGGGAATACCCATTCTAAGTCTGAATATATAAAAACTGAGAGTTCAATAACAACTGAAAGATCAAACTCAAACTAAAATGGAATCTAACTATGTCTGAATGAAAGCCTCTAACTGACTACAGACTCTAGGACATGCCCCCAGCTAACTCTAGCAAAACTGAAACTAAAACATGAATGACTGAAGAAAACACAGGTAAATCGTCCTCGAAGAATGAGGACTCACCACTGATACTGCTGAACTGGAGATTAGGAACCGATATATGCGTGATCGAAATGCTGAGGACCTGAACCTACATCACAAGAAGATGTAGCGCAGAGTATGCGTCAGTACTTGAAAGGTACTGAGCATGGAGGATAAGGCAGAACAATATATACATAACTGAACAAAGAAATAAGAGAAATGACGTAATTTGAACATAATGTAAATAATGAATTATACTAAATACTAAACTAACTGAATGCAATGACCAAGTACATGACATGTTGAGACTGATAACCTGGTCAATGCACTAGAATCTGACTTTGGGAGCTACTGTTAACCGACATAAAACCACGAGAGCTATCAGTGGAGTCTGATGTATAGCCCCATATAGAGGACCCAATATACCTTGCCAAAGCTATAAAGGCATGGCTAGCGTGATCACTAAATATGTTGCCTACAGAGGGGACTTATCCTACAGGGGCACGTAGTTCTGGGACTATGAGGGTGACTGACCCTTAGTCCACTCGGTATTAAGCCAATTCCCAACTGATTATGTAAGTAACTCATTAAAACTGAATTTTGTAATACTGAATAGCTCAAAATACTGACATGCTAACTGAAAATGCAGCATTAATATACTGATAATCAAACATTCTTAACTGAAGCATGTATATCTGAATAAACTAACCTAGCAAGTGTAATTCATGAACTAAACAAATCTACACAACTAGGGTTGTGAGTTTCATGCAAGAAGCTAAGCAACAATTTCTCAAAAACGTGATAATATGATTAGGATTGATCTAACAGGTAAATCACAACAAAAATCTGAAGTTCTAGAAACCCTAGGTCTAAACATGATATACGGAATCAAGAATCTAATAGAATACTAGGGACCTAATGGGTAAAAGAAACCCACTAGTGAAATCCCACATACCTGGTGACGAATTTCAAAGAGAAATCTTTCTATTTCGGGGATGGAACTAGAGGAAACCTTGTTGCATTCTTGGAGAGGGCTTTGGTCGACTCTTTCTCCTTTTTTTCTCTATGTTTTTCTAAGTTTTTTGGTGAATGAATCGCTTAGGGTAAAGTCTGATTAAGTTACTAGGCTAAAACGGACTAAAACGACGTAGTTTAGGGTTAAACGGCGTAGTTTAGGTGTCCAACACAGAAGGAAAAGACCAAAATTACCCTGACTTAAAAGTTGTCGGGACCAATCGACGGACATGGTCCATGGATCGTTGTCCCACCTATGGTTTGTCCTGGTCAGCCATCGTTTGGCTTCAGAGGATGGGTTATGTATAGTCTGAACCAAGGAATGTGGTCCTATCTACGGTCCATAGGTCCTGGTGTGGTTCTGGACTTAGCTGAATTTTCCTGGGTTTTTGGGAATCTAAACCACGAACCTGGTCCACAAACCATGGTCCCACCTACGTTCTGTAGGTCCTGGCGTAGTTCTGGACTTGGCTGAATTTTCCTGGGGTTCTAGGGAGTCTGAACCACGGACCATGGTCCCTCCTACATTCCGTAGATTGCCTCCGTCGATGGAACCTCCACTTCTGGAAAACTTCATCTTTGTCCTTTTAGAATCTAGGGTGTTACATTGTCTCCCCTTTGGGAATATTCGTCCTCAAATGAAGACAAAACTAGCTGAAAATGGAGGGAAAGAGATACAAACTCTACCACTAAGTACTGGAAACCGAAATCTGAACTAAGTTCTAAGAACATGCAAATACGCTGAAAAATGCAAGTATAACTGAAGGAAAAAGATGCTAAGACTGATTTTTATGCATGAGTAAATGAAATACTGGGAAGGAACTATTACCTCAAGCTGGAATGGAATCGGAAGGGAAGAGATGAGGATACTTGGCCCTCATGGTTGCTTCTGCTTCCAGTAGCTTCCTCTACAGACTGACTCCTCCACAAAACTTTCACTAAAGTGACTTCTTTGTTTCTCAACATTCTAACCTGACGATCAAGAATCTCAACTGGCATATCCTCATAAGTGAGGCTATCCTTCACAGCCACACTTTCCAATGGTACAATAGATACTGGATCACCCACACACTTCTTCAACAACAAAATGTGAAAGACCGGATGGACTGTTGCTAGTTCTGTTGGTAACTCTTAACTCATAGGCCACTTTACCAACTCTTTTCAAAATCTTGTAAGGGCCTACATATCTAGGACTGATCTTTCCTTTCTTGCCAAATCTCATCACCCCCTTCATAGGTGACACTTTCAGGAAAACCCAATCATCAATTTGGAACTCCAAGTCCCTTCTCCTTACATCTGCATAGGACTTCTGGCGACTCTGGGCTGTCTTAAGTCTAGCTTTGATGAGTTGAACATTTTCCATAGAATCATGAACTGATCTGGTCCTATCAAGGCTTCTTCACCTACTTCAAACCAACCAACTGGAGATCTACATCTACTCCCATATAATGCCTCATAAGGGGCCGTCTAAATACTGGAATGGTAGCTATTATTGTAGGCAAACTCTATAAGAGGAAGGTGATCATCCCAACTACCCTTGAATTTGATAATGCATGCTCTCGACATGTCCTCTAAGGTTTGAATGGTATGCTCTGCATGACCATCCTTCTATGGATGAAATGTTGTGCTGAGGTTAACCGGAGTACTAAGACCTTTCTAAAATGACTTCCAGAAATAAGAGGTAAACTGAGGACCTCTATCCGAGATGATAGACAAAGGAACCCCATGCAACCTGACAATCTCATTAATGTAAAGCTTGGCATAGTCCTCCACCGAATTTGTAGTCTTAACAGCTAAAATGTGAGCAGACTTAGTAACTCTGTCTACTATCACCCAAATGGAGTCATGCTATCTACGAGTACGAGGTAAACTTGTAATGAAGTCCATGTTTATCACTTCCCACCTCCATGTAGGAATGTTGATCTCTTGTGTCATACCTCTTGGTTTCTGATGTTCTACCTTCACTTGCTGACAATTAGAGCACTTAGCCACAAAGTCTGTTATATCCCTTTTCATGCCATTCCACCAAAAGACTTCTCGCAGATCATGGTACATCTTAGTGGCACCTGCATGAATAGAATACTTGGAGTTATAGGCTTCTGTAAGGATCTGCTATCTCAACTCACCCTGCTTAGGAACACATAAATGACCCTGGTAACGAAGCACACCATCTCCCCATTGGGAGAAAACCTCAACTTTCTGCTGATGAAGTGCACCCTTTAATTGAAGCATAATAGGATCATTGTCTTATTTTTTCTTAACCTCTACAACCAATGAAAATTCTGACCCATTCTGAACTGTTACACCACCATCTGATATGCTTATAAGGCAAACTCCTAAGCAAGCAAGCCGATGAACATCTTTTGCTAATTCCTTCATTTCTTCCTTAAGATATGCTACACTACCCATAGATAGTCTGCTAAGAGCATCAGCTACTACATTGGCCTTACCAAGATGGTAAATCACATTCATATCATAGTCCTTGAGGAATTCAAGCCATCTCATCTGGCGAAGATTCAACTATTTCTAGGTGAACCCATATTGAAGGCTCTTATGGTCTGTGAACACATCTACGTGAACACCATACAAGTAATGTCTCCAAATCTTTAGGGCAAATATTACTGCTGCAAGCTCATGGTCATGAGTTAGATAGTTCTTCTCATGCACCTTAAGTTGTCTAGAAGCATAAGCTATAACCTTACCTCGCTGCATCAACACACAACCTAGGCTGACTCTGGATGCATCACAATCGATCACATAACTGTCTGACCCCTCTGGTAGAGTCAAAACAGGAGTTGTAGTCAACCTAGTTTTCAGTTCTGCAAAGCTCTTCTCACACTCATCTGACCACTGAAACTTAACCTTTTTCTGAGTAAACTTAGTCAATGGAGAAGCTATGGATGAAAATCCTTCCATGAACCTTTTGTAATAACCCGCCAAACCCAAGAAACTTCGCATATCTATAGGAGAGGTAGGTATGGGCCATTGTTTCACTGCTTCTATTTTCTGACAATCCACTCGGATCCCTTCGCTAGACACAATATGCCCAAGGAAACCAACTGATTGCAACCAAAACTCACATTTGCTAAATTTAGCGAATAACTGGTAATCTTTGAGAGTTTGTACGACAACCCTCAAATAAGTCACATGTTCATCCTCATTCCTAGAGTAAATGAGTATATCATCGATAAAGGCGATAATGAACAAGTCCAAATATTGCTTGAACACTCTGTTCATCAAATCCATGAAAGTTGCAGGAGCATTGGTTAGTCCAAGTGACATAACTACAAGTTCATAATGACCATCCCAAGTTCAAAAGGTTGTTTTTGGAATGTCACTATCTCTGACTTTGAGTTGATGATAACCGGATCTGAGGTCTATCTTCGAAAAATGACTAGCACCCTGAAGTTGGTCAAACAAATCATAAATCATGGGTATAGGGTACTTATTCTTGATGGTGACTTTGTTAACCTGCCGATAGTCAATGCACATCCTGAGAGAGCACCCCATAGGGATATACTAGGTCTGATTAAGCTCTTATCTAGAAGGTCTTACAACTGCTCTTTCATTTCTTTAAGCTCAGCTGGAGCCATTCTGTAAGGAGGAATAGAAATAGGTTGGGTATCTGGAAGGAGATCAATTTCAAAGTCAATTTCCCGTTCGCAAGGAACTCCGGAAAGATCTTCTGGAAACACTTCTGGGAACTCATTAACTGCTGGAACTGACTCAAGAGTTGGAGTTTCGGGGTTTGAATACTTAACCCTAACTATATGATAGATATACCCCTTAGCGATCATCTTTCTGGCCTTAAGGTAAGAAATGAATTGACCCATAGGCATTGAGCAACAACCTTTCCATTCTAAGATTGGCTTGTCTAGAAATTGAAAATGAACTATCCTAGTTCTACAATCGACTGAGGCATAACAGGAATGTAGCCAATCCATGCCTAGAATGACATCAAAGTCTACCATTTCTAACTCTACAAGATCTGCTGAGGTGACATTCTGAGAAACTGTGATAGGGAAATTTTTGTATACCCGTCTAGCTATGATTGGGTCACCAACTAAAGTAGCGACTGAGAAAGGTTCTGAAAGAGTTTCTGGACTGACACCAAAGTTTACTGCTATATAAGGAGTTACAAAGGAAAGAGGAGCCCCTGGATCTAAAAAAGCATAAACATCTAAATGAAAGACTCGCAACGTACCAGTAACCACATCAGGAGAATCTTCATGATCCTGGTGAGCCTGGAGAGTATACAACCTGTTCAACCGCTAACCGCCACTTGTACCAGATGTAATACCTACTAAGTTGGGTGACCTGTTGTTGCTGTTGACACTGTAGATTGGGCCCTACTATTGTTACCTCTTTATCCCTACTTAGAAGAAGGGCAATCCCTCAATCTTTGACCAATCTGACCATACCCAAAACATCCATCCTTCCCTGCAAGACACTCGCCTAGATGGTTCTTACCACACTTTGAACAAGTTGGGTAGGTCCTAGTAACTGAAAAACTCCCCTGAGACTGAGAGCCTGAAGCCCTGCCTTTCTGATTATGTCGAAACCTGGAGAATGGAACACTAGCTGATAAAGGTGATGTGGCTGAAGACTTTTTTTGAAACTGTGAGCGATTTCCACCACCCGATTTCTGCTGAGAGTACTCATAGTTGTATGTCCTCTCCTTCTTGTTGTCCTTAGCCTGTTCCCTAAGCTTATCTACTTCAACTTGCTGAGCATGAGTCATGAGCCTAGAGATGTTCATATCTTCCAACAACATCGCATTTCTACACTCTGTTTTCACCAAGTCAGACACCCCAAATAGAAACTTACTCATTTGCACCCCTGAGATCGGTAACCATATGTAAAGCATACCTGGAGAGCTGGGTGAACTTGAGTCCGCACTCTTGGACTGTCATGGAACCTTGTCTTAAATTCATGAATTCCTGAGCCTTAGCCTCTCTCAACTCTCTTGGGAAGAACCTGTCCAGAAAAGCTCCAGTAAAACACTCCCAAGTCACAGGAATTGTATTCTCACCCCTATTTTCTTTCCACTATGTGAACCATATGTGAGCCACATCCTTAAGCTGGTAGGACATCAAGTCTACCCTATCATTCCCCGTTACCTGCATCATTCTAAAGATCTTCTTCACCTCATCAATAAAGTTTTGGGGATCCTCACCAACTTGCGACCCTAGAAACTCTGGCCGATTCATCTGACAAAATCTGGAACCCTTTTTGCAACTAATCCACCACTAGTATTTGTAGGAACTGGAACCTGCTGATTGTTCTGGTTTGCTACACTCTGACCCAAAAGCATAATAGCATTTCGAAATTCTGCATTCAAAACCTCATGATCTGGGACTGGAGGAGTTGTGTTAGCATTGCATGCATTAGCATTCCTTGGGTAAGCTCTACGATGAGGCATGATATGAAAACGCATAACGTCGAGTTATAAATAAAATCACACCCACGCACGATAAGAATAACAAGAAAGTGGAGTTTTTCCTAAAACACTTCGTAGCCTCCCCCTCATAGGTGTGGTGCGCTTCACACTCATGAGAGGGACTCTACTTCGTGCAGATTTTTAGACATCCTAGGAATCTTGAACCTAGTGCTCTGATACCAAGTTTGTCACGCCCCGAGGCTACCCCGAGGACATGGACATGGGACATAGGATCACAAGTGATCCCAAGCTAACCCTACTAGCATATCATGAGCATACTAAGATAACTAAAAGTAGAAATATTGTGTGGAAGCTCAAAACAAGACATAAACTAAAATAATGGGGAATACCCATTATAAGTCGGAATATATAAAAATTGAGAGTTCAATAACAATTGAAAGATCAAACTCAAACTAAAACTGAATCTATGTCTGAATGAAAGCCTCTAACTGACTAGAGATGCTGGGACATCCCCCCAGCTAACTCTAAAAACACTGAAACTAAAATAGGAATGACTGGAGAAAAGACATGTAAATCGTCCTTGAAGAATGAGGACTCATTACTGATACTGCTGAACTGGAGATCGGGAATCGACCTATGCGTGATCTGAATGCTGACGACCTGAACCTACATCACGAGAAGATGTAGCGCAGAGTATGCATCAGTACTTGAAAGATACTGAGCATGGAGGATAGGATAAAGCTGAACAATAAATACATAAATGAAAAAAGAAATAAGAGAAATGACATAATCTGAACATGATGTAAATACTGAATTATACTTAATACTAAACTAATTGAATGCAATGACCAAGAACACAACATGATGAGACTGAATACTGAAATGTAACTGATAACCTGGTTAATGCACTAGAATCTGATTGTGGGAGATACTGTTAACCGATATAAAACCAGGAGAGCTATATGTGGAGTCCGATGTATCACCCCATCAAGAGGACCCAATATACGTTGCCAAGGGTATAAAGGCATGACTGGCGTGATTACTAAATATGTTACCCATAGACAAGACTTATCCTATAAGGGCACGTAGTTCTAGGACTATGAGGATGACTGACCCTTATGATGTTTGCGTAATCAAGACACAACTTCTGATGCAAGTGTCTACGATCGTACAATAGTTTTGTAGGCCAACCAAGGGTTGGGATCGTTCCCAAGAGTGTTGTTTTGAGAATTAATAGAAAAATAAAATTTAGTTCTAACTAGTCGTAGCTAAAGACATTAACTATTAAAAACATTGTAAATTAAAGGGGGACACAAGAGTGTAAATTAACAATGGGGTTTTGTAACTAGTAAGTAAAAACAGCAAAATAAACAAGGATTTCTAAGTAATAAGAGGGGATCCTTGGGATGTGACAGCAATACGGGTTAAGCTAGATTATTGGGTACCTGCTTTTGATAGAAGATTCATAGAATAATTGTGACTAGACTAAACTTTTTAGGGGATAAGCTCTCTCCCGAGCAACTTACCCCGTTTCAAATGTGTTCCTCTCGAACACCAACTTGCCACATGAAGACTAGCCTACGCCTTAATCCACGCACTCTCTCGAGCTGAGTGTGTGGGAATGAGACTAGGATTCACTCTCTCGAGCTGAGCCTCATGTCGACCCACTCCCACCGGCCATCAATTTAGTAGTTTTAGTTTTACGACCTCTCTCTGGAACAAGCCGAAAACACATAAATAAACTTGTATTTGCAACTACAAATTCATTAAATTCATCCACAACTACTAAATGAAATCACAATTAAACTACGATTAAACTATCAACAAGCAAGCCAAACATGTATAAGAGATAGAAAGTTATACCAAATTGAGCTCGCATTCAACTGGGTATGAAGATTTAAGTCTTGATACAGGCCAAAATTGAAGAATCCAAGAGAACCAAATCCAAATCTTGAAGATGAAACCCTTTGGATCTTCAAGTCTTCAAAACCCTCTCAAACTTAGAGCAAAAATATCAAAAAGTACTATTCTATATGAAAATTATAATAATTGTTCGACACTTAAAACTACAACTCTAACTAGTATTTATAGTTTTCACAGATTTGTGTTGTAGCGGATCATTCGGCGTCATTAGTCAGAATCGCCAATCAACTCGGCGATTCGCCCTTCTTGCACTAACTTCAGCATCGTCGTGCTCTGGGTCATTGGGCAAAATGGTACTGCTTCACGAAACTTCTCAGCGATGCGCTGACTGTTCCCTTTTTCCGCCGACTTGATCATTTCCTTCAGGGCTCAGCACACTGGAACAAAAGACGAAGTAAGACCCTTCGGCGATCCTCAAGCCTTCATTTCTTCATTCTTTTCAGCCTTTTCGTTCCTTTTTGCGACGTAGTGTCCATGCTTTCCTTCAAACTTCAAATACCTGAAACTTAAGGGTTTTCATTAGATATTGAGATAAAATAAGCATTTGAGGACTATATAGCCCTAAATGAGTCCAATTTGTGGACTCATCAACACCCCTAACTTAAACTTTTGCTTGTCCTTAAGTAAAACTTAAGTTCAGCAGTTCAACAAGGATGTCTCAAACAGTGCTACACAAGACTCAATTATGAATATACACAACAAGACTCAATTTAGTTATGCAAAGATCAATTGTGTACTCAAAGATTCAAGTTGTGACACAACATTACCAAAGACTCTCAAGCTCGTAATACTTGCTTCAAATGTAAGTTCAAGCTCAACAAAAGCCTTCGAATGCCCTCACACAAATGATGATTCCACATTCACACGCAAAGGTATAATTAATTTAAGTTCAGGAATTAGATACAACGCTCACACACACAAATATGAACACAATGCATGCTTTCACCCATAGGTTTGCCCGTATTTTCCAATCAACATTTGTTTCGACTTTCTCAAGATCACAAAGGTCTTAACAAGCCTTGTAACGGGGCTGAGTTTAAAGGTATGGCATTTTGGCTCGGTGACTTTTATCCTCATGAAATGTGGTGCTCTCAACACTTCCTTTTTTCCTTCATCATTTTCATTAGTGCATCATAGGTCATCCTATTAATTGCTTCCCATGAATTGTTCGGAACCCTATTTCTTTGGTACTTTATTCCACAACTTTCCCCTTTTTTTTCTTTTTTTTATTCTTTTCTTCTCTTTTTCTCTTTCTCTTTTTTTTATATGGAAGGGTTCCATTTTCTCAAAACCATGGGTTAAAGGAGACTTTCCTTGCACTTCTTGACTTTCCCTTTTCTTTTCACCACACCCCCCAACTTAGGTGCTATTCAATTAACAACAATTCAAGAGGATTATAGGTAATGGATTAAGAAAGGTCTAGTTTTCACCAAGTTTCTTCCAAAGAAGGGTAAGGCTCAAAGGGTGTTTAAGAGAAAATCACACGCTCACAAGGTAGGTCACAAAAGATGTATATGTCAAATTGGTTCACACTCTTTGAAGTTGCCTAAGATCATATCAAGAGAAAGTCTTACTTAGTAAACCGGACCAACAGGGCAAATTCTAGGTGTTGTCATGCATGGTTCCAGGTAAGCTTATCACACAAGGCATCGAAACTTAAGTCAAACAAGACTCCACACTTTTGCTAATGTGCAACGGTCATCACAAGAGAATTGATTTGATAAATAGCTAATCACAATGAGATGCAAAGAGTTCACATATTGTCTATGCAACTTCATTTGGCCTCATCGTAGCCGTACATTCATGTTCGTTCGATTGTAAGCACTATTCAAGTCATCGGTATTGATATAAACCGAGACTTAAATTTGCCAAGGAACAGCCACATTCAACAGCATATAAAGGGTGGCAAAATGTGCAAAAAATTCAAAAAAATTGAAAAGGTCAAAATCATTTTACAATTTAAAAAAATAAAAAGAGCCACAACCCAAACATCCACAGAAAAGTAGTATTAACACAATTTTAAACAGAACAGCCCAAATATATACATGAAACACAAACAAAAGTAGCATACAAAAGGTGTGGGATTCACCCCACTACAAATAAAAATATTTGTCCTCAAATGCAAATAAGAGTATCCAAAAGTAAAAGCATATGAGACAGAGAGGGAGGTAAGAAAAAGTCTTGTCTATGCAGTATCTCCGTATGTCGGGGTCTCAGTGCCCGAAGTAGCCTCAAGAGGAATAGCAGTGTCAGGTCTGCTAGGAGTTGTTGTGGACATCTCAGTCAACAGTGTCTGGATCGCCGGCTGCATAACTATCCCCACAAGATCTAGAAAATCTCTGAATATGCTCTCTTCTAAGCTCTCTACTATCTCCTCATCAGGTGCTTCTAGTAGATCCTCATATGTCCCTGCATTTGAATCATCATTTGTTGTGCCACCCCTCTACACATCTCCGGCGGTGGCCGGAGGGATCCCCGAGGTCTCAGGAGCGTCCAGGTCGTCTGCCCTCTCTATTAATGAACCAAAGTTGGTAGACTTTAGATAGTCTACATCCTTCCTCAGATCTACTACTTCAGCTTTTAAAGTCAAAACCTCAAAAGACTTCCCTTGTCTGCTTTCACAAGTTATGACTCTCACCATTAAAACATCAACAGAAGTCTGAAGTGGGGTGAGTGCAGCAAGTCTAGCGCTCTCGGTCATCCCTGGAATGGACCTCTCGAGTTGGGCTGCTTGTGTATCAGCTGATTGGGCTAAACGCCCCATCTTCAGGATCATGGCCTGAGTAATCCTGGCAGGCTGGGAGGATGATGAAACACCTGGGGCCTGCGATGAATAGGAAAGGGTGGATGTACCTGAAGGCTCAGAAACCGAAGTAGGTGAAGATGCCTCTGCTGGTAATGAGTCAACATTAACCTCTGGAGAAGTGTCTGTTGGAGTTGTTCTCCTCATGTCAACCTTTTCTCATGTGAACTCAGCCTCAATACGTCGGATATCGGTGGTGGAAGACGGGGTGACCTCAACATCCCTCATAGTGTCACGAGGTACTCCATCTCGTTGGCACAACTCAGTGACCAGAACTAGAAAAGGCAAAGACGTCAGCTTCTGTTTGGCCCTCATGGCCATCTCCTGTGAAATCAGCAGCCCCAGGTCAATGCGCCTCCTGGCCATGATAGAACCAAGGCAAGCTTCCTTAGGATGATGCAATATGGACTCATTTTGGGATGTCATGATAGTGCTACTGATGAAGCCAAACCAGAACCTGGCAGCAATGTTCAAGTCCTTATTCTCAATAGGAACCCCTGCATCCATCCACCTCGGGGTGGTGTTAGAAATCATTAGAGCTAACCAACCCTTCAAATCATCTAGGGACTGAACAATTGGTAACCCCTCATAAGGAAGTACCGAGTGCAGTATTCTACCCAACACACTGTTAATATGCTCGTTGTGGAACTCAACCGTCTTGCCTCTGACCATGACCGACTTCACCGGTCTAAACTGACTTGCCATCTTCTTGTTCTTAGCCACCAACTCACCATAGGTTGTGTAAAATTCCCTAACCTAGGAAGGAATGTAAAGGCCTCGGGGCCTTGTGAACTACTCGAACTCATGGTAGCGGAGGGTGTCCATAACATCGGGATGTTTGCCTTCTATGCCCTCCATAAATAGAAGTTTTTCTTCTATGGTAGTTCATACCCCCTTCACCTTTTAACCTATTCAGCAGTCTAGCTAGAGGAATGATAGGGAGTGCAGGAGTCACTAGGGGTGCCTGAGCTGGCACTACATCCGATTCAGGAGGAGCTGCAGCTGATGAAACTCTGGTGGGTGTAGGTTGAGGTCTATCTCAGAGCCTATTCTGTCGGTGAATCAAGGGTTGATCATCTTCAGGTTCAGACCACTCAACTTGGGTCTCAATAGCTACTCCTTTCTTTGCTATATGTTTCTTCCTTTTGCCTTTGTCTCCCGGTGGGAGTTCTTCTCTTCCTCTCTTTGGAGGATTTGAACCCCCTTCGTTTATATTAATGCCCTTTGCTGCTTTCTTGGGTGGCATGTTTTGATTTGTACGTACCATATCTTTTGTGCCGATTAGAACGTGTTTGGAAAGCTACGTGGCAAAGAAATCCAACTCCGAGCACAAATCAATCAACCAAAATACTAGTAAAATTATTAAAATAAGGAAAATACTACCTTGGTGCAAGTTTGAGAGGTTTAAGGGTGAGTGAAAGTGAAGAATTTAAAATTTTAACACTCTTGATCTTTTTAAACTGTCCAGTTTGCGCCCATTCGGCGACGTTAGTCGCATTCGCCGATCCACTCAGCGATATGTCGAGTGGTCATTTGGCTCACCGAGTTTGTACAGGACCTTCTGTCAATGTGAGGGTTCAAACGGCGGTCCAAATCGAAGTCGCCACCTGGTCGGCGACACGCCGAACTGCTTTTTTCGACACCTTCAGCTTTTAAACCTGCAGCACTAACACACCATTATTTATAAAAACAAATTAAAGCATCTAAAACCTTGGGTTGCCTCCCAAGAAGCGTCTTATTTAATGTCATGGCTCGACGCTAGTCTTTACTCACTCTCCATTATTGGGGTCAGCCCTAGTGTCACTAGGTAACCCCAATAGATCATTAGGGTGGAGATGAGGTACTGCAAAACTCATGAGTGTTCTGATCAGCTAGATCAATCTAGAGTGATATCCAATCATTTGATTCAACACTTTAATATTCTCCTTCATATCTTCTAACACTCGATCTTGGTCGGTGATCTTTTGGAGAATGATTTGTAGTGTGTCCTCAACATGATTTCTCTCTCTATCTCTAGACTTTGTCACTCATGAGGGGGTATGTACCTTCCTTGACTCTTGTACTAGTTTTCCACCTTTGAGATTTTGCTGGCCAAGTCGTTCAGCTGACTTACCAGTGCAGCTAACTTGAAGTCACCCTCGACTTCTTGGTTCGCCTAAGCTAACTTGCCACCACTTCCCTCAGCCATGCTCAGGGTTTCTGCATACAACAACTTAGAGAAAAACAAAACTAAAAATAAAATTAGTAAAACTACAACTATTAAAAATAGAAATTCTACTTAACTAAGAATTCCCAAATAACACCACTCCCCGGCAGTGGCGCCATTTTTTATGTTTGAGTAATCAAAACACAACTTTCGATGCAAGTGTCTACGGTCGTACAATAGTTTAGTAACCCAACCAAGGTTTGGGATCGTTCCCAAGAGAGTGGTCTTGAGAATTAATAGAAAAATAAAATTTAGTTCTAACTAGTCGTAGCTAAAGACATTAACGATTAAAAATATTGTAAATTAAAGAGGGACACAAGAGTATCAATTAACAATGGGGTTTTGTCACTAGTAAGTAAAAACAGCAAAATAAACAAGGATTTCTAAGTAATGAAAGGGGATCCTTGGGATGTGATGGGAATACGGGTTAAGCGAGATTATTGGGTACATGCTTTCGATAGAAGATTCATAGAATAATTGTTACTAGGCTAAACTTTAAGGGGGATAAGCTCTCTCTCGAGCAACTTACCTCGTTTCAAATGTGTTACTCTCGGACACCCACTTGCCGCATGAACACCACCCTACGCCTTAACCCACTCACTCTCTCGAGCTGAGTGTGTGGGAATAAGACTAGGATTCACTCTCTCGAGCTAAACCTCATGTCGACCCACTCCCACCGGCCATTAATTTAGTAGTTTTAGTATTACGACCTCTCTCTCAAGCAAGATGAAAACACATAAATAAACTTGTATTTGCAACTACAAATTTATTAAATTCATCCACAACTACTAAATGAAATCATAATTAAACTATGATTAAACTATCAGCAAGCAAGACCCAACAATTATCTTAACCCATATTCGCTAAATCACACCCCAAGAATTGGGTTTTTTAGCCACACATGTATAAGAGATAGAAATTTATACCAAATTGAGCTTGCATTCAATTGGGTATGAAGATTTAAGTCTTGATATAGGCCAAATTGGAAGAATCCAAGAGACCCAAATCCAAATCTTGAAAATGAAACCCTTTGGATCTTCAAGTCTTCAAAACCCTCTCAAACTTAGAGCAAAAATATCAAAAAGTACTATTCTATATGGAAATTATAATAATTGTTCGACACTTAAAACTACAACTCTAACTAGTATTTATAGTTTTCACAGATTTGTGCTGCAGCGGATCATTCGGCGTTGTTAGTCGGAATCGTCGATCAACTCGATGATTCGCCCATTGGTGTAGTTCATCGCCATCTTGCACTAGCCTTCAGCATTGTCGTGCTCTGGGTCATTGGGTGACATGGTACTGCTTCACGGACCTTCTCGGTGATGTGCCGACTGCTCTCTTTTTCCGCTGACTTGATCCTTTCCTTCAAGGCTCAGCACACTGGAACAAAAGGCGAAGTAAGACCCTTCGGAGACTAGCCAAGTGGATTCGGCGATCCTCAGGCCTTCATTTCTTTGTTCTTTTCAACCTCTTCATTCCTTTTTGCAATGTAGTGTCCATGCTTTCCTTCAAACTTCAAATACCTGAAAATTAAGGGTTTTCATTATATATTGAGATAAAATAAGCATTTGAGGACACAATTTCTATTAAAATATATCCCTAAATGAGTCCAATTCGTGGACTCATCACCTTAATCTACTCGATATTAATCCTACTCCCAACTGATTATGTAAGTAACACAATATAACAAAATTTTGTAATACTGAATAGCTCAAAATACTGACATGCTAACTGAAAATGCAACAGTAATAAACTGATGATGAAACATTCTTAACTGAGGCATGTATAGTGATACGCTCAAATTACACCTCCTTTCAGAAGCATAAGCGATCGTTATCAAGTAAAGAATCCAACTTGTAGGTTGAGATCGATCCCACGAGGAAAATGGTTTAGACTTTACTTTTAACCAACAATTATATTCAATTAGTCAAATTATTTCCAGAAACAGGTAATAAAAAGGGGAGTTGTGCTTGTGTGAAACAAATAGTAAGAACTTAATAAGTAATCAATAATTAAACTCAATTTTGGTTGTTATCAAGATAAGAGAAATAACTAGGGTATACGTGCTCCCCATAATCTCATAACGCAGTAATCCTAGTAATAGCAATCCTTTTCTAGTGTATTACATGAAAAGTGATAAGTTAGGTATCTCTAAATCCTTGGTCCGGCATCTAGAGAATGTCACCCCGCACCTTGGTCCGGCTACGTGTGTATAATTTACTAACTCTTACCTTTACCTCATATTAGACATCATAATCGATGTTTGGCTTAGTTATTACTTCGCACCAATCGACACTAGCCTATTAGATAGTATCACACTAAATCTATGTTGATAATTCTTTTCCTGTTAATTACCTCCTTGGTCCGGCAAGTAGTAACAAGGCGAGTTCTAACGTTGGCCACCGTTAAAAAGACTTCTAAACGAAAGAATTATCAATGCATGCAAAATACTAGTCAAGAATTGCTTATTTACTATTCATACTTTGTTAATTGATCATGGTTCCCACAACCCTAGTTGTGGATTTAGTTACTCATATTGGCAAGAACACAATTCATAATTGTAGATGAAGAAATCATGAACTTACTTAATGAGAATAATAAACCCAGAAAATTAACTTGAATTGCAAAGCCAAAATCTTCAAAACGAACTTGGGAAATCAATAATTGCTAGGGTTGCAAATTAATCTCCCAAGTTACTAAGCAAAAAAAAATAGAATAATAGTGTCTAACCCCCAAAAACGAGGTTTACATGTCCTATTTATAGAAAACAAGTCCTAAATAAAAAAGGAAACAAATTAAGGAAAGTTTTGTTCAGGTACGCGTCTTCGAATCCACAAGACTGACTTACGGACCGTCGATGGATCTACGATCCGTAAGTCCCTTCCGTCACTCGAGACTTAGAAAATATTTCAGCATCCAACAATCAGCTTCTCTGAAGCAAACGACGGACCAGCAGCACGGACCGTAGATCGACCTACGGTCCGTCAATCCCTTCCATAGCTCCATACTTAGAATCTTCAAAAATCAGGTACTGGATCCCTCGCAGTCTCACTCTACGGATCAACAGTACGGTCCGTAGATTAATCTACGGACCGTGAATGGGCACCGTGGTTCCACACTTGGTCAGATTTCCCTGATTTCTCCTCAACACCATGCTTGCTGATCTACGGTCATCACCTACGGACCGTGAATGGACCTACGGTCCGTAGATGACCTCCGTGGATGCCTTTTTCTGCATTTCCTTCAGTTGTATCTAAACTTCCGCGCCTGAACACCTTTCCTGCAAAACATGATAAAACACATAAAAAAACACAATATAAAAAGGCCCTAGACACACATAACTTGTAAGTGAAATGTATTAGAAATACCGTAAACTCACGGTATATCAACACCCTCAACTTAAATTCGTTGTTTGTCCTCAAGCGACGCACTAGAACTCTAAACGACACTTGTATAGAAGCAAGCATTTCTAACTCAAACAATCACATGGCTCTCTACCTCCTCATTGTTCGGGTGCACATTCGTTCTCTTAGACTCGACAAGCCAACTCATGTGGATCACATCATGACACAGACCAACCAACTGACACACAACAGACACCTTCTCACTGTCACCCAGGTACCAACTTTCCAACGATGTAACCAGTGTCCTTACTTCAAACGAAATCCTCTTTTCGCAAAAATTTAATTTCATTTATGGTACAAGGATTTATTCAACACTCACACTCAGAAATGATTTCAACTACAGTTAGTGCTTACTGCCATAAGCTTGCCCTTATTTTCACTGCTCAGACTCTTCAAACTAAACTCCAAGATCACTATAGGACTTTATTGGCTTGTAACGTAGGCTCAGGGTCAGGTGTGGTACATTTGGGTACTGTTTAGTGACTTTCTGCCCTCCTTGTCATTACACTAGGCTTTTAACCTCTTTTTGCCCTATTTTTGTCATATTATTGCTTTCCCGCTTTCCCTTGATTTTCTTCAACCACGGATGTGACTTTAAACTTTGTAGCTCAATTTCCTTTTATTTTATTGCTCCTTTCTCTTTTAATAATTCACATCCTTTCCTTTCGTTTCCCCCCTTTTTTTTTCCTTTTTTTTTTCTTTTTTTTTTTTTATCCCCATTTTTCTTTCAGTTTCCTCTTTCATAGCCACCCTCAACTTATGGATTTTCCGTTAGTTGAGGTGCACAATACCCGATGTCAGGTCAGGGCCAAGATTGAAGTTACTTTTTACATTAGCCACCCTCAACTTAGGCTTTTGGCCTAAGTCAAAGTGCACATGTCCAAGGAGGGACCGGGGCCAACATAGTAGATTATGGGAAAGTGAGTTCGGGGTTTTAGAAAGAAATGGTTTAATTTTTAGGTTCAAAATTGGATCAAAGGTAACAGTTATTTCATTTGGTTGAATCCTTCTAGGTAATTTGTGGATTTTTTCAGAACAACGGCCTGTGATCACTTCCTATCCTCTAGATTGAATTGTCTTAGCAGGACTAACCGGGCAAGTTCTAGTTTTGCACAAAACTGTTTGAACAGTCAATAATTCTCACCCACTCTTGGCACATAGTTTCATTATCAGATTGTCAGATTACCCAGTTCAAGTTTCAGGTTTAATCATGCAATCAGGTCGATTGTAACTATGTCATACTTAGAGCCAACACAATCAACTAGTCGTAGCCTTCTTCTAGCATACAACCCAGAATTTGACGGGTATCATTTTTCCTAATCCATCATGCTTCATTCTGTATTATGCTTCTACACACACAATCCTAAGACATGCCGGTTCAACAAAAATTAAACAGTCTCTTGGGGTAAAAGAACACAGGCAAGAAAACCCCAAGAGAGGATTCATGAGTTGGGTTACTCAGACTTCACCCTATCACTCACGATCCATTTACCCCACCCCCAACAAAAATAGATGCAATTGTCCACAATGCATACATAGACAGTAAAAGTGAATGGATTTGAGTGAAGCAAACCTGTGGCGCAAAGCGCCGGCGAATCATCAACAGTAGGGGGGTCCGATTTCCCAGAGCCCTCTGGAACATCAGTGGGGGCACCCTCAGTAGTGCCCACCTCAGCAAACCTAGCACCCTCAGTAGTGCTCTCTATCACACGCTCCGCACCATCAGTGGTGCTCGCAACGCCCCTCACAATAGGCTGAACCTCTGCAACTAGGGCAGAGCTCGATACCCCTGCAGCTCTCTCACGCACCCTCTGTTGGCGCAACTCTTCGTCTGCAATCGAAGCTCTCCTAGCCTCCTTCCCCTAGCGACGCTGTCTTTTCTGAGCTTTCTCTTCCTCCGTGGGATGAGAACGGTGTCGCTTGCCCTTTGCATGTGTCGGTGCAGGCCCCTCATCGGCAATGCCACTGAATAGAGCATCTAGCACTGTATCATCAGCCAGCGCAGTAGGGGCAGCCTGAGTCTCAACTGAAGGTGCAGCAAGAATGGCATCAACATCAATCCGGAGGCTGGCTATGGCATCCTGCGAAGCAGATAAGTCTGTGGCCGGAACTGATCGCTCGAGAACTCGCAACTCAAAGGCGTCAAGCCGCTTATTAACCGCCAGGACCTTGCGGTCCATCATCCCCTCCATCCTGCGCTCCATTCTAGCCTCGGACTCGGCAATCGACTTTTGCATCCACGGCTGGATGTGATGCAGCAGTGTAACCATCTGCGCCTCTAACTTTTGTACTCTGGCCATCGGGACAACCGTCGCTCCTAACTGTGGTGTGGACCGGGAAGAACTAGGAGCAACACTAGCTGCCTGAGAAGAGGAGCCTGGGACAGTGTCGGTGTGGTCTGGGATAATGAGGTCACCGCCCTGTGCCTGCCCCACAGTGTCTGCAAGATCGGAGCCCAAGGGGGGTACCTCAATCTGGGCTCTCTGCGAGGTGCTGCCACATTTGCGTCATCCCGAATAAGGCCGATGTCCAATGCCCCTGTAGGGTGGACTAGCCTTTCACAATGCCAGATCGGCACTCCAGAGTCCCTGCACAAGTAAACGATCAGACAAGGGAAAGGGTACGTAGTGGAGGTCCTAAAAGCTCTCTCGTGGATCTCTGCCAGCAGCATTCGGGCAAAGTCGATCTTTACTCCCGCCACCAATGCAGTAACCATCACCGCTCTGTCCCAAGTGACCTGATTGTCAGCTTTTGTAGGTGACACTCTGTTGCGTACCAACAGCCAGAAGAATTTTGCTACTAAATTCAATGAGGCCTTCCGGATGCCCAACCGTGGAGCAGCAACCCATTCCGCTCGCTCGCCATCTGCAGCATTGTACCTGGCCAGCCATAGTATAACAGCCTCTCGCTGCTCAGCATTCCTCTGGAAAGTGCCACTCCGCACGATGTCCCAGCGGTAATCAAACTCTGAAGTGTTTGGAGACCAAGAGAGGCCCGTGGTAGGACCATAGAGAAAACGGCGAATGGTGGCGGGTGATATGTCCACCGGACACCCTCGAACCAAGGTGGAAGTGAGCGGGGCCTGAGCTAGTGGCTTTGACAGCTTGGAAATGGACCCACGGAGAGTAGCAGCATAGGAAGCATAGAACTCCCGGACAATCTCCTCGCTATACGTCTCTGGGTCTCGAGCCATCCAGTCACACTTGTGAAGTTTGAACAGTCGGTGAATATCTGGAACAGTATGCAAGCTCCCCGTGAGGACTTTGCGCTCCTCTTGAATCAGTCGGGCCATCTTTTGTTTGTCATTGACCATCTTAGCATCCCGATAGATCTGCCATTGACCCTCTACGCACCACATATTCAGCTCGCCGGCTACAGGAGTGGGCTCATCATTCCGTGGTGCAGGTATGGACTCTGAGCTAGTTGCCTCATCAGACGAGGCTGCTTGGTCATTATTTCCAGACCTTGTGGATGATTTGGCGTTGGACCCTGTAGCATGGACAGACTCTGATTGTGAAGAGTGGGCAGACTGGGAGCCTGAGGCAGAAGCAGACTCGGATCAGGACATAGGTCCCTCTGAACTGGAAGCAGCCCCAGTTGGTGACCCGATCAGTGTGTGCTTCTCATCAGACTGGGAGACAGTGACTACGTCAGGGAGCACCTTCCGGGGGGTGCTTCTGGGTGCAGCGCGAGAAGCCCTTGGGTTGAGAGGCACATATGCTGGGTCAGAGTCGTTGTCGGTGTCCTCATCAATCAGCCGGAAACTAGGGGCCACGGACTTGGACTTACCCCGTTTGGAGTAGGTGACCATCTTCTTGGGTGCCATCGTACCTGCGGGAACGGTATTAGTGCCAAACTTAACTATATGCAGCAAAGGAAGAGTTTAGAATGGAGAACCCAACTTAAGTTCACAAAAAAAAAATTGACAGTTGCTACAGTGGTCATCCACGGAGGAGACCTACGGTTCGTAGACTGATCTACGGTCCGTGGATCTCTTCCGTGGATCAGGGAGCCTGAGATATAGGTCGCAGATGGAAACCACGGAAGTGCAGAACGGTCCGTAGATGGATCTACGGACCGTAGTCCACCTCCGTGGTTTTACACTTGGTGAAAATTTGTGGGTGCATCTAATGACGAACCTCATCTACGGTCCGTAGATGGATCTACGATCCATAGACGGGGTATCATGAAAGCCATCAGTGCCAGGTATCATACATTTTTGGCTGTTGGTTTCAACATAAACACAACCTCATCATGCAAATACACACTTAAAATATGCTAGTTCGTCAATCTTAAGATTCCGACCGATTATTATACCCAACAATTAAGACTAGATGTGGAACCCTAAGTCGAAACTAGCATACAGAATTTACGATCATATAAACTCACATTAAACTAATGTTATACAATCACTATCTATCGTTCCAAGGGCATTGTAAAATTCAAGTTTATCATGCAATTTCACCTAACAATTACCCAAGGTCAAGACCCAACTCCCGACCCTCTATATTCAATCTATGAATCGAAATTCAAAGTGAAGAGAAAGTCTATTACCTTACAAGCAACAAGGAGTGGGGTGATTGCGTGATGAAACTATGCTTAGCAAGACCAAGGAGTCACCTTTTCGTTATTGACCATACACCGGACCCTTTTTGTTAGATTATGGGATGGGTTGATTTTGGTATGGAAGGGATTTTGGGAATATATGGAAGGGAGGATATTATGTGGTGGTTATGTAGGGAAGAGAAATGATTTGAAACAATGGTGGTTTTAAGTAATGGGGGTCCGGGTCGGGTCAGTCAACTGTAGGGTTTGGACTCACGAGACCCCGTCCACGGTCCGTGAATCGATCTATGGTCCGTAGATCGGGACCGTAGATCACAATTATACTAGGACAATTTTAGGGACTTACCTGGGATCTACGGACACCATTGACGGTCCGTGGATCAATCGACGGAACGTCGATGGGGTCCGTAGACCTCTGCACCAGACCATTTTCTGCAGATTTCTTGCATAGTGTACCTGCACATGTAGCAACCAATAGTCTATTTTTTTCATTTTCTGGACACTTTTTAGACACGGACCCTATATTACTTCTAGCCAACACTAAGAACTAAAATACTGAAACCCCTACCTACATTGATACAAAGACGCAAGTAATCAAAGAAAGCTAAACTACGTAATGGAAAACAGAACCCTATCGTTGGCTAGATTGTATATCTTGGGTTGCCTCCCAAGCAGCGCTTGATTTAACGTCGCGGCACGACGCAGTTATCTTGATTACTCAGACTTCATCAAGATTACAGGCCTCAATCACTTCTTGCACAGTTTCAGCATTTCCCAGATAGATCTTGATCCTTTGCCCATTCACCACAAACCTTGTTCCATCCTTATTTTCAAGTTCAACCGCTCCATGCGAGAGCACTTTTGTGAGCAAAAATGGCCCGGTCCACTTGGACTTGAGTTTGCCTGGAAATAGGCGCAACCTAGAGTTGAATAGCAGCACACGATCACCAACCACAAATTCTCGCTTTTCAATTCTTTGATCATGATACCTCTTCATCTTCTCTTTGTATAAGGCTGAACTTTCATAAGCTTTTAGGCGAAACTCATCAAGCACGTTCAAGTCATTCATCATTTGATTAGACGCGGTGCCCCAATCCAAATTTAACTTCTTCATTGCCCACATAGCCTTATGCTCTAGCTCTACTGGTAAATGACAAGACTTCCCATATACAAGTTGGTAAGGCGACATACCTATGGGGGTCTTGTATGCAGTGCGATATGCCCATAGAGCATCATCAAGCTTCCTTGACCAATCCGTTTGATTAGCGTTCACAGTCTTCGCCAATATCTGCTTTATTTCTCTGTTGGACACCTCAACTTGACCGCTAGTCTGTGGATGATAAGGAGTGGCTAAATTGTGACGGACACCATATTTCTCAAGTAGTGTTTTGAACAACTTATTACAAAAGTGAGAGCCTCCATCGCTAATAATAGCCCTCGGTGTACCGAATCTGGAAAAGATATTCTTTTTCAAGAATGCGGTGACACTTTTACCTTCGTTGTTGGGGAGTGCTACTGCTTCCACCCACTTCGATACATAATCAACCGCAACCAGAATATACTTCATCCCATATGAACTCACAAATGGACCCATGAAATCAATGCCCCATACATCAAACAATTCGATCACCAGTATGGGATTCATAGGGAGCTCTTGCCTCTTTGAAATCCCTCCATCTCTTTGGCAACGATCACAAGACTTGGCGAAATCATGAGCATCTTGGTGGATGGTAGGCCAATAGTATCCACACTGCAAAATCTTATGTGCAGTCTGAATACCACTATGATGCCCACCAACGGGTGATGAATGGCATGCTTCAAGTACACTCAACATTTCAACCTCAGACACACAGCGACGAATAATCCCATCAGCACAACTACGATACAAATAAGGTTCATCCCAAAAGAATTTCTTCACATCATGCATAAATTTCTTTCTTTGGTGAAAAGACAAATCGGGTGGCACAATGTCGCTTGCCAAATAATTAGCAAAGTCTGCGAACCAAGGAATCAAATCATTAGAAGCAGCCAATACCTGTTCATCTGGAAAAGCATCATTAATTTCAGCCCTATCTCCAAGCTTTAGCATGGCCTCTTCCTTTAATCTGGACAAGTGGTCGGCAACTTGATTTTCGGTTCCCTTTCTATCTTTTACCACAAAATCAAACTCTTGCAGCAACAATACCCATCTAATCAATCGTGGTTTTGCATCCTTTTTCGCCATCAAATACCTCAATGCAGAATGGTCAGTATGCACGATGACCTTAGTACCAAGCAAGTAGGAACGAAATTTTTCGAATGCAAAAACCACCGCAAGAAGTTCTTGTTCGGTCACTGTATAATTCTTCTGGGCCACATTCAGAGCTTTCCTAGCATAGTAAATAGGGTGAAGAATTTTCTCACGCCTTTGACCCAATACTACACCAAGCGCCACTCCACTCGCATCACACATTACCTCAAACGGTTGTCCCCAATCTGGTGAAATAATGATAGGTGTTGTAACTAACTTTTCCTTCAACTCTCCAAATGCTCTAAGACAAGCATCATCAAAACAGAACTTATTCTCCTTCTCGAGCAGTTTGCACAAGGGATGTGCAATTTTTGAGAAATCTTTGATGAATCTCCTATAAAAACCTACATGCCCAAGAAAACTTCTAACACCTTTTACAGAGATGGGTGGTGGAAGCTTTTCTATTACCTCGACTTTAGCTCTATCAACCTCAATACCTTTCTCTGAAATTCGATGACCCAACACTATACCTTCTTTTACCATGAAATGACATTTCTCCCAATTCAGCACCAAGTTGCAATCTTCACATCTTTTGAGCACCTCGGCCAGATGTTCTAGACAATGATCAAACGAATCACCTACAACTGAAAAATCATCCATGAACACTTCAATAGTGTCCTCCACCATATCAGAAAATATCGACATCATACATCTCTGGAAGGTCGCTGGAGCATTGCACAATCCGAATGGCATCCGTTTGAAAGCAAAAGTCCCATATGGGCAAGTGAAGGTGGTCTTCTCTTGGTCTTCCGGAGCTATAGAAATTTGATTGTAGCCCGAATACCCATCAAGAAAACAATACCAACCCTTGCCTGCAAGCCTATCTAACATCTGGTCCATGAATGGCATAGAAAAGTGGTCTTTCTCTGTCCACGCATTCAGCTTCCGATAATCCATGCAAACTCTCCATCCAGTGACAGGCCTCATTGGAACAAGCTCATTTCGTTCATTTGGAACCACAGTCATACCACATTTCTTTGGTACACACTGCACAGGACATACCCAATTACTATCTGAGATGGGATAAATAACTCCCGCATCCAGCCACTTGATAATCTCCTTTTTGACTACCTCTTGCATAGGTGGATTTAATCTTCTCTGGTGCTCAACACTGGGCTTATGATCTGGCATGAGTTGGATTTTGTGAGAACAAATACCGGGGGGGATCCCAATAATATCTGCAATAGTCCACCCAATCGCTCGCTTGAACTTCTTTAATATAGTCACCAAACACTCTACTTGCCTTGCATTCAAATCTGCTGCAATGATGACTGGCAAAGTATTCTCTTCGCCTAAATATACATACCTCAAGTGCGGTGGTAGAGCTTTAAGCTCTAATTTCGGTGCCTCCACAATAGATGGTCTTGTGGGTGGGGACTTGCGATTCTTCATGTCTAGCTCATACTTTTTTGGTTTGGACCGGTATTCACACTTATCAAGTGCGGCTACCAACTCATCATACTCGTCAATACCATCACTACCAAAATTCATCATGACTGCTGCTAGTGCCTCAACACCTAACCGCTCTTCAATTTGCACCTCTGACCCACTCTCCACTCTGTAAGTTATAGCAGATACTGTTTGTAGCTCACCATTCTGCTTCATGGATCTACAGTTATTGAAAGTTGTTTCTTCATTGTTCAGTCTGAACTTCATCTGTCCCTTTTCCATATCAACTAACGCACGCCCTGTGGCAAGAAATGGTCTCCCAAGGATGATAGGAACCTCAAAATCAACCTCACAGTCAAGGATCACAAAATCTGCCGAAAAGATGAAAGACTCTACTTTCACTAGCACATCATGGAGCACACCTATGGGCCTCTTCACAGTCCGATCAGCCATCAGTAACCGCATTGCATTGGGCTTTGGATCCCCTAGACCCAACTTCTTGTAAATAGATAAAGGCATGAGGTTGATGCTAGCACCAAGATCACACAATGCCTTAGCAAAGTGTAATAACCCTATAGTACATGGGATCGTGAAAGCACCAGGGTCTTCCTTCTTCTGCACCAGAGATCTGGTAGCAATAGCACTACAATGCTGCAATCTATCATCATCTTCGAAACTCACAGACCTTTTCTTTGTCACCATATCTTTCATGAATTTTGCATATCCAGGTATTTGCTCCAAGGCTTCTATCAAAGGGACATTGATAGAAAGCTGCTTCAACATAGTGATAAACCTGCGATATTTACCATCTTCAGTCTTCTTCACTAACCTCTGTGGAAACGGTGGTGGAGGTCTAGGTATGGGAACCACTTTCTGAGGTATCTCCACTTCTTGTTCTGTCACAACCTCTGACTCTTCTCTAACTTTCACCACATCATCTTCTTTTCTATTCTCAACTTCCACCACAGACGGCATAGGTGGATCTATGGTTTGCTTACCTCCTCGAGTGGTAATTGCCATACAATGTCCATCATTCTTTGGATTCTGGATGGTGTTGCTTGGAAGAGTGCCAGGTTGACGCGGGTTCACTGTAGTAGACAACTGCGTCATCTGCTACTCTAGATGCTTTATTGACACTGCATGGGCGTCAACCTTTTGACCAATACCAGATAAGTCGTTTCTCATTTCTTTCACATTCTCATCAGTCGCATCAAACCTTCTCATCATCTTATGCAGCAGATCTTCGATACGCGTCATATTACCTCCAGTTTCCCTCGCACCAGATTCTCGATTTTGAGGGGGAACATAGGGTCCAACCCGATCGTTTCTGTTGCCATAGTTGTTCCTGTTGTAGTTGTTGTCGCGATTGAAGTTCCCATCTCGGACATAGTGACCCTCTCGGTTGTAATTTCCATAGTTCCGACCTTGGTTCCCTTGACCTTGGCGCCAATTTTCCGTGTTGGATCCTTGGGCGTTAGGTCGGAAACCCCCCGTCTGATCGTTCACCGCATAAGTGTCCTCTTTATAGTAACACTCCTCAACTGGTGATAGAGTTCTAGTTAAGTAGTTTACAGCATTTACCTTTTCTGTTCCTCCACTCACATGCTTCAATACCAACCCCAAATCTTTCCTCATCTGAGCCATCTCCTCACGAATATCATCTGCAGAGTTAACAGTAGCATTATGAACAGCAAATGTGTTTCTCCCAGTATCTGACCTCCTAGTGCTCCACGCTTTATTGTTGCGAGAGATCCTCTCCAATTTTTCAGCAATCTGTGCGTATGTACAATCACCATATGAACCTCCAGCAATAGTGTCAAGTACTGCTTTATTGTTATCATCCTGTCCTCGGTAGAAATATTCCTTCAGTGACTCATCGTCAATACGGTGATTTGGGACATTTCTTACGAAAGCAGTGAATCTGTCCCAAGAGCTACTCACAGACTCTCCAGGTAATGCCACAAAATTGTTCACCCTATCTTTGTGATTGAGCTTCTTAGACACAGGATAGTACTTTGCTTTAAATACCCCTGCTAGTTGGTCCCATGTGAAAATTGAGTTATAAGGAAGCTCAGTGAACCATACTGTAGCATCGCCTATCAGTGACAGAGGGAACATTCGTAACCCAATGACGTTTATATCCAAGTTTGGTCTACCTACACAACTTTTGCAAGCCACCCTGAGCTTGGCCAAGTGAGCATGTGGATCCTCCGATGGCGATCCTGAAAATAAGCCTCTTGCTGAAAGCATCTGCATCAAACTACTAGTCACCACAAATGTGTGCACTGGAGGTAGAGGAGGCAGGACGATGGGTCCATCGGAGTCTGCTATGTCGATGTTGCCCCGATAGTTGTCATGGTGTTGTGGGCCTGGTGGATCATGCACTCTCACTGCATCTCCCAATTGATTTTCAGCTAGACCCCGGTTTTCCCCACCAACTACTCTTGGCTGCTGTAACTCAACTGCTTCATCTCGATTTCCTCCAATAGGATGAACTGGAAGTCCTTGATTGTTCATTCTTCGCAAAGTTCTGTTCAACTCTGGATCGTACGGAGTAAGTGGTTCGACTTGGCTCCGTGTAATTGGCAAACACTAGAGTCGGAACCTGAGAGAGACAAAAACAAAGAAACAAGTAAAATTAGGAAATATTTGACTAACGTTCAATATTGTAGTTAAAACTAAATCTAAAAGCCAGATTCCCCGGCAGCGGCGCCAAAATTTGATACGCTCAAATTACACCTCCTTTCAGAAGCATAAGCGATCGTTATCAAGTAAAGAACCCAACTTGTAGGTTGAGATCAATCCCACGAGGAAATTGGTTTAGACTTTACTTTTAACCAACAATTATATTCAATTAGTCAAATTATTTCCAGAAACAGGTAATAAAAAATGGGGTTGTGCTTGTGTGAAACAAATAGTAAGAACTTAATAAGTAATCAATAATTAAACTCAACTTTGGTTGTTATCAAGATAAGAGAAATAACTAAGGTATACGTGCTCCCCATAATCTCATAACGCAGTAATCCTAGTAATAGCAATCCTTTTCTAGTGTATTACATGCAAAGTGATAAGTTAGGTATCTCTAAATCCTTGGTCCGGCATCTAGAGAATTTCACCCCGCACCTTGGTCCGGCTACGTGTGTATAATTTACTAACCCTTACCTTTACCTCATATTAGACATCATAATCGATGTTTGGCTTAGTTATTACTTCGCACCAATCGACACTAGCCTATTAGATAGTATCACACTAAATCTATGTTGATAATTCTTTTCTTGTTAATTACCTCCTTGGTCCGGCAAGTAGTAACAAGGCGAGTTCTAACGTTGGCCACCGTTAAAAAGACTTCTAAACGAAAGAATTATCAATGCATGCAAAATACTAGTCAAGAATTGCTTATTTACTATTCATACTTTGTTAATTGATCATGGTTCCCACAACCCTAGTTGTGGATTTAGTTACTCATATTGGCAAGAACACAATTCATAATTGTAGATGAAGAAATCATGAACTTACTTAATGAGAATAATAAACCCAGAAAATTAACTTGAATTGCAAAGCCAAAATCTTCAAAACGAACTTGGGAAATCAATAATTGCTAGGGTTGCAAATTAATCTCCCAAGTTACTAAGCAAAAAAAAATAGAATAATAGTGTCTAACCCCCAAAAACGAGGTTTACATGTCCTATTTATAGAAAACAAGTCCTAAATAAAAAAGGAAACAAATTAAGGAAAGTTTTGTTCAGGTACGCGTCTTCGAATCCATGAGACTGACTTACGGACCGTTGATGGATCTACGGTCCGTAAGTCCCTTCCGTCACTCGAGACTTAGAAAATATTTCAGCATCCAACAATCAGCTTCTCTAAAGCAAACGACGGACCAGCAGCATGGACCGTAGATCGACCTATGGTCCGTCAATCCCTTCCGTAGCTCCATACTTAGAATCTTCAAAAATCAGGTACTGGAACCCTCGCAGTCTCACTCTACGGATCAACAGTACGGTTCGTAGATTAATCTACGGACCGTGAATGGGCACCGTGGTTCCACACTTGGTCAGATTTCCCTGATTTCTCCTCAACACCATGCCTGCTGATCTACGGTCATCACCTACGGACCGTGAATGGACCTACGGTCCATAGATGACCTCCGTGGATGCCTTTTTCTGCATTTCCTTCAGCTGTCTTTAAACTTCCGCGCCTGAACACCTTTCCTGCAAAACATGATAAAACACATAAAAAACACAATATAAAAAGGCCCTAGACACACACAACTTGTAAGTGAAATGTATTAGAAATACCGTAAACTCACGGTATATCATATAGCTAAGTAAACTGACCTAGCAAGTGTAATTCATGAACTACACAAATCTACACAACTAGGGTTCTGAGTTTCATGCAAAAATATGAGCAAAAATTTCTCAAAAACGTGATTATATGATTAGGATTGATCTAACAGCTAAATCACAACAAAAATCTGACGTTCTAGAAACCCTAGGTCTAAACATGATATAGGGAATCCAAAATCTGACTGAATTCTAAGGACCTAATGGGTGAAAGGAACCCACTAGTGAAATCTCACATACCCGGTGACGAATTACACGAAGAAATCGTTCGATTTTGGGACTGGAACTGGAGTAAACCTTTTTGGATTCTTGGAGAGGGTTGTGGTCAACTCTTTCTCCTTGTTTCTCTAAGTTTTTCTGAGTTTTTTGGTGAATGAATCGCTTAGGGTAAAGTCTGATTAAGTTACAAGGCTAAACCTGACAAAAACAATGTAGTTTAGGGGTTAAATGACATAGTTTAGGTGTCCAACGCATAAGGAAAAGACCAAAACGACCCTGACTTAAAAGCTATCGAGACCAATCGACAGACCTAGTCTACGAACTGTGGTCCCACCTACGGTCCGTCCTAGTCAGCCATCGTTCGACTTCTAAGGATAGGTTCTGGGGAGTCTGAACCACAAACCTAGTCCACGGACCATGGTCCCACCTACGGTCAGTAGGTGACCTCCGTCGGTGGCACCTGCACTTTTGGAAATTTGCATTTTAGTCCTTTCAGAATTTTGGGTGTTACAGTTTGGGAGTAAAAGAAATTCTTTCTAATGAGAAGTTTCGGTTGAGATTGTAGACCGACTAGTCTAAAAGTTAAGAAACAAAGAAGTTGCTTCTGTGAAGGCTTATTGGAGGAATCAATTAGTTGAGGGTGCTACTTGGGAGGCCGAAGCCGATATGATGTCCCAGTAACCTCATCTCTTTCCCTCCGCTCCTACTCTAGCTTGAGGTATTAGTTCCACAAGGTTTATTCTTTCGGATTCATGTGTTTTAGTCATTTTCATGTTTCCATATGCATGATGTTCATGAAAACTTGATTTTTGATGTTATGATCTAGCTTGGAGTGATTCTCCATGTTTATGTGCATTGCATTTATGTTGGGTTGTTAGTTTCTCTCTCACTGTATTCATGCTATCTTGAGTCTCATTCAAGGACGAATATTCCCAAGGGGGAGATAATATAACACCCCAAATGTTGGAAAGTCAAAAAGGAAAGAAAAACGAAGAAATTGACTATCAATAGTAATGTCCTACGGGTTGTAGAAGGGCAACAGTAGAAGTTGGGTTAAGTTTTCGAAAAATAAGTTTCTGAAGTTTTGACCTACGCCTTGACACGACAAACCATAGGATGGTTGATGGGCCATAGATGGCACCCATAGATTGATTCAGAGATTTCATTCAGAACCTCAGTCCTACGAAAGGGTTTGATAGGCCGTCATTTTTTTCTACGGACCGTAGGAAGGTCCCGTAGAAAGGTCCCAAACTTGGTGAAATTTTGAAGTGAAACTTGAGTTCTATGGATGTGTTCTACGAACAGTAGAAGATTCAACGGGTCATAGAATGGTCTCGTCAGAAATGATTGAATATTTGGATTTCTAAAGTTGGTTTTACGGTCAACTAGGACGAACCGTAGGTCGGACCCGTAGATCAGTTTAGCATTTTTTTAAAGGTATTTGGGTCTTTTTCAATGCACTTAGTGCCTTTGCTACGTCATTTTTACCCTAAATATAAGCCCTATAATTACCCTTTGCCCGTAGAAATTCCCTCAACTCCCTCATTCAATCAAATTCCTATATTCTCCCAAAAGTTCTCTCAAAAAATCTTCTCTCTAGATCAAGGAAGAAGAAGCTAGGGATCTTCAAGATCAAGTCTCCTTGTTCACCATTGATTCTTAGGCTTCAATCAAAATATGTAGGGAGTTCATCAATGGGTTTCATTCACCCATTGAGTCCCCAAAGATTCTCCAATTCAAATTCAATTGGTTAGGTTTTCATTCAATTCCTCATTGGTGCTATTTGTATGGATTCAATTGATTGATTTTGATCATATTATTATTATTTAGATTCAATTACATGTTTTTCAATTAATTCCATGTGACTCCATGCATTGATCGTGATTTTGACTGTGAACCCTAATTTGCATGAATTTGAAGAAAAGGTATGAATCAATGAATGATGTTTTTATGAAGTTATGCATGATTTATGAAAAGGAATGATTTATGATTTAGGTTGAGCATCAATGAATTGTGAAAGGTTTTATCACATGTTAAGGGATCATGTTTTGGTGAAAGGTTTTCTCACTTAAACTTGATTCAAGATTTAATAAGCTACTTTATATTGTTTTAGCTTGGATCAGTTATTGAATTATACTTTTCCATGGATGATGATGAATTTATGAAAATGACAGTTCTGTTGGGATTTAACTTAGCACCAAGTGAACTTGGAGGTGGAGCCTCAAATGAGTAGTCTCTAGTAGCAACTTCTAGTTCCTAATTATGTCCCCCCGCAGGTTTTCCTTAATTGGCCTAGCTAGTGGATCCACATATAGCATATGATATGATACGGAGTTCTACCTTGGCAAGTAGACTCTCCCTTCTCTATGTGGGAGTTACAACGGATTCCATGTTATAGCTCGCACGGTCTAATGTCAGTGATTAACGTTTCAAGGACACTTCATCCAATTCTAAGTGTCAACGATCGCTAGTTAGTATAATAACTCAACTAAATGAGTTGGGGTCGAACCCCACAGAGAGTGGTATGTGTTTAACATTCAAGAGTAAAGTATGAATATGATCAAGTCAGTCATAGGAATAGACATTTACGAATAAAAACATCACTCAAATCAAGGGGTGACACGAATGTCAAATAAGGGGTTTTGGTTTTAATTATGAACTACAGCACCAGCAAAACAATACGAATATGACAATAATGAAACGGGTTCTTGGGATGTGATTCGATTATAGGCTAATGTAGACAAATAGGTAATTGCAACTATTAGGAAATAGTTGAATATTAGTGAATAAGCTAGACTATAGAGGAGGTAAACTTTCTCTCGAACAATTTACCCTGAATCAAGTTGATTTCTCTCGAACATCGACAAGCATGCAAAATAAGAACAGCCTATGCCTTAGTCCATTCACTATCTCAAGTTGAATGTGTGGAAAAGGGTTTAGGATTCACTCTCTCGAGCTGAACCCATGACAACCCAATACCCACACACCATCAATCAATAACCTAGGTTTTAAAACCTCTCTCCCGAGTAAGCCAAAAAGACAAAGGTAGAACTGCATTTGCAACTACAATTCTTTAAATTAAACCACAATTACTGATCGAAATCACTTCTAAAGAGCAATTACACTAATAATTAACAATACCCATAAACTAAATCAGCCCATAATCACACCCCAAGAATTGGGGTTTTAGCTAGGCATTATAAAAAGATAAAAATCGTTACCAAATTGAGTTTCCATCAACTGGGTACGATTGATTTCGTCTTTACAAAGGTCCAAATTAAAGAATCTCAAAGACCTACTTCCAATTTCTCAAAAGTGAAAAACTTCAATTCTTCAAAGCTAAGGAAAATTTGTCTCAATACTCAGAAGTCTTACAATTCTCAACTGAAAATTTTATGTAATGAAAATATGATCCTAAACTAAATGTTCAAAAATGTATTTATAGTCGCCAAAAATATGTTGTGAAGGGTCATTCGGTGCAGTAAGTCGGGCTCGCCGATCCACTCAGTGATGCGCCCTTTAGCCAATTTCATCGCCTTTCTGTCTTGGCCTTCAGCATCCTCGAAGGTCTGTAACTTTGGGTGATCCAACATTGCATCAAGGAACCACTCGGTGATCCGCCGACTGCTCCTTTCTCTTGCTGACTTGATCTTCTCCTTCAGAACTTGGCACACTGGAACATTCGGTGGTCAAGAAGCCCTTCGGCAACTTGCCAAGTAGACTTGGCGATCACCAGGCTTCCTTTTCTTCACTCTTTCAGCTTACTTCGTTCCTTTTTGTACATTAGTGTCCTTGCATCTTCCTCAATCCATATACCTGGAAATCAAGGGTTTTAAATCAGTTATTGGCACAAAACAAGCATTTGAGGACACTACACCTATGCAAATAAAGCCCTAAATGAGTCTAATTCTCGGACTCATCAACACCCCCAACTTAAACTTTTGCTTTTCCTCAAGTAAAACTCAAGTTCAGCAGTTCAAAAAGGATGTCTCATACAGTGCTACACAAGACTCAATCATGAATACACACAACAAGACTCAACTTACTTATGCAAGGATTAATTGTGCAATCAAAGATTCAAGTTGTGACTCACCATTATCAAAGATTCTCAAGTTCACAATAGTTGCTTCAAATGCAAGTTCAAGCTCAACAAAGATACTCAAATGCCCTCACACAAAGATGATTCCATATTCACACACAATTGTTCAACAATTTATAGCTCCGAAATCACAAACAACTCTCACACTCACAAAGATGAAAACATGCATGACTTCACCCATAGGTTTACCTTTATTTTCCAATGAACAATTTTTTTCAGCTCACTCAAGATCAAAAAGGTATTTTCAAGGCTTGTAACAGGGCTGAGTGTAAAGGTATGGTCATTTAGGCTCAGTAGCTTTAATCCTCATGAAATGTGGTATGAACAACACTTCCTTTCCTTTTCTTCATCATTCTCATTCATCCTCAAAATTCAACCCATTATTCACTTTCCATGGAATACCAGACACCACTTTTTTTTTGCAACTTTCACAACTTTATTCCACAACTTTTTCATTTTTTTTTCTTTTTCTCTCTTTTTTTTGTATGGAGGGGTTCCATCTTTCTCAAAACCATGGGTCAAGGGGGACTTATTTGCACTTCTTGATTTACCTTCTCTTTTCACCACTCCCCCAACTTAGGATTTTGGCATAAGTTGGCTATTCAAACAAACCACACTTCATGAGGATTATGGGTGAAGGGATAAAGAGAGGTCTCATTTTCATAAAGTTTCTTCCAAGAAAAGGCTAAGGCTCACAGGGTGTTCAAGCAAAGTCCACACACTCACAAAGTAGGCCACAAAAGAGGTATAATGTCAAATTGATTCAGTCTTTAAAATTGTTGCCAAAGATCATTTCAAGAGCTTGCATCACTGAGTCAGCCGGACCAACGGGGCAAATTCTAGGTGTCATCACTCATGGTTCACGATAGGCTCATCACACAAGGCATTGGCACCAATATCAAACAAGACTCCACACTTTTGCTAGTGTGCAATGTTCATTACAAGAAACTCAATTCGATAATTGGCTAGTTACAACGAGATGCAAAAAGTTCACATATTGCCTATGCAACTTCATTTGGCCTCATCGTAGCCGCACATTCATTTTTGTTCAATTGAAAGCACTATTCAAGTCATCGCATTGATCACAATCGATACTCAAATTTACACCAGAACAGCCACAATTAAATACACAAAAGGTGGAAAAAAATTATTTTATTTTTCGAAAGGGTCCAAAAATCATTTACAATTAAAACGAGGAGCCATAAGCTCAAATATCCACAACACAGTGCCACAACATAATAGATAGCACAAAACCGAATATATACACAAAATATCATCAACACAAGAGGTAGGTATGGAAATACCTCCCCCACCACAAACAAAAAGAGCAATTGTCCTTAAATGCAATAAAGTAATAAATATCAATAAAGAAGATAGAGAGGGAGGTAAAGAGAAGTCATGTCTACGTAGTCGCTCCATCTGTCGGGGCATCAGTGCCCGGTCCATTGCTCTGATCTTGGGCATCAGTGCCCGGAGTCACATCAACAGTATTCGATCCACTAGGGCCTGCCATAGATGTCTCTATCAACGATGTCTGAAGTACAATCGTCTCCTCCAGGACAGGCAGGTCTCCATTTATGGTCTCCTCCGACACCTCAATCTTCTCCTCGTCGGTCTCTGCCTCCGACTCATCGGCTGCCACATCATCTATTGGCACATCTCTGGTGGAGATCGGAGGAATCTCAGATTTGGTTGGGGCATCCACATCATCTGTTGCCTCCAATAATGAAGTGAAGTTAGTGGACTTCAAGTTGTCCACGTCTTTCCTCAGATCTGCAACTTCAGCTTTCAAAGCTGTAACCTCAGAAGACTCCCCCTGTCAACGCTCACAAGTCACGACACTCGCCATCAAATCATCAATAGAAGTCTGGAGGGGTGTCAATGCAGCAAGAATAGCACTCTCAATCATCCATGGTACCACAGCCTCCAATCGAGTCGCCCTCACATCCGCAGAATGGGCTAAGTGCCCCATCTTCAGGATCATAGCCTGAGTAATCTTGGCGGGCTGGGAAGTGGCAGAAGTACCAAGAGCCTGGGAGGAAGAAGTGAGAGCAGATGTACCTGAAGGCCCGGAGGCCAGAGTAGGCAAAGGTGCCTCTGTAGGAATTGTATCTACATCAATCTCAGAGGATGTGTCCACCGGAGCTGCTCTCCTCCTGTCTGCCTCTTCCCGAGTGTACTCGGCCTCTATACCCCGGATATCAGTGGAGGATGTAGGAGTGACCTCAAAATCTCTAGTCTCATCACGAGGAACTCCAGCACGCCAGCATAGCTCCGTAATCAAAACTGGGAAGAGAAGGGACATCTGTCTCTGCTTGGCCCTCATGGCCATCTCCTGCTCTATGATAAGTCTCATGTCAATGCTCTTCCTAGATATGATCGACCAGAGATAGGCCGCCTTAGGATGGAGGAGGATGGACTCATTCTGGGATGGCCTAATGGAGATGCTGATGAATCCAAACCAATATCGCGTAACTACATTCAAATCCTTTATCTCGATTGTAACTCCACCCTCAATCCATCTCGAGGTGGTGTCAGAGATGAGGGGAGCTATCCAGCCCTTAATCTCATCCACGGGTGTCGTAGTGGTAGCCAAATTAGGGTAGTTAAAGACTGACCCTCTATCAAATACCGCGTTGATGTGATCACGACTACCGTGCACTACTGTCCCCCGTACCATGATGGTCCCCACCGGTCTTAAAGTACTGTCCTTCTTCTTGCCTTTAGGGACCAGGTCACCATATTCCAAGTAAAACTCCAAGATCCATGTAAGGATGTATGGGCATCGGGGACTGGTAAACTGCTCAAAAGATGGTACTTGAGTGTATCCCTTCCGTGGAGTAATTGCCATGTAAGCCCTCTATAGAAGTAGCTTCTCTTTTAGAATTGTTCGCAACCCATCAGCTTTTAATCTATTGAGTAGCCTGGGATGAGGAATCTGTATTGGTGGCTCTGGGCCACAGGTGGTGCCAAAACCGGCACTGTGTCTGCAGCAGGAGAAGTGGTTGCTGGAGCTCTAGATGAATTTGGGCGAGACCTAGAAAGAATCTCCGCTCGCCTGGACTTAGTGGCTGGTCATCATCTGGCTCGGAGAATACAGCTTGGGAGTCAAAGGACTCTCCATCACTGCCGGAGTTGTGCTCTGGAACCTCAGTCATAGGCTTCTTGCCCTTGTCTTTGCCTCCCTTTGGAGGCTCTGTCCTTCCCTTTTAGGAGGATTGGCTTCCCCTTAATTTATTACCACAACTCGTGCTCATTTACGGGGTGGCATGTCGAGGTTGGTTCTAGCCATATCTGCAAAAACATAAAAATGAGTTAGATTCATTTCAAGAAAAGTTGCAGAAAAACAGTTATAGACAGACTTGCTGAACCGATCGATGAGTCGCCTAACACTTTCGCGAGCCAAGTTGAGCTCGCCGAAAGGACTGGCAGAAAATTTTCTTAGAAAAATGGCATGTCGGCGATGGGATGGGCCTTTCGGTGAATCACCGACAGCATTCGGCAAGCAAAGACCAACCGGCCGAAAGTTACATTGCATTTTAGGGGTACGAGGCGCAGAAAGGGCTATCAAAGAAGACTTTCAGCGAACTCAGGCTTCATGCCGAAAGTTACAAGACCAAAACTCAAGATTAGCATCAACTTAAAGGTGATCAAGAGGAATTCGGTGAACCGCCGAGCGGTTCGGCAAGCTAGACCCAGCTCGCCAAACTGCCCACGTGCCTACTTTCTACCCCAACTTCCAAATTCAATCCCGCAGCCCCTGAAAACAAAATAAAAACATGCACTCATGTAATTAAACTTAGAACCATACTACCCATGCCACCGGGATACTCACACTTCTCCTAGTTTGGCCATTTGACGACTTACGCCCTTCGAAATGACGTCAAACACTCCATCATCGGGTAAAATACGTCATTTAGCACAATTAAGGGCTACTCAGACTTCACCCAACTAGACCCAACAACAAATTAGAACAACTCAACAATTTCGATCAACTTTAAAGCAAGAAAATTCAGGAAATCAACAATTACTCATTTTAGGCAAGATATTCAAATTAAAATAGGCACACAAGCACACAATTACATATCAGAGAGGCCCAGCACATATCACTAAGATAAGATCAATTGTAAATGAGTAAAACCACTAAATATGAGTTCAGGGTTCAGAAAAACCAACCTTTAATTCCGAATAAATAAGTTGAAAGGCTAGGCGGCAAAGATATCTAACTCCGAACAAATAATCGATGACTAACAAGAGGAAATAATGCAAAACTATAGAAAAATATAGTGCGGGTGTGATTTTGGAAAGTTAAAAAGTGAGGGAATGTGAAAGATTTTGAACTTTTGGCCTTTAAAACTGTCCAGTTCTCACCCTTTCGGCGACACACCGAGTGGGCACTTACCTCACTGAGTATTACAGGACCTCCAGTGAATATGGGGGTCCAAACGACGGGCAAAGTCGTGATCTCCGACCCGTTCGGTGACACGCCGATTTGCTCTTGGGCTCACCGAGTTTCACAAACTCTAACCCTAGAATTTCTTGAGTCCAACGGCAGTCCAAGTTGGGCTCGCCAACCTCTTCGGCGAGTCAGCGACTGGACATTTAGCTCACCAATCTGCACTTTTCAAACACATTCCACACTTTAACCTGCACAATCAACACACGATTATTTAGAAAACAAAAAGAAAGCAAATAAAAACTTGGGTTGCCTCCTAAGCAGCGCCTTAGTTAACGTCATGGAACGACACAAGTCCTCACTCAAACTTCATTCTTGGGGTTAGCCATAGTGTCACTACGCAACCCCCCTTGTTGTCTCGGGTTTAAATGAGACGAAATATGACCCATCTGGGTCTCCAACTATTTGATAGAGACGGAATGAGAGGTAACCGTCTAGCTAAGGGTTGACACATCTTCCTTCATCTCTTTCAAAAATTTATCAGACCCCATAACCTTGTTGAGAATACAAAATAGTATATCCTCAAACCGGCCACCCTCGGAATCCTTTGGCGTTTGACGCTCGTGGGGAGGAATGTACATGTCCTTCTCCCCATCCCTTTCCTTCCAAGTGGGGTTACGATCCCTCCATTCTCTATCACGATCTTTCCAGCCTTCATCCCTGTTCCAACCTTGGTTACCACCCTCCCTCGGGTACTTTGAATGATAACCACCTCCTTGTTTGTCTAGGAAGTTCACCTCTTCGTTGTACAACGCTTCAAAATTGGTCTCATCACGATTAACACACCCAACACCCACAGCATTACAATTTTGGACAAAATGTCAAGTTGGGTCATGATATTTCCCATGTTGTGGTCCCTCTCTTGGTCTTTCTCAAGCTACTCCTTGGTCAATTTAAATGTGAGAGGGATGACCTGATCTTCGTGGGTGTACCAAGCCCGATTAATTGTGGTCATACCATCCAAAAGTTGGGCTGCTATAATGTAAGGTTGTTGCATCAAACCTCCCAGAGAAAGTTGGTCAGCTACACCCTTGTTCACCGAATCAAGGTTTCGGTAAAAATACTGCAGCAAAACGTTGTCGGGCAAACCATGAGTTGGGCATTACAGTACCAACTTCTTGAATCGTAGCCAAGTTTTATGAATTAACTCACCCTCCAAACGCTTGAAGCTTTGGATGTTGTCCCGAAGTGTCATCATCTTCGAAGGAGGGAAAAATCACACTTGAAATGTGGTGACAAGCTCTTCCCACGAAGTGATTGATTCTCTTAGCAATTCAGCCAACCACTTACATGCTTCTCCCATTAAACAAAATGGGAATAACCTCAACTGGACCGACTCTTGGGATATGTTCTTGAAGGAGAACGGCCCGCAAAGATCAACAAAGTTTCTTATGTGCTCATGGGGATCCTCATGAGCCAACCCACCAAACAACATTTTCAATTGCAAAAGCTACAACATGGTACTTGTAATGTGGAACACAGCGTTCCCTTCGGCCGGAGGCAAGCGAATGGCACCAATTCCACCCATTAGATGAGGGTCATTGACATTAGGCTCATTAACATCGTTAAGGTTACCGATGTCATCTTAGTGGCCCACTTGGCTACCATTGCTTCCGTTTATACTCATTTCTTATGTTTAAAACAGCAACACATAAACCAAAACTAAAAGTAAGTAGATTCAACTATGACTAAAAAGAACAAAATTTAACTTAACCGAAGAATCTTAACCAACACCACTCCCCGGCAGCGGCGCCATTTCGATTAACGCTTCAAGGACACTTCATCCAATTCTAAGTGTCAACGATCGCTAGTCAGTATAATAACCCAACTAAATGAGTTAGGGTCGAATCCTACAGGGAGTAGTACATGTTTAAGATTCAAGAGGAAAGTGTGAATATGATCAAGTCAGTCATAGGAATAGACATTTACGAATAAAAATATAATTTAAATCAAGGGGTGACACGAATGTCAAATAAGGGGTTTTGGTTTTAATTATCAATTACAGCAGCAGCAAAACAAAACGAAAATGACAATAATGAGACGGGTTCTTGGGATGTGATTTGATTATAGGCTAATGTAGACTAATGGGTAATTGCAACTCTTAGGAAATAGCTGAATATTAGTGAATAAGCTATACTGTAGAGGAGGTAAACTTTCTCTAGAACAATTTACCCTGAATCAAGTTGATTTCTCTCGAACATTGACAAGCATGCAAAATAAGAACAGCCTATGCCTTAGTCCATTCACTCTCTCAAGCTGAATGTGTGGAAAAGGGTTTAGGATTCACTCTCTTAAGCTGAACCCATGACAACCCAATACCCACAGACCATCAATCAATAACCTTGGTTTTAAAACCTCTCTCTTGAGCAAGCTAAAAACACAAAGGTAGAACTGCATTTGCAACTACAATTCTTTAAATTAAATCACAATTACTGATCGAAATCACTTTTAAAGAGCATTTACACTAACAATTAACAATACCCATAAACTAAATTAGCCCATAGTCACATAATCACACCCCAAGAATTGGGGTTTTAGCTAGACATTATAAAAAGATAAAAATTGTTACCAAATTGAGTTTCCATCAACTGGGTACGATTGATTTCGTCTTTACAAAGGTCCAAATTAAAGAATCTCAAAGACCCACTTCCAATTTCTCAAAAGTGAAAAACTTCAATTCTTCAAAGCTAAGGAAAACTTGTCTCAATACTCAAAAGTCTTACAATTCTCAACTGAAAATTTTATGTAATGAAAATATGATCCTAAACTAAATGTTCAAAAATGTATTTATAGTCGCCAAATATATGCTGCGAAGGGCCATTCGGCGCAGTAAATCGGGCTCGCCGATCCACTTGGCGATGTTCCCTTTAGCCAATTTCATCGCCTTTCTGTCTTGGCCTTCAGCATCCTCAAGGTCTGTAACTTTGGGCGATCCAACACTGCATCGCGGAACCACTCAGCAATCCGTCGACTACTCCTTTCTCTCGCCGACTTGATTTTCTCCTTCAGAGCTTAGCACACTGGAACGTTAGGCAGTCAAGAATCCCTTCAGCGACTTGCCAAGTAGACTTGGCAATCACCAGGCTTCCCTTTCTTCACTCTTTCAGCTTACTTCGTTTCTTTTTGCACATTAGTGTCCTTGCATTGTTCCTCAATCCATATACCTAGAAATCAAGGGTTTTACATCAATTATTGGCACAAAACAAGCATTTGAGGACACTAAACCTATACAAATAAAGCCCTAAATGAGTCCAAATCTCTGACTCATCAGTCGGTTAAAACTAATATCCACAAAATGAACTAAGTTACTTACAAATGTTTATGAAGTTTTCCTTCTGATTTTATGATGCATTGACCACATTTATGATTTACGATTTTTCTTCTAAGAGGATTTTAGTATGATTAGCTTTGGCCATGCATGTCATGTTTTCAATTATGTCCCCTTATGATCATGTATCATGTTTTATTGCATTCCCCTCATACTTAGTACATTTCATGTATTGATGCATATTTGTGCCTAAATTGTTTCACTAATGTAGGGCATTCCGATTCCTCTTCCTCTATTCGTGGATAGTTGCTCTCATTGATGATTCGAAGATCAAGAGTTAGTGAGTCCTCATGCTCCAGGGACCATGTTGCTTCAATTTGCTTTCTTATGTCTTTATATTTCAGACTTTGTATGTGATGTACGGATTACATCCCAATCACTTTCATTGATGTAATAGATGGTTTGTCTAGACTTTTATGTACTTCCGCTTATGTCAAACACTTTACATTCTTATGAGATTTATTGTTTTTCTCTATTATGTTGTGTATATGCAGGTCAAGTGGCTTGTGTACGGCCTTTCAGGGTCTTATAGGCCATGTCACGTTTAGGGTGTACTTTGGATCGTGACATTTTACCTCTCCAGATTTATTTAAGCAGACTTTTTGGCCTTTCTTTTGATGCTTGAACTATCCCTTCACTTCTCATTGTTACCCGCTGCTCTTGGACTTACAATTTGGATATTAGTTCAGCTATTGTAAAGTTGTCAAGTCACAAGACTCTTCAATAGTTGAGGGTTCTTATTTAAACTTGTATGAAAGGCTAACTAAGATCTTCTCTGCAACTTTCTAATTTGAAAAGTTTTCACCAAGTATTCTTATTTGGTTCACAATCTCATTCAGCTTGGAAGAGTATTCTTTCACACTATATGAGTCTTTCATCTTCAAAAGCTCAAACTCTCTCTTCAAAGCTAAGAGTCTAACATATTTTACTCTGTTGCTGCCAGGTTTTGGCCTTCCTTGTGCAGAATTTCCTCATCTCCGCTATCTCCAAGCTTAGAGCAGCTTGGGAGGGTTTTTGAAATAGCCCTAGTCTATTTTACCACTGAAAAAGGGGATAATTAAAATAATCTGTGTTTTTGAGTTTTTGTCCCGTCAAACCTGCTATAGCGGTTGGCACGCCGCCATAGCGTCGCTGGCTCGCTGCCATAGCAAAAATATTTCCGCTATGGCGGGATGACATCAACTTGGATCAATTTCAAATTTCAAAATTTTCATCATGCCACCCCAATTTGAAATTTTCGGTGTATTTCAAAAATTCCCCGAAGTTCCACATGAGGTGCCTTTGAATAACGACCGAACATGTCGTTACATTATGGGTTAAGACTAAACCCGCTCCTGCAAAAGTGTCTTGAGTTCAAAAAGATTTTTCGTGAAATAATGAATTTAGAATAACATAATGTACAATATGATAAAAGGGTATATGTGAACTACTTATGCATAAAAGAGTATCAACAGTAAATCACAAATAAAACAACACAACCAGAAACATAGATTGTAGAATAGACAAGAACCATCATGACAATAGAGCAAATTTGTAGTGCCACCCTGTTATTCATGAATCAACTATCAAAACTTATTCTACACTAATTAAAAGATACATCCAAGCATAACAATTCACAGCCTTTTCTTCCAAGAACAACTCTCATTTGTTGGACAAGTCAATAACCCAAAAGCACAAGTTCAACAAGTATTGCTTGCCTTCTAATTGATTGTACAATATCATTGATTTAGACAAAGGGAACAAATATAAACTACAGAAAATTATGGACCCCTGATTGGACGAAAGCAGATACAGTTACTAGCAACATACTTTGGGTATCATCCCTCCTCATTTGCTCGTATCAATTGCTTCTAATAATCTTAGTACCTCCTCCATTTCAGGTCGCTTTTCTGGATGTCCATCCCAACATTTCTTCATCACATTGGATAGCGAACTTGGACAACATCGGGGAATTTCTGGTCGCAAATTCTGCAAGAATTAGGTTTTTAATAAAGTGAATCATTTAGGAGAAAGCAGCCCATATGTGTCTTTTGTACCAAACATAGTTAAAGGTGGAAATATGTAAATGATCAGCATACTAGCAGCAAGCCGAAAATGATCACTATAACAATGCAACCTCGAGGAAAAAACAAATAATTGTTCTAATTTTAAAGGGTTGAATACTTGAAGAAATAGTGTCAAAGAAATTATGTGTAGTTAAACCAGCATGACATGGTCCTGATGGCTAATAATAGCATAAGGAAGCAACCATTCCTTAGAAAAAAGTGTTGGCAAATTAAGTTACACGTGGGACCATCCATCCAAGACTATATGCATTGGAAGAAATACAAGGTTAGATATTCAGATTACTTAAACACTTGGATTTCAAAAATTAAATACATATTAAGAATACATAATATCGAGTCAAGTTCCAAAAAAAGAGACAATATATCAGTAACCGCACAATTTTATAACTGTGACTTGCTAAGTATTATAGGAAATTTGAGAAGCTATATTCTTGACTTCTTCAGATTTGACATGGAAAGTTCTATCCTTGGTTTTCACTCGATAGCTGAATGATACATAAATCAAGAACCTATATAGGACCTCATTTTATTTAATATAAAAGTATTTGAAAGATTATTGGAACCACACACATAGACATTTGACCCGTCATCAAAGATCGCTTCAGACAACAACACTCTGCCTTATGCCGAACTCTACAAATACAAAAAAGAAGAAAAATATACTGGGAAAATGATGGTGTGAACAAGAGGAAAACATGTCTGACAACAGCAGAAGAAACTTCAGCAAAGCTAAGATCTGGATAAGGAAGATCACAGCAATAAATCTCCCATAAGCAAATACCAAAGCTGTATACATCACATTTTCTGTTATAGGGCTTTCCATCAAGTACCTAAACGATGTACCCAGATAGTATCTATAAGTAGTAAATCAGAATAATTGGACTTTCTATGGATAGAAAAGATTACTTCTAAAGAAAAGCAAAAGGATTGCAGATATCAAACACTACACGTAAAAGAGAGGGTAAACCAATGTTGCTCGGACTCTTAAAAAATATCGATAGGTATGTGTTGGATCCTCCAAAAATAGTATATTTTTGAAGGATCCGACACGGGTTCGGCAACATTTTTGGAGAGTCCGAGCAACTTAGGGGTAAACGAATGATAATATGATACAAGCATCATGTCAGGCATTCATAGCAATCCTACATGTCTTGTAAAAGAATATGTATACCTCTGGAGCCATATATCCAAGAGTTCCAGTTTCACCAGTCATGTCTTGAGGATTTTGCGCCTCAACACGAGCAACCCCAAAATCATCAATTTTTAGAGTTCTATCTGTATCCAACAACATATTTTCATCTTTCACATCATGATGTACAATCTTTTCCGAATGCAAATAGCTCAATCTACAAATTCAAGAGGAAAATAAATATCATCCAGTATAATGACCAACTCAATAATGTTATACAAAGACACTTACCCCCTAGATAGACCCAAAGAAAGTTGAATGACAATCTTAAAGGGAAATTTCTTTTTCCTGTTTTTGTACAAATATTTTTTCAATGTTCCTCCATAGAGGAATTCCACAAGTACACAACAAACCCGAGAAGGAAGTGTGGTGTAACCCTCAGAAGGATTCTTCAAAGGAATCTTAAGATTTGAGGTTCCCATAGAAGCACCCACAAACTGAAAATGAAAACAATATCAAATAAAATTTGGAAGCATGGGTAGCTTAATGAGATAAACATCATACCAAATATAAAATTGTGAGCATGTGTTAATCTAAAATTGTTACAGTAGATTGATGATTAAATGTTGAAAAGCACACAATAAATAAGAAAATATGTACTTTTGTAACATTTGGATGGTCAAGCTTTTGCCAAACAGTAACCTCATGCTGAAATGATGCCCGCAGAGCAGCAGTTTCTGCAGCAGTTTCTGCAGCAGTGGTCATGCCATCCTCTCCCCAATCCAACAGCTTCACTGCACAAATAATATTACATAAGAAATTCTTATGACTGTGTTGCAAAAATTCCCTGAAAGATGTTGGAGAATTTGCTCAACTATCTACATTAACGGGTCGGATCCTTTTTCATAAAAATTAACACACTCAAAATAAGTAGATCCAAGTTAGTCCAATCACTGATCTCCTTTAGAGTAAACTTCTCTCAAATGGCAAACTCATCCCAATGTATTTTACTCTACTTGTCAAGTGAAACTATTGTCCTATCCATCATTTACTCAAAAGTTCATCTCAAAAATGTTTTTTAACTTTTGGTTTCTATGATCTCTGCACTGTTTTCTTCTTCTTTGAACTTGGATTTGCTGCATTTAAGTAGGGGTGGCAAAATCAAACCCAACCCATTTAAGATTAGCAAAATTAACCCGCCCATTCATTAGCTCAACCCATTTCAATCCATTAAAAATTGGATTGATATGTAACCCGGATTGACTCATGAAAAATCTTGTCAAAATAATTTTTAATTTTTTTTTGCAATTTGATATTTTGTGTATAGCCATAATAAAGGAAAAAATATTTTTGTTAGGTACTAAAATAGTTTAAAAGAACTAATAAAATAATAAAGCTTAGTAAATATTGGGTTGGGTCTTGACCCGTAATGTAACCCATTACCTAACCCATATTATCCCAACCCGTTTTGACCCAAGAAAATTTGGATTGGGTTGGGTCTTGATCCAATTGTTGTCTTAACCCATTATGACCCGTCCAAATTTGACCCAACCCGCCCAATATTTAAGCTGAGGATCTTTTAGAAGCAGTCTTTCTACCTCCACGAGGTAGTAATAAGTTGTTGGTGGTATCTAAGTTCACCTCAAATATCATAAGCTCATCAAGAAGGTCATCATGGTACTATATGATGTTAAAAATTGATGATTTTCACCCTAATAGTACAGGTTGTGACTATAAACATGTAAAAAACGGATTGCAGTTTCTCAACAATATTGGAGTCATGATTCCTACAATTGTCAACCATGAAACAATCTATTTGCGGGAAAGATGTGTTACCTGCAACATCTAGATTGTCATAGGTACCTCGGTAAATAGTACCATATGTTCCCTGAGCTACAAGATACCTTATTTCCAACTTTGAAGGATCAAACTCCCACACTTCCCTGGGCCTTTGGTTTTGATTCTCCACATTGCTTGACCACACCCTACTCAAGTGCTTCTCCAATTGAGCATCCAAACTTTTCAAATAAATTTTGTCTGCTCGAAAAATCATATCACTGCTACTTATATTTTTCTCCATATTCTTTTCATCAAGATTTGCTAGACCCTTCAATTTGGACATGTCTCCATCTTCAACTGTAGTGACCTCCATCCACCAGTTAACAAAGCTTCAATTTTTTGGGAAATTGATGAGTAAAAAATTATTGGTAGTGTCTAAAGATTGATCAAATAGAACAAAAAAGGGTATCTGGAAAAAAAAAGAGTAATATGCCAAAAAATATGCTTGAAAGGGTCAAAGATGGAGTGACACAATATTTTTAATAGAAAATTCCAACAAGACAAACTCTATTTCTAAATCAAATTCCTTTACAAATTAGACCTGAAATCATTGTCAAAGGAAGAATCATAGAACAATTCAAAGCAAATATTTTATGAACAATCATCCCTTTTAAAAAATAAAATATTTCTTCAAAAAAAGTAAGGGAGAAAGAAGAATACCCAGAATTAGCGATTGAATTAGCCAAAGATTCTTTTCGGTAAGAAGAGAAAAGGCGCGGTGTTTGCCTTCAAAATGTGAATTTATCCCTCAGTTTCTCAGTCATAAAATGAAGGGAAAAGGGTCAAAAATACCCCTTAACTTTGTTTTATTGGTTGACTATACCCTTATCGTGAAGTTATGTTTACCCCTGTCGTTACTAATTTCACCATATATACCTCTCATTTGACAAAAAGCCCCAAATCAATCAAAATTACTCAATTTCAATTAAAATGACCCATTTCTCTTTTAATCCAAACCCAATCCGACCCGACCCACTAAACCAAATTAATTCATACTCAATTAAAACCCCAAAGCCATTTGTTTAATCTTCTTCATCTCCTTCCACCATTAAAACACTTACTACTGAAATCGTCGGAGGCACTTTACTCGATTTTTTTTTGGAACAATTTCATCATTTCATTTTTAACATGGGAATTAATAAATCAAAACACACCAAATATATAAAGTGCTTAATAATGTCACATTTGAAATAACACAAATTGAAAGAAAGAACAATGGTCACCCAAAAATTATTAATAACTAAAAATCATTAAAAAACAATAAGATGGTCAGAGTTTGAAATGAGAGTCAAATAATTCACTTGAAATGCAGTAAATATAACAACAAAAAGAGCAAAACAATAAAAGAAAGTAATTTTTGACGGAGTTGATTGTTGTTGTCGAAGTTGGAGGGCTGATGAGTTCTGGTTTGCTGAAAATGCAGATATGCAATCTGCAAAACAAACAAAATTGTGAAAGGGGAGGGGAAGAGAGGTAGCAACGATGGTGGTTTCCTGTTGCTGTTGGGTTTCACGAGCTCATGAAGTTGAGGATGTTCACGGTGGTTTTTCCGTGTCGATGAGGCGGCGGCAGAAAAGGTTGTTTTGGGGTGGTGATTTCTGGCAATTTAGAGGTGAGTGGTGGTTGTTTGGAGGTGTTTCCGATGTGGTTCACCGGAGTTTCTGGTTGGAGAAGGAAGATGGGTTGAGGGAAGTCAACCAGTGGGGTCGATTTGGGTGTTTTCTTGTGACATTTTGGCTGGAGAAAAGAGCCAGTAAAGGGTGGTCTGGTTCGCCGGAGTTGGCGTCTGGTTGTGAGGTGGTTTAAGGATTGTTTTCCGCTAGAGTGGGCTGGTTTCATGTGGGTTTGGTCGCCGGCCGAAAAGTGGGTGATGGTGGCTGTGAAAACGGAAAAAATGGGATCGTTTAGGGGTGGTTGTTTGGTGGCTGGACATCAGCGTGGAGATGAGAGGCTGGTCGGAAAAATGGGAAAACAAAGGTTGCAGTTATTGTTTCTTCCTCCCCTATTTTCCCTTTGTTCATCTCTTAGGTTAATTGTTAGAGGGTCGGGCATGGGTTTAAAAATGGGTAACGGTCAACGGGTCATTTTTTTAAGATTCGGGTTAATTTTAGTTGATTTGGGGCTTTCCGTCTAATGAGGGATATATATGGTGAAATTAGTAACGGCAGGGGTAAAAATAACTTCACTTTAACGGTAAGGGCATAGTCAACCAATAAAACAAGGTTGAGGGGTATTTTTGACCCTTTTCAGAACCTTATTAGATTCCTCCTATATTTATTTAAATTTTCTTATATCAATATTTTAAAAGTAATTACTATATATACTTTGCCTGAAATTTCTTTACTTTTTCTTTTATGAGATAAATTAAACATAGAAATTTGTAAATTCAATTTATATGTATTTTGAAAATTTAAATATTAAAAATCAAATTAAATATAATGCCCCCTCTGTTTCTATTTATATGTCGTCCTTATAAAAAATAAATAGTAGTATATTTGTCATTTCACAAAATCAATGCATAAATGACAATATTCTTCCTATTTTACCCATTGAAAGTTATTAGCCTTGAAAATATACATTTGTTCAACATAGAAAAACTAAGCAATTTATTCATGTTCATTGGTTAAATTAGTTAATCAAAGTAAATTAATTCACGTTCATTTATTGAAAACTTGACTTCAAAAAAACACTAAATAAAGATACAATGATAAACTTACGTAATTTTTTAAAGACTCTTAAACCTAAAATAATGACATATAAATAGAAACAAAGGGAGTAACAAACTGAAACATTTCTATCATTTTTATTTTAATAGTGAAAATAATAAAAGAGTGCGAACACAACAATACATTAATAAAAAGTCAAGAAAAAATTGCACTAATATTTTTCATGTAAAAAAACCATATATATTTAAATAACCAATTTGATTTTTTGGCTTATGTGATGTCACTATATTAAAAGTATTTGAAACTTTCTAAAGAATGCCACAAATTTCAACAAGTTTGAGTCTTCTCCGCTAGAAAAGTTTTCGCTTGGCTACCAAAAGTTATTATACCTCATCATACATCTTAACAGACCAAATGAAAACATCAAAATATAAAGAGATAAATGTCAAAAATGCATTTAAACTATACTTTTTTTTAGTTTCATACCTAAACTATTGAAAGTGTAAGTTTCATACCTAAACTATCACTTTTTAGTTTGAGAAACACACTTCTCTCTTTTATTCCATTCTCATCATGGTGTGTGTAATACACTCTCTCTTTTACTTTAAAAAATTGTCACATCACACTCCACATGGACAAAACATTCAACCTTAACAAAAATTAAATAAATTATTAGTACTCCCTCCATTCCATATTAAGTTAAATTTTGAGGCATTTTTCATTTTTCAAATTAACTTAATTGTTTAGTTTTCAAGACTAAGTGATTTTCCAATTTTACCCTTCATTAGTTAGTACTCCCTCCGTTTCACAAAGAATGACCTGGTTTGACTTGGCACGGAGTTTAAGTAAATAAAGAAGACTTTTGAATCTTGTGGTCCTAAATTAAAGTTATGTCAAATGTAATAAATTGCCCTTAATCTTGTGGTCTTAAACATGCCACGTGGAAAGCAAAAAGTAAAATGTTACCAAAAAAGGAAGAAGTTATTCTTTTTTAAACTGACTAAAAAGGAAAAGAGGTCATTCTTTGTGAAACGGAGGGAGTATTAGAATTAGTGATTAATTAATATTTAGTTATTTTTAAATCATAAATTTGAGATGGTCAGTAATACGGCACCACCCTCTTTTCTACTCTCCCTCTTTGTTTTTTTTCTTCTTTTGATCTGAAAACTATATGCTCTTTTTATGCTTTACCCTCATCACTAGATTTATTATCTATGAACTCCAATTAGTGATAAAAGAATAATTGATATCAAATCAAAACACTAAGGAAGTGTTGTACCAGAATTCAAAAGGAGTAAAAAAGGTAAATCCAGCCTCCCTTGTTCATCAAAAAATGGTATATGTCGTCATTGCCATCGCAATTGACCGATTCTCCTATAATGATTTCCCAAATTGAAATTATAGGCTTTTCAAAGGTGTTTCTTTTCTGTTATCATCAAACCCATATAAAAAATAAAAAATAAAAAGAGAGAGTGCATACAAATTGATATAATGACTATCAGCAGCACTCTACTCCTTGCTTAGTAGCCTAGAAAAGTATATTATGATTGTGTTTGGATCGATGATGATTACTTATTATTGTTGTAATATTTTTTCGTCTGGCTGCCGCCTATGATCTTGTTTTGGCCTCAGGATACATTGATACTTTGATACTGCAGGGTTCTTGGGCCTACAAATTGATCGTTATACCGGGTAGATCGTGCCTATGGGCCAGGTAGAACGTGCCTACGGATCGGGTAGACCGTACCTACAGCTCGGGCAGGCTGTAGTTGTGGAGTAATATATATATTTATATATATTAATGTGTTTTTTTTATATATTTTGGATAGGTCGGGGCCCTATCCGTCCAAGTATTGTATTCATAGAGGCTTACAGACTAGTGTGTTGGTTTGTATAGGCTTGTTGTTGGCCTTGTTTGCTGGTCGGATGAATTTTCATAGTTGTTTAATGTGTTGTTTAGACTATACTTGGTTATGGCTTCTATATAGAGATCATGGTGGCTTTGATAGCCCACATAGAATTTATGCATTCCTAGATATAATGTTGATCACGAAAGCCCAAACAGACTTGTGTGCTATCTAGTTATTGTTTTATATGAACTATTGGGAGTAGCTATTTTCTTTTTAAAGTTGTTGACAAAGTCATTGCTGGTAGAGGGCTTATTTTTAAGACAGGATATACTTATTTGTTTTCTTGAGTGTGGTTGTCATGCGCCATTAGCAAATGGTTCAGCAGGGTCGGCTCAGGCTTATGTTTTGGCATTAGGTGTCAGTTGCATCCCTCAAGTTTGGGTCATGACAGAGACCTTGATTTTTTTAGTTGACATATATAACTTGAATGACAATAACATACCTAGCGGCTAGCATAATCCTACAAATGAGGTTTGTGAAGGGTGATGTATATATACCTTATGAAGTAAGAATGCAAACAAAACAAATTTTCAATGATAAATATAATATAAAGTTTAGAATGATAAAACCTTGTTCAAGAATTTGATATAATGATATCGTAATAGTGTTGTGTTGCTTCAATATAATGATAACTTATTACAATGTTTGAAATTTGAAAGACATAAAAACATATTTGATCTTGATAAAATACATCAAATCACCCCTGAACTTGGCAATAAAACTTACTTTAGCACTTTAACTACACGGGCATTTAAGTATCCCTCCCCTTTAACAACTTTCAAGTTAATTTAATATCACTCTAACATCACAATACCATTCTTACACTTAAAAGTGCATTACACGTGCGCCACGTTAGTGCCACATCAACAGGACATCAGAGCCACGTAAATAATTATATATTTAAATTTATTTTTTTGTTTATTATTAAAAGACATCTATTTGCGTCATAATTATAAAATGTCAAACAATGAATCACCCAAAATTCAAGAAAGTTGCATCAAATTTTTAGTTCTAATGTAGGCACACACCTTGTTGATGAAAGGTGTGGAGCTTGAGGGTATAATTAAATATGTCATTATTAAAAGGAATTAGTATATATTATCGTGCGATGCGCGGATAATATTAGAAAAAGTGATTACATTATACATTATATTTGAACATATATATTATTTGTTTGAGCATATCAAATTTTGTTTCACAGTCATATGTTCATTCAAGTATTCGTAAAAAAGGAATTACTTAATTTTATCTAGTAAAAATGTAAGTCTCATTTTAATTTTTTTCCTGGAAGTCAAACTAATATCCAATATCTAATTGTCGTATGTCTGAAAAAAATAGAAGTGTTAAATATCATAGTTTTTAGGCTAAGCAGTTGAGAGCAATTTTTTTGTGCGTGAAATTTATTATCTTTAACTTAAAATTCAAAGAAAAAATAATTTTTCAATTCATGCTCAAAAATTATCTTTCATTTCATGACAATGTAAATAAGTATAATCTTCAAATTCAAGAACTATTTTCTGGAAACTGACATTGGAGAAAGTGTAAAAATATAACCATCTCCAAAACTGTAAATTTTTAATATATATCTTATAATTTATTCATATTTTATATTAAAAATAAATAAATAACAATACATATATAAAAACGCCCCACATTAAAAAAAAACTAACCACCCACTGATAACTTTTGTGATTTTAATAGAGATAAAGTGTCAAAAACACAGTCTATCTTCTATTTTTGAGTTTCATATCTAAACTATTGAGATTGTGAGTTTTATACCTAAACTATCACTTATTAATTGGAGAAACACACATCTATCTTTTATAACACTCTCATCATCATGTGTGTAATACACTCTCTCTTTTATTTAAGAAAATTGTCACATCACACTCCACATGGATAAAACATTTTACCTTGACAAAATTAAATAAATTATTAATATTAGTTAAAATTAAAGATTAAAATTATTATCACAAAAAAAAATGCAAAATAATTTTCTTACCCCACTCCATCACTTCCTCTCAACGTATCCCCCCACACACACACATTTTTTTAGTTTTTTTTTTGCTTAAATTTCTTTTATAAAATATTTAATTTTTTTTACTATATCTCCCCCCCCCCCCCCATCAAATATTAATTAAGATATTTTATTTTTAAAAAAAAAAAACTCTACCTAACCCCCACTTCTCGCTTTGTGTTAGATATATACATATCGAAAATATTTTTCACTTGCCGCCACAAGACATTTTTAAAATAATTTTTTTATTTATGTTATATTTGCTACACAAGTAGAAAAAAAATTCCTAAAAATATATGTACATATCTAACACAAAACGAGAAAAATGTAAAAAAAAAAAGAATAGCAATGGATGTTTAAGTAGGGTGGGGTAGAATTTTTATTTTTTAAGAATATAATAATATCATTTTTTTAGGGAATGAATGGGTGGTTTTTTTTTTTTTGGAGGGGGGGTGGGGGAGGGGGAGGAGGTGGGTAAGAAAAATAATTTAAATCTTTTTTGGGGATAGTAATACTTTAATATTTAGTTTTTAATTAATATTAATAATTTATTATTTATTTTTTGTCAAGGTGGAATATTTTATCCATGTGGAATGTTATGTGTCAAGGTTTTTTCAAATAAAAGAGAAATTGTATTACACACACCACTGAGGTGTGTTTCTCAAACTAATAAATGATAGTTTAAGTATGAAATTCACACTCTCAATAGTTTAAGTATGAAACTAAAAAATAGGAATAATTTAGGTGTGTTTTTGGCACTTATCTCTATTAATTAAATAAAAAATATTCCTCATCTCCCATTCAAATAAAAATAAATTTTATCCTTTTATATCACAAAGATAAAAAAAAAAAGTTATACTACAAAAAATAAAAAATTATGCAGTTTATGTAGTATAGTATTTATAAATTCTTACGTAAATATAAAATTATAATAATAAAAAGAAATGCAAGAAAAATCATTGTACGAAAGAGATTAAATTGCTATTGAAAACAAATTTCATAATACCGAGTATGTGATTTTCATGTTTCTGATTTTACTTCTTAGAATTTCGCATTTTATTGATGACCAAGGCAACTGGATTGATAACCAGGAACGTCTCCTAAAACATACTGTAGACTACTTTCAAAATATCTACACCACCTCCAATATATATTGTTTCCAGTGTCTATACCCTGCACCTCAAAAATTACCACATCCTTTACGACGGTCGAGCTTGACAACCCCCTCAAAGATGCGGAGATTTTTAATGCAGTCAACTCTTTCAAACCTTTTAAATCTCCGGGACCGGATGCATGGTTTACATCCTTTCTTTTTTCAAGAATTCTGGCATACTATTAGCCCCATAGTGATGAAGTTCATTCATGATATCTTTAACAATCTTGAAGTTTCTCCTACCATTAATCAAGCCTATCTTTGTCTAATTTCCAAGACCCAAAATGCTAATAATCTTCATAATTTTAGACCTAAGTCTTTTTTATACTATCTACAAAATTATTTCAAAAATCATCGTTTCTCGGATAAAACCTTTCCTGCAAGAAATCATAGGTCCTTATCAATTTAGTTTTTTAAAAGGCAGAAGGCATGCAGACAACACTATTATTATCCAAGAACTGATGAATAAGTTTAAAACTACAAAAGCTAGCTTCTACGGGTAACTTCATGCTAATCTTGATCTTGAAAAAGCTTTCGACAAATTGGAATGGTCCTTTATTTACCGAGCTTTAGTTTATTTTAAATTTCCCCCTAAAATCTCTAAACTCATCATGTATTGCATCTCTTCTTCCTCTATGGCTGTCCTCATAAATGGCACTAAAACTGACTTCTTTAACCTTTCCAGAGGAATCCGACAGGGGGACCCTCTTTCCCCTTATCTTTTTATTTTATGTATGGAAATGCTTTCCGACTACATAAATTATCAAGTAAATATAGGTCTCTGGGATCCCATTAAAATCTCGTCTCGAGTCCCCTATTTTTCGCATCTATTCTACGCAGACGATCTCACTCTCATGGCCAAAGTCAATAATTCCTCTATCCACTCCATGGCTCAAAGCATAGACCTTTTATGCCAACTTTCTGGCCAAACAATCAACAAAACTAAATAAAAAATTATTCCTTCGTCAAATTGTAATGCTACTACCATCTCTCACTTCCACTTTAGGCATTACCCACACCTCTAATTTCGGGAAATATCTCGGTTTCCCTATTCTCAATAATTCCCCTAACCCTCGAGATTTTCTTCACATCGTTGATAGGATGAAGCAAAGTGTCGCGATCCGAGCCTACTCCCTGGACGTGGCCGGCACTCGAGAACCATTGCTGGTCCCCAAGAAAACCCTCATCCTGGCTGACTATAAGCGAAAGACTAACTCAAGCATATAAAAGCTTAAAACTAAATTAAATTCAATATACTCAACTTTAAAATAATTTGAACAATACTCAATATATAACTCAGGGTTTGTAAAAACAACTCAAGGAAGATACATACTGAAAATAACTCAACTTTGTCTATCTATGAAGCATCTACTATTACAGAAGCATATCGGGACAAGACCCATGAAATCTCAAAACTACTAATTGTAAGATAAAGGTGAAGTCCTCTGGAATATAAGAAGGCACACCAAAGTTGACTAGAACATCCCATGACCTCAACGAAATGCCTGTTGATGATCCTGAATACTTGTATCTGCATCATGAAATGATGCATACCAAATGGCTCTAGACATGGAATGTACGAGCATGTAAGGGGAATTCTAAAGCATAAACATAAGCTTGAACTGGTGGAATAGAAACATACTTACCTCTTCTTAACTCACTCAACTCAACTCGAATCAAAGGAACATAGTCCAACTCAATGAAACTTTGTGAAATAAGGCTCAACTCAATAATAAGATACTCGACTTTGGGTACTCAACTCTAGATACTCAACTCAATATAGAGCAACAATACATATGTAATATATGGAAAGCTTTTAAAACAGTAGAAAACAACTCAGTTTGTATGCAAGGATACAAGATAAACTTTGCTTGTATATGAAAATACAAAGTAACTATGTGTATATAAGAATACAAAATATCTCTGTGGGAGTTTCTCTAATCGACAACCATCACTATGAGCTATGTGATGATATAACGTCTTGCCTCACGCTGTCAGGGCCGTCCTATACTTTGCCGGGGTATAAAACCTACTACTAAGTGGATCCACTAGTCTATGCTAAAAGCATTAAGGAATTATCTAAAAAGTATGACAATTTCTACCCACGCTGGCTATATGGTTTATGGGGGTTGTGAGTTATCTGAACTCTCCCCCATATCGGTGCTCAATATTACTCCCAAAATATAACTAGCTCATATGTTTAAAAACATAACTCTTTCTGTGTTTTGAGATTATTACTCAAAAATCTTTCTCTTAAAAGAGATGGTACTCAAACTGCTCAAAACTCTTTTAGAAATCTTAGTTTTCTCTCATCTTAAATGTGAAAACATTTACTCTTGGGAGTACTTAGTTTCCATATATCATTTTAAAGAAAATGAACTCAGCTCTACTATTCATCAACTCAATGCTCAAGTCTTTAAAACAAGTTTTAAAATAATTTTTAAAAAGACTTCTTAAAATAGGGTTCATGCCGAATTATGGACGTGAACGACTCAATTCATGGTTTTCAATAACCATGCATAAAACTCAATACTTGGAACTCAACAACTCCAAAACTCAAGGAGTCAATGATACTACTCATCTCAAGAATGTTTGACTCAAAGAGTTCATGCGGAATTATGGGAATGAACTACTCAACTCAAGGACTCAATGATACCTCTCATCTCAAGATTGCTCGACTCATGGGGTTCATGCGGGATTATGGGCATGAACTACTCAACTCAAGGACCTTCATGGGTAACATGTAGTAGCCCCATGATTAGGAATATAATCCCAAAATGATTAGGAACTCAATACTCAAGACTTAGAACTATCGAAGATGCTACTCCTTTCGAAGATACTCAATGTATGGAGTTTATGCAAAATTTATGATCATGAACGACTCGACTGAAGGGTCTAAAGAACGTTATGGAACTCATGTATACGACTCTTCTCATTCTCATACTTACTTTTTCAAAACTTAACTCAAAATCGATAGTTGATCTTAAAGGATTCACAATCAAACTCAAAGACTTTCTTGAACTCTACTCTTAACTTTTTCTTGAATTTGAATTATGAATTCAAGAGTTATGATTCATGATATGAAGGATCTCGTGATGATAAGGTAGACTCATGAATACATTCTCCTCATTCTCATACGCACTTGCTCGAGTCTTGAAACAAATTATTAGAAATCGTAGAAGACTCCTCAAAAAGACTCAAAGGAACTTTCTCAAAATGTTTGAAAGAACTCTCAAGACTTAACTCTTAGCGCTACCTTGAATTCAAGGTTATTATTTGTGATAGGAAAGATATTGTGATGATTAAATGAGTTTTAGATAGTTAATAATGAGAAACGGTTGAAAAACACTATTTGGGGAGCAAGTCCGCGACGTGGAGATGAATTATAATGTTTGGTCGAAATAATTTTTGAAACAGTGGAGTCCGTGTTCTCTCTGCGACGTGGAGAGGAAAGTTTCACTCTGAAGGAACAGGCCCGCGTCTACTTTGTTTCTGTTTGACTTTTTCTTACTCGTTTTTCGACCCTAATTCGTCTAGAATCGAATGGCTTCTTTCCCAATCACTTAGATTAATTTGAATACTCAACTTATGTACAAGATAATATACTCCAAACCACCCTCAATTCACTAACTTTTTATCTCAAGAACTCATCAAACCCATCCTAATTCAAGAACGAAAGCAACTCAAGAACACTAATCAAGAACATCAAACCTTCATCTTTCTAGGATGAAATTACGCTGAAAATAACATGATTGGCGCGTGGGCGAATGAACCCAATGCTATGTGAACTCACATACCTCTTAGGGATCAACCCTTTGGCAAAACTCCGCAAGAAAACTAAAGAATCTTGACGAACGCCTTGGACCTCTCCTCTTTTCTCTTTTTGAACTTTCTTCTAAAACCCTAAGCGTAGATTAGGATTATAAAACTGAACCAAATCAGTTTAGACTCCTAAAACCTTACTAAAAATGAATTAAATCAGATTGGGTAAGGAAAAGATCAAAATACCCCTCACATTTTAAGACAACTTTCCTTAAATGGACAGGCTGTCTTCAAAAGAGAATATCTCACGAACTCTAAACTTAGCAAACTCGGTGGCTTTGGAAAGATAATTCAAAGACCTTTCATTTGATATCTTATGGGCCACCTAACTCATTATATACTGAAAGTTATGATCATTTGAAGTTGATCCAAAACTTAAAGGAACCTAGGAATGACTTGAATGAATTCTTTTTAGTTCTTTTTGAAACTCAAGGTGCTACATCTAGTGACCTTAACACTTAAGAAAAAAAATTTTAATTCCTCGATAAAATCCTACTCACAACGAAAGATGGTTCGAGTCTTAGTTCAAAAAATTTCTGGGTTGTTACACAAAGACTTGCCGATAGAAAAATTAATTTCCTCACCTTGGCAGGTAGAACTACTCTAGTGCAATCCACTTTAAATTCCATTTCCAACTACCCTATGCAATACTTTAAGCTCCCCCAGAAAATTCTGTACTTTATAAATAAGATCCAACGAGACTTCATTTGGGGTAGTTCTCATCGTAAGAAAAAGATCCACTATTTAAGTTGGAAAACCATTACCAGTCCAAAACATCTAGGTGGTTTAGGTCTTCGTGATGCCACTTCCAAAAATAAATCCATTCTTTCGGAACTAGCCTGGAGAATGTTTCCGACTTCCCCGTGGACAAAGTCATGTCTCTACCGTCGTAACAACTTCTGTATTAATCCTGCTCACACCTCTTTTACATGGAAAAATCTCATGATATATAGGCTGGAAGTATTGTGCTAGAGGAGTTAGATGGCTCATTGCTAATGGAGAAAGTATGAACATATGGGATTTCAACTGGATATATCGTTCAACTAATCTTAGATCTCTCATTAAAGGTCCAATCCCTATTTCGCTTAAACAACCGGTGGAATCTCGACACTTGTTCTTTCGTATTCCCTCCGGCTATCCTTCATGCCATTCACTCTATCTCGACTTTTCCAACTCGATACTCCCATCTGGTCTCTCACTAATACAGACAAATTCTCCATCGCCTCCGTCTACCAAATAATCGATCCTCCTAACCCTACAAACCATATATGTTAAGGATTTTCAATGTATATGGCAACACAATACTCTACCAAAGATCAAGTTATTCTTTTGGATGTGCTACCATGACCGAATCCCTTCAGTTTACTACCTTCACAAACTTCAAATCATCTGTAATGCCAATACAGAAACCACCAAACATATTTTCGTTGACTGCATTATTGCTCAGAATTTCTGGAACCAACGTACATCCCCACATCCCCTACTAATTAATAACATCCACAACAATGTCGACATGCTGCTGACCTTTAAAAACCTCAACCATACCTTTGCCAATCAGCTTCTCCATTGGGAGATCTTCTTCCCTTAGCTTTTGCCATTTGACATATCTGGTTAAATCGAAATAATAATAATATATTTCACAACTCCAGCAGCTCAATTTCTATCCCCATAGTTATAATATGCTTTTACTGGCAAATCCATCTCTTTTCCCCCCTTCGGAAAAGATCACTATTCATGTATGTTAATAGTTCGCTGGAAACCTCCTCCCCACGGTCACTACAAGCTTACTTTTGATGGCTCCTTCTCTTCACCAGCACTGGTTGGTGGGGTCATCTGTGAAGAACATGGAAATTGGAAGATGGGATATATTCCACCAACAACATCAAGGTTTCAATGCCACTCAATGGAAATATTGGCACTGCTTAGAGGCATTGAGTTAATTAGCTTATCACCACAATCTTCGTTTTCCGCTGGCAATCGAAATTGATCCTACAGAGGTAATTACTCTTCTAACTGATAACTCAAATCCAATGTATGACTCTCTAGCTCCTCTCTTCAGCTGGTATGTAGGTACTGACTGAAGCAAAATCCACCTATCATTAACCATAACTTCAGAGATGGTTAAGGTGGCCCATCACTTGGATAATGAAGCAAGAACTACTAGTACTGATAATAACTTTGTAATATTTTCTACTCTCCCTGCTGGGGTAACTTCTAGCATGGCATCAGATGTAGCAAGACACATTATTAGTATTAAACGAGTGTCCTTTGTAGCTTGTATTAACCTAGCTAGCTAAATTAGGGAATTATAATATCCCAACTGTATCCGCTACTTAAGTTATTATTATTATATATATCCTTTCCTACCAAAAACAAATGGTTTGTTACTTCTTTTTTATAACGTATACTTATCTTGGCAAAATAAGTAGTACTAACTTTTGTCATGTTTAAAAAAATGCTGACGTGACTAAAAAAAATTAAATACACGTCTTTAATTATATTTTTTGTCACCTCAGCTTTTGGATGGAATTAAGTTCATTTGAAAGTTGTTAAGGGAGGGGTATCTAAATGTGCATGTAGTTAAAGTGCTAAAATAAATTTTGTCGTCAAGTTCAGAGGGTGATTTGATATATTTTCTCTTTGATTTTTTTTATAAACAACCCACAATAGATTCGGTATAATGTAAAAATGAAAAAAAGAAAAGAATAAGAAAATGGAAATATATGAATAATAGTATGAGTTCATATTACTCTTCAGAATATAAATAAGTGAACAAAATAGATCGTCACATAAGAAAGAATACTATAATCATCACTAAATCAATGACTTGGACACCCAAAAATTGAGACCCCAAGTCATTGTTTTAGTGACCTTATGGTCAAGAAGACCCTGGATCGTGCTTATTGGATCGAAACCGGGTCAACCCGGCCAAGTTGACAAGTTTAATAAAAAGTTATGGATCTTACTTCTAGATTGGATCTATGTAGATTGTTCACATTTAATTCATAATCATAGTAGACACCTAGACGTGAATGAAGAGGAATGATTAAAGAAGGGAAAAAGATGAAATAAAACCCCAAAAAAGAATATTTTGAGATCTCAAACGTGGTCTAAACCATGTTGATACTACTATAGAGGAGGGACAACATCGCACTGTGTAATCATTTTTCAGAAATTCAATTATTATTTTTCCTATGTTTAACTCTTTCTGTCCCAATGTCCATTCTTAAAACTACACATTAAAAAATAATGATTACTTAACCTTTATTAATGTCGTTTATACACATTTTATTATTTTACTATAGGGGTGTGTTTGGTATGAAGGAAAATGTTTTCTTGGAAAACAAGTAGATTTTTGATTTATTTTCTCATGTTTGGTTGGTGAGTAGAAAATAGTTTTCGGAAAAGATTTTTAGTGTTTGATTTATGAATGAAAAATGTTTTTGAGAAATATCTTTTATTTTTACTAGAGTAGAAAATAATTTTTGAAATTGAAAATATTTTTTAAAAACAAACTTAATTTTTTTTTGGGTGGGCTGGAGGGGTGGGGGGGGGGGTCGAGGATAGGGGTGAAAAAAATGAATTTTTGAAGTTGAAAATATTTTTTAAAAACAAACTTAAATTTTTTTTGGGGGTGTGGGGGGGGGGGAGGGTCGAGGGTAGGGGTGAAAAAAATAAGAATTTGAAGTAGAAAATATTTTTTAAAAACAAACTTAAATTATTTTTTTTGAAGGGGGTGGGGGTAAAAAGAATAACAAATTGAAATTAGAAATATCTTTTAAAAACAACTTTTAATGTTATTTTTTTTGGGAGAGGGGGGTGGTGGTAGGGGGCTGGGGTAGGGGTGAGGGTGGGGTAAAAATATTGAAGTTAAAAATATTTTTTAAAAACAAGCTTTAAATTATTATTTTTGGGGGTGGTGGTTGGGGGGCTAGTTTAACTTTTGAGGGTAGGGACAAAATAAATTGATTTTTCAACAAAAAAAATTGTAATTTGAAGTTGGAAGAGAGTTTTGAAAAGTGTTTTCCTTAAGTTTTGAAAGGAAGTCATTTTCCTTAAATTTGAGGAAAATAAGTTGATTTGGAAAACATTTTCCACAACATATAACCCAATCAAATATGAGAAAATTGGAAAATATTTTCCGTCATACCAAACACACCCTAGTTAATTACAATACTCACTCTAGTTCATATTAAGTGAATTGTTAGACATGTTACATCTTTTAAGAAAAATATTTAAGGAGATAAAATACTACTTTCACTATTACCTTTTTTATTATTCCCAAGTTATTCAAAGTTAGGATTGTCATTATATGAACGGTTAAATAAAAATAAATTCCAACAATTTTCTTGAAATTAAATAATTTACTTATTTTGAACTATAAAAAAGTTGAAATAATTTAATATGGAATAGAGTGAGCGTCACCCAAAATTACTCCCTCCGTCCTTATTTACTTGTCAAATATTTCCTAATTTGATTTTCCTTTTTACTAGTCATTTTTTAACAAATCAAGGAAGGACAATTTTCTTTTCCTATTATACCTTCAATTTATTAAAATTAAGTTAATATCTTTGAAAAATATAGTGAGTAAATATATTTGGGACCCTATTAATTAATAAAGTTAAAATAGTAAACTCACTACACCAATTTTATTTTTTTTAATAGATGCGTGAGGTCAAAATTTGATAAGTAAAAAGGGGCTATATATTAGTTGTTTTGTTTTAGAATATTTGAAAATGTACAAGTCAAAAGTTTGCTAAGGACAGGTTCAAACAAACTTGCTTTTTTTTTTTCTTGTTTGAATTGATTTGGGCGTGCAAATAGTTAATGTTGAAATCTTCGTATTCCGGAACTACCCCTCTCCTCTCTTCGTCAATTTAGTCAACAACATTTAATGGTGCATTTGACATTGTTTCCACTTCAAGCACATTGGGAGTATTGAAGAATAAGAATGCAGAGGAGGCAATGAAGTAGTGAACCCCATTGCTGCTGAGCTGATCAGATTCAGTATTTTCGTAAGCTTCTATTCATTTTGTTTTGATGTCCATTTGAAGGTCAATGATAATTTTAAAATAGATTTCTTTGTTTGATCCAAAGGATTTGCAAATTCCATTGGCTTTGGGCTTTGACATTGGATAGGAGTAGAGTATTACTACTTGATAAAAAGTGTGTGTGTTTTTCCTCATTTGTGATTGTGATGCTTGTTGTCATGCTGGTATATACATTACTCCATCTCACATCTGTCCCATTTTATATGAATTAGTTTGATTTGACGAAAGAAAAAAAAAACTTTTGAAACTTGTGATCTAAAATAAATGATAGATATTTGTGTAATTATAAATCAAATGTTATTTAATATAGAAATGTGTCATTATTTTTTTTAAACCGACTAAAAAAAAAGTAAATCATATAAATTGAGACTAGGGGAGCATTAATTACACTTGACTCAGCGAAACTGATAACACTTGCATATATTTTCAGAAGAATTATAGAAGCAGAGCAGGTATGCTGCAAAGCTAAGTTTATGTTGTTATCTATGGGTTATAGTTATTACTTCTAAATTGTTTCTTTCTATTATTTTCAGTTGCCTATGTGAGAGAGCCAGAGCTGCAACACTGGCGTGGATTGATAATTTCTTGTACTGGTTCAAAGACCAGGATTTTGCAAGGACAAAACCTGTTGCCATTTTGTTCTTTGCTGGAGTCATGGCCACCTTGCTACATTCTGAAACCAAACGCTTATACTCTTCGTGGTGGGATACTGGCCATATTCCAAATAACTCAAAATGGCTTCAACATAATCTTACTGGTGAGTGCAGAGGGATCATGACCTTTCTTCTTCTAATGGCTATACATGAATAGATTTGCTTTCCCTGTTGGATCTTCCTTAGACTTCAAACCTCTTATTTACCGCTTTCTTTCAATATTATATGATTCTTGTCATTTTGATGTTAAGCTTTTACTCCGATTAATGGATGATGGTATATCTTCTGGTTTTACAAAAACTTAGTAATTCTGCATTGCACTGACATAAAATGTGTGTATGCAATTTGTGCTTGTGAGTCTATTACCAGCATGTGGTATGAACTAGAGTATGATTAGTTTGCCAATCAAGAGGTCACATGATTGAATATGCATACATCTGCTGTTCCATTACCTTATAAAGTTACATCTTTACTTTAGACTATCAGATAAGTTGATACTCGTATCTGGAGCGGTTACACTTCTTCCTGTTTTCCTTTTCCTCTCTTCTCTGCATTACATACATTGTGATACAAGGATAGATAATCTGCTTTGGATCTCAGATTTTCCGTTGTCCTCTTTTCTGAACTAGAAACCATATAATTATATAGATTTTGATGATTTCATCTTCATGCTTTAGGATCAATGAACTATTGTGATAATCATTTCTTAAAAATCCGCTGCAGATTGGGAATTCCATTGGAATGGTCCTGAAAATCCTGTGTTTCACATCTTAGGTCGAGTGATTCGAGCGACCTCAGAGGCAGTTTCACTTACCAATGAATAGAGAGGCAGTTGGACATACCAATCATCAAAATATCTGGTTTTAGGGGGTTAATGTAAAAACTGGAACATAGATAGGAAATTCTCTAGACAGGAGAAATCAATTCAATGCATTATTAGTAAAGGAATTGCTATGCTAACTCCACAAGAGACTGCATTATTAATGGACGCTCTTTTTGCAGATCCATCACATCCATACATATTATTACAACCACCCTTGCTATCCCCAACAAGCTCCCTTGTGCATTCAAAACCAAATCTACTTACCAACTACTTAGACATCTTCCTTTATGTGGATATCTTATAAATGGTGTAAGAGATTATATGCACAATAGCCAGTGGCGGAGCTAGGTGGGGGTTCATGGCTTAGACGAACTCACTAGCTTTTTCGTAGATTTTGTATTTGTATTAGAAAATTAAACAAATATATGTGTATATTCACTTGTGAACCCCTGACAAAATTGATTGACAACTTAGTGATAAGGAAGCGGCGGTGAAACTGCCTTTCACACTAGTATTATGGGTTCAAACCCCACAAGGAAGCATGTTTTGCAATATTTTTCTCTTCTATCCTAAACTTTAGAACCCCAAACTCCCAATTCTGTCTCTACCTCTGGCAATAGCTACTTATTCTATAAACTAAATCTGTTCAAGTTCATCACTGTTATGTTACACACAAATCTGTTGAGAAGGAGCAGAAAATGACGATGTAGAGGTGAACAGTAGTTGAGAAGCCGGTAGCTTTAGGCTTACATTTTTGTCTTCTACCCATATTCTCGTTAGTCTTCTATCTGTAACAACTGTGCCTCAATCCCAAGTTAAGTTGCAGCCAGCTATATGAATTTTCTCTATCTATGTCAGACAATTTAGACATGTTTCAGACCAATTAATATTTTAAAAAATTTAGGTTCTCTAGCACTATGAGTTCTCTACAGTTTCTACTGACATACAGATCTCTACAAGACTAGAAGACTCCTTGCAAACATTCAACCTAAAGTTCTTCTGTGGTGTCCTATTTTTCGCTGAGCTGTCGTAAATTTCAAGAAATTATTGGTCATTTGAGACAACTTCGTTACATGTGATTTTAGGTCTCTACCTCTTCCTCTTTTTGATACCTTTAATCACCATGATCTCATACTTGTGGACGGGTGCCTTTGGAAGTCAATGTACGATATGACGAAACCATCTCAAGTGACTTGTCTTATTTTTTATTTTTTTTTATTTTTTATTTTATTTGCACCGGGTGTCCGAGTCTCTTTGAGCCCCGACTAATCCCGGGGGTGCACAGGCCCTCGGCAAGGAGTTTCCCGCAAGTGCACCACGGTTAATTCAGGTTTTACCCAGTCCGATGGCCCTCAGAAATTGTTTGCACCCACTGGGTTTCGAACTTGAGACCTTGAAAGTGACTTGTCTTATTTTATCTTCTATAATGCTACTTTCACCTTCTATCAAATGTGATCATCTCTAATCTTCTATGACCATACAGCTATCTTATTATCCACATTTCCGCTGTACTCATGTTTTTGTGGATATGTTGGACCGTAGTGGCCCAAGATTAATTCCATACAACATTATCAGTCTTACAACCATCTATGCAACTTGCCTTGTATCCTCTCATGGAATAACACTCTAGTAGGACCTCTCTATTTTAACAATGCTATTTTGATTCTATATGTCACAGTTTCATCTATATGTCATTCTCCTAAGACAACGATATTAAGTATCTGAATTATTTGCATTAGCACCACATTCCTGTCTAATCACACATCATCTTCACTCTTCTTTATGCTGCCCGAATTCACAATGATTCTTCCCACTACTACTTCTCCTAAACTCTTAGGGCAATTTTGGCTAAGCTTCCAGGATCTGCTTTTTCTGAAAAATCCTTCTTGGTATAAGTACTTTGGAGCTGCATAAATTTGAGTTTGACCACACAGTTTTGAAGCACTTCTGTTTCCGAAACCTACCAGCCATAAATTTAAACTATATCTCTGTCACTTTTGTAGTGTCGCTAAGTTTACTCTCTATTACTCTTTCCCGAAAGTTCATTGTAGGACTCATATTTAATGCTACGATTAGGGGTGTCAAAAATGAACCCAAACATAGGTAACCCGCCCAACCCGCCCAGAATTTTAAGGGTTGGGCTCAAGATAATTTGGATTTTGGATTGGGTTCAATCTCAACCCATTCAAGCCTTAACCCATTTTAAGAGAATCCTCAATTGAGCCCAATTCAATCTCCAATTTCAACCTGTTTTAAAACTCTTTACTAAGATATGTTCCTATATTAAATGTATGAATTATTATATATTTAACATCTTTAGGATTTATCTATCCATTTGGTACTTTTTTTTAAAAAAAAAATCTTGAGCGGAAATTCGAATTGTGATTATAAAAGTTAAGTATCACTATGTTAAAATTATTGAGATTAATCTGGTCAAATTGGGCGGGTCAAGACCCAACCCGTTTTTAGTCCATTTGAACCCAACCCATTTGAGCCCAAAGTAAACTTGGGCGGGTCAAGACTCAACCCGATTTCTATCTCCAACCCATTTTAATATCTCCAATTTCAACCCAACCCGCCCATTTGACAGCCCTAGCTACGATAGTTCACACAACATTGAGTATCTCATTACATGGTCTTCTATTTGTAGTAGTGTTTTTTTAATCTATAAGTTTCTTCTCATGCACTTTTTTTCTCTTTTTCTAAAATCTCATAGGAAACTTAACTGATGTTGCTTGTATCTTATTTTAACAGAAATGGATGCTAAAGTAAAGGCAATGATCAAGATCATTGAAGAAGATGCAGATTCATTTACAAGAAGGGCTGAAATGTATTACAAGAGAAGGCCTGAGCTAATGAAGCTAATTGAGGAGCTCTACAGGGCATACCGGGCACTAGCAGAAAGATATGATCATGTAATTGGGGAGCTCAGGCAGGCCCAAAAAACCATGTCAGAGGCATTTCCTGACCAACTACCTTTTCTACTGGCTGAAGATTCGCCCATGAGATCTTCCACACAAGTTACTGAACCACAGACTCCAGAAATATTGTGCCTTAGTGCATCGTCTGATACACATGAATTTCATCAGTCCACTACGGGTTTAATACCATCTAGTATACATGCTGCTCAGAAGATTGGATCTCATAATGGTGATTCTAATAAGGGAACAAGTGACTGGGGCTTAAAACAGTTGCTTGAGATGCTTGGGGCAGGAGAAGAAATGCTAAAGAACACAAAGTTCCTCGAAGGAAAATTGAGTAAAGGATTGAACAGAAACACAGAAGAAAAGAAAAAATGTTTGCATAATAAAGTATCTGAATTGTCAGATGAGAATGGGAATATCAATTCCAAGATCCCCACTCTCGCTGAGTCGGAGCACGCTGATCAAGCTGAAGCTGAAGTTCAAAACCTAAAGGAAATCCTAGCTGTCATGCAATCAGAAAAAGATACTACCGTCATTTGGTATCAGCAATGCATGGATCAGTTATATGCTGCAGAGAGGGAACTCAATAGCGTACAGAAGGACTCCGTGAAGTTCTGTGAACAAGCTAGCAGAGCTGAAAATGAAATTCAGAAGATGAAGGATTCCCTTATCAAATTAGAGGCTGAACGAGATGCTGATTTGAGCAAACACAACAAGTGTCTGGAAAGGATATCTAATCTGGAAGTTACAGCTTCTCAAGCACTTGAAGACACAAAAGAACTAAAAAAGAGAGCAATTAAGGCAGAAACCGAAGCTCAGAATCTTAGGAATGACATCTCTAATTTAGAGTCTGAAAAGTATGTTGTCCTTCATGAGTATAAGCTAAGAATGGTAAACATATCTGACCTTGAGGAAAAACTCTTGGTGGCTCAGGAAGAATCCAGAATGCTTATGGAGATAACTGATAAAGCTGAAGCTGAGATCAACAAACTGAAAATTGTTCTGATGGAACTAATTGAAGAGAAAGAAGCTGCTGCTGGTGACTATAAACATTGTCTGGACAGAATATCAAACCTTGAGAATGAGCTAGCTTGTTCCCAAGAGGATATAAAGTGCCTGAATGGTGAGATTTCAATAGGAGCTGCAAAGCTTAAAGATACTGAAGACAAGTGTGTTGTGCTGGAGATATCAAAGCATTCATTGTACCTAGAGATAGATAATTTGGCAAAGAAGATTGCAATGAAAGATCAAGAACTCTATGAGAAGCAGAGGGAATTAGAGAAACTTCAAACTGATTTGCAAAATGAGCACTTAAGCCATGCACAAGTTGAAGCAACTCTTCAGGCTCTGCAACACTTGCACTGTCAATCGCAAGAAGAGCAGAGAGCTCTGGCCATGGAGCTCAGAAATAGTCTTGAGCTGTTGAAGGAAGTGGAAGCATGCAAAAGTAGTTTGAAAGGTGAACTTAAGCGACTGACGGATGAAAACCATAGCCTGAATGAACTGAAATTTTCCTCAAGCAATTCGATCGAGAAGCTGGAGAATGAAATCCTTGGCTTGAGGAAGACGGAGGAGAAACTTGAAGTGGAGGTTGCACAACAAGTTGGACTAAGTAGCAACCTTCAACAAGATATTGCATGTTTGAAAGAGGAAATCAAGGACCTGAACAGGAGCTACCAGGCTTTATTAGAGAAAGTGAAGGCGGCAGGTATAAGCCCTGAATGTGTCGACTCTTCAATAAAGAGCTTGCAGGAAGAGAACTCCAACCTCAGGATAATCTGTGAGAACACCAAATGCGAGAAAGAAGTCCTCCACAAGAAGTTGGAGGACGTTCATGAACTTTTGAAGAAGAAGGCTGTTCTGGAGAGTTCCCTCTCAGGTGTAACTGGTGAGTTGCAGGGATCGCAGGAAAAGGTGAAAGCATTGCAAGAGTCTTGTCAAATTCTCAATGGAGAAAAATCCATTCTTGTTGCTGAGAAAGCCGCTTTACTCTCTCAGTTGCAAATTATAACTGAGAAAATGCAGAAACTCCTGGAGAAAAATGCTATGCTCGAGAACTCTCTTTTGGGTGCAAAAGTTGAACTTGAAGGTCTAACTGAAAAAGAAAATAGTTTTGAAGAGATATGTCAATTGCTGAAGACAAGAGTTAAGGAATCGGAAGAGAAGTATGCTTGCCTAGAGAAGGATAAACAAGCAGAACAGCTACAACTTGAAGAACTTAGAGTTTCTGTTGAAATGGAGAAACAAGAAAAGATCAACTTTATGCATCAGAGTGAAACCCGATTAATTTATATGGAAAACCATATCCATCACCTACAGGAAGAGAGTAAGTGGAGGAAGAAAGAATTTGAAGAAGAACTCGACAAAGCTTTAAAATCCCAGTTTGAAATTTTCATCCTGCAAAAATTTATGCAAGATATGGAAGAAAAGAATTTTTCTCTGTTGATTGAATGTCAGAAACATATTGAGACATCAAAATTGTCTGACAAACTGATTATAGAGTTAGAAAATCACAACCTGAAACAGCAGGTTGAAGCAGACCTTTTGGTACATGAGATTGAAAGGTTGAGAATGGGGATATATCAAGTTTTCAGGGCCCTTGAAAATGATTCTGACTTTGTGTCTGAAGGAAAGGTGGAAAATGAACAAACTTTCCTGCATTGTATATTGCGCAGTGTTGAGGATCTGAAACGTGCACTCAGAATGTTCGAGTATGATAAGCAACAGTTGTTGATTGAAAACTCAGCTCTTCTAACTACGCATGCTCAGCTGAAATCAGAGGGCCTGGAATTGGAGTCAATGAAGAAATCTATAGAGGAGGAGCTTAATATCGTGGCAGAGAAGCTGGTTACAGTGCAGAAACACAACCATTGCCTACTAGAAATGAACAAGAAATTACAGTCAGAAATGAGCAACAGTACTCAGCTAAATGCCATACTTGAGGTGGAGGTTCGGACTGTCTGTCTCAAGCATGGTGAGTTGCAGAAAGCTTACTTTGAATTACAAAAGAAATATTCTCAAGTACTTCATCAGAACGAGACATTGTTGACAAAAATCTCAGAGATCAAGGAGGAGAAATGGATAGTGGAGCAGGAAAATGATGTTTTTCTACTTGAGACACTGGCGCTGGGTAATTTCTCTACCATTTTGAAGAGTTATGGTAGTGAAAGAACTGCTGAGCTAAAGTCAATTTTTGAAGATATGCGCAAACTTCATGGTGTTACGCTTGACTTTGAGAAGGAGATGGATGTATTGAATGGGAAGCTGGAGATGAAGGAAACTGAAAACTTACTCCTGAAGAAATTAGTTGAAAGGTTACAAGAAGAGCTCCATGGGGTGAGGGAATCTAATGATCATCGCAAGTTGGAAATGTCAACTGGAAAAGAACTTCAGGGTAAGCAGGAAATTCAGCTTTTTGAAGCAGAACAGAGCTTTAAAGTATCTGAAAAATTGAACTCAGAATTGCATAGGGCTCTGGATGTACTAAAGACTGACTGTCTAGAATCCTCGAAGTTGAATGAAGATCTAGAAAAGAAGATATTTGAAATGTTGAGAGATAATACCACTCAGAACAAGGAAATTGAATCTCTTCAAGAAGCGAACACGAATTTGGTGGTTGAATTAGGAAAATTGCATGAAGAAATTGAAGAGCAGCGAATCAGAGAATACTGCCTAAATTCAGAGCTCCAAGAGAAAGACTATGAATTTGGACTATGGGAGGCAGAGGCAGCAACATTTTATTTCGATTTGCAGATTTCCTCCACACGAGAAGCATTAATGGAAAACAAGATGGATGAGTTAACCGAGATTTACGGGAGACTCGAGAATGAAAATGCTTCCAAAAGTTTGGAGATTGAACATATGAAAATGTTAATCAATTTAATGGAGAGTGAAATTGGAGAACAGAAGTCACAGTTACATGCATATGCTCCTGTAATAGCCTCTTTAAGGAATGATGTGGTATCGCTTGAGCATAATGTGCTCCTCCAGACGAGCCTTAAGCTAGCTGGCTCTCAGGAACCAAAGGTAATGTACTTTCTTATAATAAGTGATATACATGTCTCTGTATTATCCTGCTTACTGAAAATTGGGCCTGAATGTTACTCAAGCCTTTTGCATTTTTACATGACCTTAGCTTTAGAACGTCAATCAGTGTTTTGATCGGAATTAACATGGCATATGCTTGCTATTACTTTAAATACTATTGTTATTCAGGATTTTCTTTGAAGTTCTTCCTCTTGAGGATTCATTCTCTCAGAACAATTTCCAGTGTCTGGCATTTCTTAGGACTAGACTGACTTGTTTCTTGCTTTGGTCTCATGACCTGCATCTAGATTGTGAAAGGATATCTAGTTCAAAAGTATTAATTTTACACTGGTTTGATATTTCCTAATTTACTTGTAAGTATAATATTGTATGGACTTGAGTTTAAAATTAAAGCAAAAGAATATGAAGGTCATTCCCAGCTGTGTTTTTACCTAGACATAAAAGTGGAGAACTTGGGATCAGCTGCAATTTTGTGTTGAAATTTCTTCTTCTTGCATATATTTGCAGTGTGTTGACGTTGAGGTTCATCCAGATGAAAGTGGATTTGTAAATCTGATAGAAAATCAATCTGTCATGACAAAAGACATTCAAGATCTGCAGGAGCTCAGAGATAGGATTAAAGCAGTTGCCAAAGTAGTGAAAGAGAGGAACAAGCCTATTTTACAGATATTTTCATACAACAAGATACTTCGAGATAGTGCTGAAAGTGAAGTTGAGGAATTAAAATCTCGGCATAGCTTTGATCTAGAAAAAGATGAGCATATAGAAAGGAGTCCAAGGAATGAGTATGGTGAAGGTCATAACAGGCGAAAAACCAAGCCTAAATCCTTTGACGTCCAAAAGAGGATACTGATGAAAGATATACCACTTGATCATGTTTCTGATGGCTCACTACAAAGAATTAGAACAAGAGGTTCTTCTGATGTTGACGGAGCAGATGATCAGATGCTTGAGCTATGGGAAACCATAGTGGAAGGTGAAGGTCATAACAGGAATGAGTATGGTGAAGGTCATAACAGGCGAAAAACCAAGCCTAAATCCTTTGACGTCCAAAAGAGGATACTGATGAAAGATATACCACTTGATCATGTTTCTGATGGCTCACTACAAAGAATTAGAACAAGAGGTTCTTCTGATGTTGACGGAGCAGATGATCAGATGCTTGAGCTATGGGAAACCATAGAGGAAGATAGTCCCAGTAAAATTATGAAGGAACGGGCAAATCATCCACCAACAGAATCAGAGGTGGAGAAGGAGTTTGGTGTTGATAAGTTAATGAACTCCTTTGATGCAAGTGTTGAAACAAATAAGCAGATTCTGGACCGGCTTTCCTCTGATGCAGAGAAATTGATTAGTCTTCAAATGACTGTTGATAACATGAGAAGGAAATTGGATAAGAAAAGAAAGGCTAGGAAAGACAAAAATGTTGATTTTGTAGCAGCAAAAGAACAGTTACAAGAAGTTGAATTAACAATTGTGCAGCTGGTGAATTTGAATGGCCATTTGATGAAGAATACAGAAGAAAGCACACATTTCACAGGAAGCACTTCAACATATTCAAAAGAGTTGTTGAATATCAGGGGAAAGAAAGTTTCAGAAGAGGCAAGAAAGGGGTCCGAGAAGATTGGACATGTACAATTGGAGGTTCAAAAACTTGAGTGCATGTTACTGAAACCGGGGGATGAAAAGAAAAGCATTGTCAGAAGCAGATTTTACACAAGTATTGCATTGAAGAAGTTGATTCATATTGGGAAGAGAAATAGTGAAAAGGAAAAAAAGGCCCATCTTTGTGGATGCTTTACACCTTACAGTAGTAGCAGCAACATCAGTAGTAATAGATACCACATCTGAAATGCTTCAGATGTTCCAAGATATTTTACTGTTTGTGTCGTTTCTTCTGTAGTACGAAACTGGAAAACTGATACGCATTCAGTTTTAGTCCTTTAGATGAATCATAACAGTTAGATTGGAGTATTTTTGTTGTTCAACTCAGTTTTGACTATTTTAGCAACAACAATACTTTCTTGATTTGTAATTTAAGCTTTCTAGTTATTGGTAGCCAATCTAGGTGTTTAACAGTGAAACCATCTTCATCTTCATCTTGTGCATGTAGAGTTTCTGCAAAAGCACCAAGTTTCAATAGTCAAGCTACTCAAATTTCCTTCTCTAACCAACATTTGCTTATTTTGTATTTATTAGTACTACTTCTTGATGTCAAACATATTCACCAATCAAACCTACTTTTATCTCATTTTGACCTCTATTATATATGACCACATCTGTATTTCTTATTGTAAATCATCAAACTGATTACATTGAAGTAGATAATAATTTTAGTAAGGGAATTTGGGCTGGAATAGCTCCATCACATAATATTTTGGAGTTTCTAGTTGAAAATAAAAACATACCTTTATCCTTTTAAGAAAGGGAACCGTACGATTTTATATTTTTATTGACAAATTTAGTTGCTATAGCATAAGATAAGTTCCTTATATAGCAAAACGTTAAAGCAAGTACACGAGTACTTTAGTTTTTTTTGTACATAAATTTTGGTTTGATCCGGTTGTATTTATTCAACTAAAAATTAATTAAAAATAAAAGAGTAAAAAAATATTACTCATCAAATTTAGGTTTGAATTGGATAGGGTAGGGTTGATCTTATTTGTATTACTTATTAGATAAAAAAAAATAGTAAAAAAGATTTACCCACTAAGTTCAATTTTCCGGCATTTATATTTTTTGTTTTAGAGAAGATAGTTTAACTGATTTTGGTTTTAAAAACTCATAGTTATGTGATTTACCTTGGTTTTTTGTTGGGTCATGAAAGGGTTAGGTCCTTTTGGGTTGAGCAAAAGTTTTATGTAGACTTATAATAAATAAATAAATAAATATCACGTGTTTAATTAAAACTAAATAACATAATCATACAATTAATGGAGTATTTAAGTCTGAAAATAAAGGAACAAATTTATGCATTTCTGCCCCCTACCTAGGTGAAGGTTTGGACTTTGGAGCAATACAAAAAGGGGGAAGGAGAGCATATTTAACCCCGCCCCCCACCCCCCCTTTATTGATGGGATAGAAAATGCCAAAAGAGCATTGATCAAAGTAAATTTTTAATCATGATTTATTAATAAATACATTATATATTTGACCCTACTCTTTTGAGTTGACCTTGATTGACAAACAGATACGTAGTGTGCAAATATGTTGTCAAAGTAGAATGTGTTAAGAGAAGATAATTCTCCTGGATGGGGTGAAAGAAACTTGAATCATCAACTTGTTTAGACTTGAATCTCAGAGTTGACCAACACATGGCTACTGGGAAATTAAGATCCTTATTTGCTGCCTCATATGATAAAAGCTGATTTAAAAAAATAATGGTGACAGGAGATTTCATGGATGCAGGGCACAACTCACCCTAGAAATGAAACCCTTTTGCCAAGTGGTTGTCTCATACCACTTAGAATAACTCATTACCTTGTATGGAATCTGAATTACGCTCTTCTTCCTCACTCTACACAATTTTCTTTCCATCTGGAAGCAAAGATAGTAAACAAACAAACAAACGAACATACATTTCTATGGTATGGACAACTTGCAGCTTTCTATTAATACTGTTTTTGTCCCATACACTGACACTAGCATGCACTAGTATTAGCAGCTTGAAAGCCCGAGTGGTAAAACCTGCTCTCTAGTTGCTTTTGTGTTGCCAAATGTCACTTCTTAGAGCCCTTTACCTCCTATGACTGTGTTTCATCTTCTAACCAGAAGCTTTCAGAATCAATAAATCATCTATATCTTGTGAACACTGTAACCGGCATCCTCCGATGTCAAGTTCTCCTTCCAGTTCTCAAATTCAGATCCGCCAAATACTACTTGTTTGATACCTACATAACTGTACAGAAGATATTTTCAGGGTGAGTCTTGTAGCCGCAAACTATTAGAAACATGCGAAAAAGAAATGGCAAGGATACAACATAAACAACCTTAGTATATATGATAAATTGAAATAAAAAAAAGAAGGTAGTGATTGGCAAAAATGGTCTGCAATGGCTAGGATTTACGTTCCAGGCATATTCATCATGAGTCTAAAAATAGCTTGATGTTGGGAGAAAGAGATTCTACTTCAAAATGAAGAAGGAACTGAAGCTTACTCGGAGCTTATCTGTGACAAAGCATTAATCAATACATCCAACAGTAAAGGCTCACTTGTCCCAATGTCAACCCTATCGTGAGAAAAGGTCAGATTATAAGCATCAAGCATCATTTCAGATCTAAGGATAACAGATTCAGCCTTTACCATATGCGAGCCAAGTTATCTTGAATCTCAACATCTCCAATGTTATAGAATGTAGTAGGTGTTACATTTGCCCCCTGAACAGCATCATAATTTGGTCTTTTGTCCAAAGGAGATTGGGACAACTGCAAGGAAGAAGCTTGGTTGAGCCTACATATAATACACTCAAGTGTCCTGAAAGCTACTCTTTGAAATTTGTCGACTAAGCATACTGTCATGTTAGAATGATTGGTTATGTCTTTTTGTTACCGCCATCTAAAAGAAGAACATAAGTAGTAGATAATTTGAGAAACTCTACTTGCATATTCATCGAATTACATCCACCAAGACGTCCAACAATGTGCCAAGACCGAATTGTCTGCAACAAAGTTGATGAAATCTAAGTCAATAAAATCCATACGCAAATGTGTCCAGAATTATGAAGAATAAATTACTTACATCACAAATCAAGGAAATGTCCTTCTCCAGTGGGGCATTGTAGAACTCAAACCATATGTAGGTGTTTGAATAATCAAATCTGAATCAGAAGTAAACAGAACTTGTTATGAATTTCACTCCTAAAAGGATCTGCCAGCAAAAGTCAAATAAGCAAAGACACTCCTTCAGTCTTTCTATGGCGTGCAGAATACTTGTCAGATAATTATCCTTCTGTCTGGATTGTGGGCAAAAGTAACTCTAATGAGATTTAGGAATAAAGACATAGTATTAGAACAGTAAATTGCTAGAACTAACACTTTCTGTTCAATTGCTGACACAGTTGCTGGGGGGGGTCCAGAAGAAGAATATGTCCTTGTTGCGGGGTAAGTCATTACCAGCATATTCACCACGAAAGAAAGGATCAAGCTTTTGAGTCGAGAAAAGGTTCAATACTCTACCCTTCTAAATATAATTATAATTAAGCATATACATTGAGAAGAAAAGGAGTTGAATAAAAAGAAAATAAGACTTTTGATTTCTCTCTCAAACAGGCATTTCCTATACTTGCCAAACAAAATTTCAAATATCAGCAAAGGGGTGTTTCTAGCCTATAGCCATCTATTGTTGAATTAGAAATCCTTCCCTGAAATTTAATTGGAATGGAACTGACTGCAGTTCCAAAGAATGTCACGCACAACCTATGAAGTGCTAATATCAAATCTATGGCTGCTTACTAGTTCTTAACGACACATATGACACAAATAGAACACCATCACATGGTGTCTCTTACAAATGGAAATATTACAATTTAATAACAGGACACAAGATGCACCAAGTGCTCCTCAATTCGATAATTTATGAACCAATCTCATACATTCAGAAGGTAGAGGTGATTTGTTTCATGTAATAATAAGAAATAGAACAATTAAACTCGACCAAACACAAAAAGGCAAAGGTTAGTGTATTTTGGCACTTTTTTGTTATGTGAACTATTTCTTGTTATGTATATTGCAAACTACAAAATGATGAAATATGTTCTCAGCAATTATTCATGTGTGTTTAATGGTATATTTAAAATTTTAAATTACAAATTTGTATCAACATTCAGAGTGAATGTATGCTAGACAATATGCATCAGCATACATGTCTCACCAACTTGCTGGAATGAAAAAAACATTGCGGATTCTATTTGATATATGAAAAAGATGGAGTGCAGTAATATTCTTACTTGTTGAATTCCACTGTCATGGGTGTTGGTGAGCCTGTCTTTGTATGTACAATTTTATTCCTTTTCTTTCTCAATCTCTCCTCCAACTAATAACAAAGTAAATATGATAAGAAAACAGTTCTAATTCTAAATCAATTGATCATAACAAAAAACTGACCCTTGACTTAGCCTTATCGGGATCATCAAGACAGGTCCCAAGAATATCAGCAAGTTCAGGATCTTTGTCATAATTCTTCTCATCATCTTCTCTACCTTGAAAATCGCCAACCCCATCAGCATCGTTGTTGTCTTCTTCTTCAAATAAGGTTAGGAAATCTGTGGTTTTTGCCCTTTGGGATGAGCTTTGATTAGGTAGAAAATGAAAAGGGGAACGAATGGGAGAGCTTAGATATGTCAGCCATTGAGGTGAAACCCTGTTCCGTGGCACCTGGAAAAGAAATGCAGTGTGCTGCAGTGTAAACATCTGCAAACACAATTTTTCAGTAATTTGTAGACGCAAATTGGTATACGACAAATGCGGGAGATGCATCATTACAGTAGAGTTAACTAAAATCATCACAAAAATATAGAGGATTGATAAAGAATAGGTATAGAGAGAAGAAGCACAAACATACCCTTTGAGAAAAAACAATCCTACAAAAACCCTTATCCTTGGGCTAGTACTAAACTCTTATGGAGCCTCCGTCGTACTTTTGAGACATTGGTGCCCTTCTGTCCAAAAATTAGAGTATATATGCCCTTCACTCTAATAGAAAACTAAATAGGAAACATGGCGCAATCTTATCCGTAGATCCGATATTCAATAAATGTCGGATCGATAGATAAGATTATGACACGTGTATGTCTGTTAGCATAAAGGGTATATATGCTTTAGTTTTTGGACGGTAAGAACACCAATGTCCCAAAAATATAACGGAATATATTTGCATATTATCTACAATAGTTCAAGGGTAGGGAGGTAGAACCTCAGAAGAATGAGGAAAAGGGTTTTTCCATACTTTCCGCATTCAGTTCTAGCTATTTCTGCACCTTCTAATCGACTTGTCTCGCTTGCACATATAATTGGGTTCTTAAGCAATTGGAGGTTATCAACAACATTTGACCTGTTTGCCTGGACATAAGATACCTAAAAAAGTTATATTTATCTATTTCCCTTTTTTAATTTTATGAACATATAAAAAGTTCAACATAATAAACCAAAAATTAAAACCTTGTCTTTGAGGACATTGGTTTTCATTGGAGAAGTCGAATTATATTTTGTCCCCTCCATAAAAAACTTTACAAAATATTTTTTATTTATTTAACAAAAATAGTCAAAAGTGCTCTTAAGTGATGTGAAATGAATAAAAATATATTTTATTTATAATTTGATCTAAAAATGTCTTTATTACTAATACTTTATCTAAAAATATTTTTGCCGTTAATAACTTGATTAAAAAATATCCATATTGTTATTAAATGGGTCAATAATGCTTTTTTCCCAAATAATTTTTATTTTTTATTTTTTAACACTTGTGGTTCTTGATAAAAAAAATATTACTTTTAAAGAACCATATACTTGTTTTATGTCTTTTAAGATTACTTTAACTAAGAGAAATGTAGGAATTTTTTTTTTTTCTTAATCTCATTTTATCAATTAAAATAGAATAACTATATGTATTCTTTTAATGGATAATATATGTCATATATATAAGATCATAGTAAACGCATCATTAATTTTTAGTTTAAATTCCTTTTGAATTGTAGTAGGATAAACATTTGCTAATAAAAAAATTTATTAGAAAAAAAATATAAGAAAAAAAAAACAAACAATACATTTATTTGAAAAGGGCTTTTTTGACCCATTAAATAATAATAAGGACAATTTTTGACAAAAATATTGATGGTATATGCATTTTTAGACCAAACTATAAAGCGAGGGCATTTTTATCCATTTTACACAGTTTAAGGACATTTTTTTTATCCTCTTTTGTTTATTTAAGGGAAAAGGGTCAAAATTACCCATTAACTTTCATTTATTAGTTAACTTTACCCTAACCGTTAAAATGAAGTTATTCTTACCCCTACCGTCTACAAACTTATCATTTGTACCCCTCCTTAGACGGAAACCACCAAATCAATTAAAGGGTATATTTATTAAGTTTGTAGACGGTAGGGGTAAGAATAACTTCATTTTAGCGGTAATGATAAAGTCAACTAATAAATGAAAACTGAGAGGTAATTTTGACCTTTTTCCCTTTATTTAATGATATTTAATTTAACAAAATTGTCATCGAGATCTATAAATTACTCGTTACTTTACAAAACATCAAATAGATAAAGAAGCTATTAAAGTTATGCTTGTCAATCGAGTAGGTGATTCTGAATTAGCTCTCGAAATTTTATAAATAATCTCATCATTCCAAATGTTATCCAGGACAATAACAAATTGAAGGATGCTTTATATTATATCATTATTTATGTTGTTAAATATAAGAAGCTAAATATTATTCTTTCTTTCATTTTGTACTTCTTTTAAATCATATTTACTCCAAGATTCAAGTATCAAGGTTCAAGATAACCTTCATTGATCATATATTTAGGTATTTATACAAGAGTTTATACATATACAATTACATAAATAACCCTTAGTAGATACATTAACTAATACCTAGATACCATACTTATCACAAATTACTCGTTACTTTACAAAACTTCAAATAGATAAAGAAGCTATTAAAGTTATGCTTGTCAATCGAGTAGGTGATTCTGAATTAGCTCTCGAAATTTTATAAATAATCTCATCATTCCAAATGTTATCCAGGACAATAACAAATTGAAGGACGCTTTATATTATATCGTTATTTATGTTGTTGTTAAATATAAGAAGCTAAATATTATTCTTTCATTCATTTTGTACTTCTTTTAAATCATATTTACTCCAAGATTCAAGTATCAAGGTTCAAGATAAACTTTTTAGTATTTATTATTTTAAATTGAACATAAATATATACATATATATGCCCCATAGACAAGACTTGACACTACCTCATTGTATCTTGATTTATGAGAATATGTATAACTCTTGTCTTAGAGGCAAAACTTCGCTCAGGGGCTTTCGAACAACAATACATTATTCCCCATAAATAAGGCTTGACACTACCTCATTGTGTATGTACTTGTTAGATGCTCTATAACTCTTTCCTTAGAGACAAAACTTAGCTCACTGACTCATAATTTTTTGTTTAACTCTCGAAATTTTAACAGTGCAACATAAATTGAGACAGAGGAAGTAGCGTAAATTATTTAAAAATTATGTAAAAGTACTATTACCAAATAATTTGAAATTTCTAAAATCATATTAAAAATGTCACTCCCTGAGGCTATCCCTAGACGTAACACAAGACCTATAAATCACAATAACAGATAATTCGGTTATTTCTTCATTTTTCAACAAAATCAAAATCAAACCAAACCCAAATAAAATCAGTTTGGTTTGATTTTGATAAGTTTTTATAAAAATCGTGAACAACCCTAATCGTGACCTATATACCGATCCAAAATATTGAATTTGTGAAGGAAAAAAAAATCTAAACTACACTGAAATACCAAAGAACCGAAGCCAAATCGAACTGAAACATGAAAGAATCAAAATTGGATAACAAAATTAGTTCGATTGAGTTCAATTTGTAGATTTTTTATAATTATGGGCACACCCCTATTTGAACATGTCACAATCGTTTATTTGCAATCACAATTTCAGATTCATAGTTCACAATATCAACTAGGACTTTGAGAGTAGAGACAAACAAACGTCCTGCTACGCAAAAATGGTGTCTCTCCATTGTCCGTTCCAAAGTTTTGTAGGGTTTCATCGTCCCCTTCACAGACCTCAAACTTCCTTCATTACTTCTACACGCGATGCCTTTCCTACCCAGTTCAATTTCAGGTACAAAAGCTTCAATTTTAAGCTCTCATCTACTCAATTTTATCTTCTTCCTGTTTACTTGTCTAAGTCTATAATTTGTTGTAATTTCTTAAAGGCTGTAGCAATCGTTGCATCCAAAATTGAGTTTTTTGCTCTCATTTTCCTCTTTCTTCATTTTTGACAAAACAGGGGTTTGAATTCTGAATAAATCGTGTTTCCGTAGCATTTATTTGTGACATAAAATGCTTCTTCAGCTAATTAGATACCAAGTAATTGAGTGAGTGTGGTGTCAGTTCAGAGGGGGGAGGGAGGACGAGAATGTGATTGACAATGCCCACATTGGCGATACAAATGTGACTCCGTACCAGGGGACTCAAACCCAAACCCAAGACTTCTAATTAAGGATGAATGAGTACTTATCACTCTGCCACAACCCTTGTTGGTTGAACCCTGCAGTTTATTGTTAGGCTTAATAATGTACCAGGATTTCATAAATCTGCTAAATAGATCTGAAAGATGTTTCCCCTCCTTCACGGTTTGATTATTTGATGTAAAACCTCACTTGCACAGTACAAAAGAGAAACTATTAAAGGTAATTGAATTAATAATATTGTACGACACCAACATGAGTTATGGTGCTTTGGTGGATGTGTTTCACTCTTAACCAGATCTCTGGAGTTCGAGCCATGAGTATGGAGAAAATTCTGTTGGGAGCACCACCCCCGATTGGGCCCTGTAGTGCGCGATCCGGATTTAGTCGGAGCTCTAATGTGGGCTCCGGACACCGGGTGAGCAACAAAAACAAAAAAAATAATATTGTATGACATCTAGACAAGCTTAGTTTATGGGGTGAAGTATTTTCAATTTTCAATCTTCATATTATGGTGAATGAATTTGTCTTTCATGTCCTACAGGCATTAGCAATCTTACATTACGTTGTCACGCCTTAAAAGGTCTATAGTTGTTTCCACTACCCAAGACTAGAGTGCGGAGAACAGTCAGCTCCAGTTCTTATTATTGGATCAGATGTTTGGAAATAGAAGACCCCTTTTTCAGTATATGTTATCCAAATTTGGACACAATTAATGTAGCGTGACTTTGTTGTATATAAGGAGCCCCCTAAAATAATAAAATACAGACTTTTTAAGGTCGAGGTGTTGTGTTAGTCAGATGATTACTGATGTCTCCTTAGTATAACTTTGGTGGTTTATGATATCTTTTGCGTTATACTTTGATGGGATGTTATCAGAGATAGTTGTAACTACTTTATTTTCTGTTTTGTTTTTCAGATTCAACAATGTTTTGAGTGTACATCTAAGGCACAGACTACTACCTATATCAAAATCAAGCACCAATCCTTCAGGAGGACCAGAGAAAAGCAAGGATGCATCAAGCCCACCATTAGCCACCATTTTGGCTGGTGTCTTAGTCTTTTGTGCTGTCTGTTGGATCGTAGGATCTATTGTAATCTGGCTCATAAGTCTCATAACTAATGTCCCGCCATCAAAATAAAACCAGAGTGTGCATTGTAGTTTGTTTGCGCTTTGATCACTAGCTAGACAAAGCCATCTTTTGATTGCAGCCTAAATAGTGATGCTTTCCTTTATGTTACCAAGTGTGAGATAAATACTGAATTGCTAATTATTTCTAACAATGCTGAAACATTTGTGGAGTTTCTGGTTAGCTCAAATGGCATAATACTTCAGTTAGACCATACCAGGAAGTATCACTCATTCTGTTTTCATCTAAATTTCAAAGTTTTTTTTTTTTTTTTTGTTTTAGTTTCTGAATAAGAGGTTTATACTTTATTCTTAAGGCATGACAGATCCAACCTTGAAATTTTGCCAATCTATTATTGACTCAACCATTATTGGTTATTTATCATGTAATTTCATTTAACTGCCTGAATGTTTCTTCAAATATAAAGACATTTCAGAGCCAACCATGTATTGACTGTTGATACAAGACTATAGGATATGGATTGATTATTACTTAATCTTTGGAGTACTGTTGATTATTTATGCATAATTTTTTAGTCAAACACTGATTTATTGACTTTCTTTAGAAAAAACTTAAAAACCCATTGTTGGTCATTAATAGGGTTTACACGGGGTGGTTTGATTTGTTACTTATCAAACCAAATCAAAATAACGATATTGGTTGATTAATTAATACTATATTTTTAGTAGTAATTGATAAATTGACAAACATATCTACTATTAAACACATAATAGTTATCTTGTAGTCTATCAATAAATTTTCAACAATGTACTTGTTCAAACTTAATCAAATTTTAGAAATTAAACATAAAAGTCAGTATAAAATCTAAAAATTAATATTTTGTTAAATTTCAAAATTACAGATAATATAGCATCTCCAATTCGAAGAAATATAAACGTTTTTTATATCTTGAAATGCGAATATAAAAGAACAACTAAATTGACCTCCAATAAAAACTAAAACTGATTAGTATATGTATATGTCGAACAAACCCAGCGAATATGTCCTCTATTCAAACTACTCGACCAACTCTAACTCCACAAAACTGATTCACATCAAATGGTTTCCCCCTCCTGCCAAAAAAATTAAACTAAACACGGATGACTCATACTCCAAGAACAACTATGAGGAGTAATTGGGGGTGTTAGAGATCACAAGGGTAACTGGCGATCATGTTATTGTAAAAATATCAACGCTCAGAATCATGTAATGACTGAACCGGAGGCCCTTCTTCATGGTCCGCAAGTAGCCATTACCCATAGTTTGAATCCCATTGCTATTGCTTCCTTAATTCATCAATTTCCATCTATGAAAGAGATCATCTTGCGTACCAATTCATGTTGTCAACGAGGATCTTAACTCCTCTTTCCTTGTTGTTTTCCCATAAAATGAAAAAAAGAAAGAAAAAGGAATGCTATGCTCAACCTATTTATGCTCATGTGATTGACTCTTGCAGGTTGCTTCTGAAGAGGATGGAGTGATCCACCATAATTTTTGACATGCCAATCAAGCAGCAAACTACTCTCTCCTCGTTAAAACTAAGAACACATTTCCAATTCGAGTTCTAAGCTACCAGAATAAAGAGGAATCGAAAACATTGTCAAGAGAATTTTCAGATTGTATTGAAAGAAAATGATTTACAAATAGCTTCTTCAATCTTGATATGATGTACAAATGACTATATAGTAGTCCTAACTAGTAACCACCTCAGCTAACCATAGTAAATTTAATCACCTTTGTTACGTTAACCAAACCTCTAACTAAATAACTAACTGCCTACTAACTATAGATGTGAACATATCCTGTACCAACTCTAACTAACTTTAACCAACTTATAAATCTTCTTAGACTGTATCAATTCTTATATTCTCAATACCCCCTTCAAGCTAGATGGTATGAAGATATTCTTCATCCCTAGCTTAGAAATTAGATGAGAATGTTGAAATCGTCCCAGACTCTTAGTGAGGATATCTCTGTGGTAGATATGTATCTTGTATGCACCAAATCAGATTGGATTTCCCCCCTGATGAAATGACAGTCTACATCTATGTGTTTAGTCCTTATATAAAAGACTGAATTAGTAACAATCTGTAGAGAAGCTTTGTTGTCACAATATAGAGGTATTGGCAATTGTAAATTAACATCCAGTTCCTTGAATAAGCAAATCAACTAAACAACTTCAGCAACAACTAAGGTCAGGCGTCTATACTCAGCTTCTGAAAATGGTAGGTTGCTTTTTGGATTTCCATGAGATCGGGGAATCACCAAACTTAGCCATGTAACCAATAATGGATTTCCTTGTGTTAAAATAGGATCCCCAATCAACATAAAAAAATCCTTGAAGAGTGTTGGAACCAGAGGAGGACATCAAAACTCTAATGCTAGGAGATTGTTTGATGTATTTGACCACCCTAAGTGCAGCTTCTAAGTGAGACTGTTTAGAAGCATGCATAAATTGACTGAAGCTTTGGACATCAAAGGTAATAACTGGCCTAGTAATGGTGAGGTACAACAACCTGCTCACAAGTCTTTGATACAATCTTGGATCTACTAAAATAGGATCCTGACTATCTCCAATATGAGTGTCAAACTCACAAGTTGTCAGCTTTTGGTTCAGTTCAATAGGTGTGGCAATAGGCTTAGATCCACTCAAAGCTAAATCTAATATAAGATCCATGACATATTTCCTCTGGTGCATGAGGATACCACTTGTCTGCCTAGCAAACTCAATACCAAGGAAATACCTAAGATCACATAGATCCTTGATCTTGAAGTTGTCTTTTAGATTCTTCTTAACATCATCTATCAATGTCCTACTACTTTCTATAATCAATAAGTCATCATCACCATAAATCAGAACAATGACTATGCCATCTGATGATTTCATTGTTAATAAGGAATAGTTTAGGTGACTATATTGGAATCCTGCTGTGAGAAGAGCAAATGTAAGCTTTACATTTCATTGACTTGACATCCTTTGTCCCATTCTCTTTAAAACCTTGTGGTAATTACATATGCACCTCTTCTTGTAAATCACCTGGCAAGAAGGCATTGTAACAATCCATTTGTTGAATGGATTAGCCATTAGTAGCAGCCAAAGAAATCACAGTCCTCACTGTTACCATTTTCACAACAGGTGAAAATGTTTCTTGATAATCAAGACCTTCCCTCTGACTGTATCCTTTGGCCACTAACCTGGCCTTAAACCTTTCTATTTGTCCATCAGGTTTGTATTTAACTTTGAACACCAATTTACATCCAATGGATTTCTGCCCACTTGGTAAGGAAACAATCTTCCAAGTCCCATTGTCCTCCAAGGCCTGTGTCTCATCTTGCTTACTTTTATCCATCTTACATCCTGGATTGCCTGATTATAAGAAGTTGGTTCTTTTTCTGCAGACATCTGAGCTACAAAACTTTTGTAAGAATTGGACAAACTACTATAAGCAACACTATTAGCAATAGGATATAAACAGAAAAGTGCAGATTTGGACTTTGGATCAGTAATGAGGTCCTTTTGCCAGATAGGAGGCCTATTTGATCTACCTGAGGTTCTTTGGGTAGGGGATAAAATCTCATCACGTCCTTTTTGAATTATAGGAGAACTTTCTGGATCCTCACCAGGGGCAACTCCTATAGTTTCAAGCACATCTATAGGAACTTTTTGTGGAGGGAGAGTAACCTCTGATCCTGATGGCAAGCGTGCAACACTCAAGGGTGTTGTGGGTAGGATAGGAGCTTCTGATTGGAGGGACTCATGTCGAACTTCATATGCGAGAGGAGCAGATGACTGATTTATAGGAACCAAGAGCTTATCATCAATGACAAGAACAGCAAGAGTACCTCCATTACAAGATTGAAAAGGAAAAATGTGCTCTAAAAATGTACATCTCTACTAACAAAGAAGGACTTAGATTTCAATTCATAAAGTTTATAGACTTTTTGAGTAGAATATAACCTAACATGACTTACTTAATGACTCTAGTACCAAACTTGTCTCCCTTGATTAAGTTGGTGGCATAGCATAAATAGCCAATAGTTCTCATGTAAGAGATAAGAGAGGTCATCCTGTTTATTGTGCAACATGTAATAAGTGCAACATGTAATAAGGTGATTTGTTCCCTTGAACAGTAAAAGGAACTCTATTGATGATGAAGACAACAACTAGAATACATTCACCCCAGAACCTAATAGGTAAGTGGCCTTGAACAGCCCTTACAGTTCTAAGTATGTGCATGTGTCTTCTCTCCAGAACTCTGCACTGTGTATTGGAAAATTCATCACGATTATCAGATTTGAGTGTTTTACTTTCTTACAAAATTCAGTTGCAATCATGATTAGAAAGTTCTTAAGCAAAGTACACACATCAAATTTAAGATGCAATAGGAACACCCAAGTCCATATAGAGTGATCATCCACCAAAGGAAAATTTTCATGTTATTATGAGTAGCAACCTATATGGTCCCCATACACTACATCAAAAATGATCTTTGACGGCAATTAATTAACGACAATAGCTTGATTGCCACTAAATATATATTTTTAACGGCAATTAGTACTCTTTGTATATGTCCCTAAAGCCTTTAGTGACATTGAATCCAATGACAATTAACTAATGTCAATAAAGGGTTTAACACTCTTTGTTAATGTGTATATTTATTGCCGCTAAAAGGTAATTTTGTTGTAGTGATACATCCATGTGAATCAAATGAAAACACTGAGATGATCTACTACTGCTAGACTGAAAAGGTAATCTGACTTGTTTGGCAATTGGACATATATCACAATGCTTTAAAACTAGATTATGTCTATTTTTAACAAAACTAGTTTTCTAATAACAATCATGGGCACATCCCCCATTCTTTGATGTCATATAGTGCCCTCTTCTCTCTAATCTGTCACATCTAGAGCCTTATTCTTGTAGTCCTCATTTTTTATTTGTGATCTCATTGTGTATAGGCCATTTTTCTCATTACGAATCCCCTTCACCTTCCAAAAGACAATAAAATCAGGAAAAAATGCTGCACAACAGTTCAATTCTCTTGTCAATTTTGATAAAGACAAGAGAGTGAGGTGAAACTCAATTATACATAAAACATTGTGAACTACACACCTCCTTCCAATTGATAGTTGCCAAACTGAGTGGTTATACCAGAATCACCATTAGGAAGTTGAACTTTGCCTGGATTAGGAACTGTTAGACCAGTATTTAATAATGACCCTTTGTAAGGTCGTTGAGGGATTGCACAACCCAAAATGCATCCTTTTAAATGTCAATGTACCATAGGAACATGTGAATGTAGTTTTCTCTTGGTCATATGGGGCAATAGATATTTGATTATACTCTGAGTACCCATCCAAGAAGCAATACCATCCCCTACCCGCAAGATGATCAAGCATTTTATCCATGATCAATAGCATTGGAAAATGGTTTTTTTCAGTCCATGTGTTAAGCTTCCGATATCCCATGCACACTCGCTATCCTGTTACAACTCTCGTAGCCAGAAGCTCATTCCTTTAGGTACGACCATCATACCCCTATGATTTTCGAATACATTATGCCAGGCTAACCCACTTGCTATCCGCAATGGGATACATGACACGCCGCATCAAGCCACTTTATAATCTCTTTATTCATAACTACTTGCATATGAGGGTTCAACCTCCTTTGGTTATCTACACTCGTTTTACAATAATTAGCTAATTGGATTTTATATGTGCAATGCGGGGTGGAATCCCGACAATGTTAGCAATCGACCAAACCTATGCTTTGATGAATCTTTTTAGCACCCCAATCAATGCATCAACCCGTTCCTCCGCTAAATCATTTGCAACAATAACTGACAAGGTGTTTTTACCTCCTAAAAACACATAGCGAAGATGAGAAGGCAAGGCTTTCAACTTTAACCTTGGGGGTTCTTCAATTGATGAACTTTTCCTATTCTTAAAATCAATAACAAGTTTCTTGGGGTTGGATGGAAAGGAACCCGACCCCACAAGTGCAACGACTACCTCATCATAATCACAGATCTCCTCCCCATCATAATTCAATAATACAACCGCCAACGACTCTCCATGACAAGTAATTTCACTAACACTTGCCACATCATCATCAATAACATCAACATAAGATACGACATGCATATCGCATGGGTGTTTCATAGACTTGCACACATTAAAATTGACCTCTTTGTTGCTCACTCTAAACTTCAACTCTCCACTTTCATCATCCACTAAGGCCCTTTTGGTAGCCAAGAAAGGTCTATCTAAGATAATTAGGATCTCGACATCAATTTCACAATCCAACACAACAAAATCATCAAAGAAAATGAACTTATCCAACTTTACCAAGATATCATAAAGCACACCTATCAATCGTTTGATAGGCCAATCAGCCATCAAGAGCCGCATTGTTATTGGATTCAGAGCATCTAACCCAAGCCTTTTGAAGATAGCTAAGGGCATCAACTTGATACATGCTCCCAGATCACAAAGTTCCTTAGAGAACAGATATACCCCAATGGTACAAGGAATGGAGAAGGCCCCTGGATTATCTTTCTTAATAATCACATTACTTGACATAATGGCACTATAACTATGTGAGATTTCAAAGTCTCAAACTCCATCCTTTTCTTCTTGGTTACCAACTCTTTCATAAATTTTGTGTCCCCGACATTTCAAGCATCACGTCAACTGAAGGGATATTTACCGACAAACCCCTAAGCATGGCCAAGAACTTTTGAAATTTAGCATCACAATATTTTTTCTTCAAGCGTTATGGAAAAGGAGGGGTCACCTTGATCGATACTTGCACATTCACCTTGCTTGATAGAGTAGCAATATCACCTTCCCAAATTAGAAATATAATCAACCCCGATATTATCAGTACTAGCATCATTAGCAACAACATTTGCTTCATCAACATATACTTCCATCGGTGACTCATCATCATCAATCACTTTTTTGAGCCATCATTCTCATTCATAGAATCATTTTTCAATACCTTACCACTTCGGGTTACAATTGCCATGATATGAGCATCATTCTTTGGGTTTGCGACCGTGTCACTAGGTAAACCTCTCTTCGGTCGAGGGTTCAAATGAACCAAAATATGACTTATTTGAGTTTCAAGTTGCTTTATAAAGACTAAGGTGAGGTAATAGTTTGATTCAAGGATGAGAAGTCTATCTTCATAAGTTTAAGTACCTTGTCGGAACCTTTTACCTTGTTGAGGTTTCTTCAAGCATATCTTCAGTCCGAAAACTTTTCGGATCGGCATTTTGCTCCTTGGGCTTTGGTCGGTCATGTGGTGGCACATACTGATCCTGATCACCCTCATGTTCTCTCCAATTGGTACCCTGATCATGCCAATCTCTTTCTCTATCTCTCCAAACATTATCACGTTCCTTATTTCAACCTTAATTCCCGCCCGGCCTTGGATAGCTCCAACGAGAACCCCCCGCTTGATTACTCAAAAACGGAACTTCTTTATTGTACATAGCTTCAAATTTTTCATCTTCCGTACATAATCCATCACTTGTTCCAACCTCATTCACCTTCTCGAAACCGCCAACCATAACATGTTTTAATAAGACATCGAGCCGAGTCATCATCTTTGTCATGTTCTCATCTCGCTCTTGGTTCTTCTCCAATTGTTATTTAGTCATACCCATAGCATGAGGTGATACTTGATTTTCCCTTGTGTGCCAAGCGCAGATTATCTTTGTCATCTCATTAAGCAAAGTAGAAGCCACTAGAAATAGTTGTCTCATGATTCCACCAAAAATGAGTTGGGTGGTATCCCCCTTATTTACCGTATCAAGACTGCGATTGAAAATATGCAAAAGGACTTTATCTGACAACCCATGAGTAGGACATTGCAAGAGCTTCTTTGAAACCTCAGCCATGTTTCGTAAATTGGCTCTCCATCATCACATTGGAAGTTTTGAATGCCATCTTGGAGCTTTAACATTTTAGATGGAGGAAAGAACCTCTCAAGAAATGCCTCGCTTAACTCATCCCATGAAGAAATTGAGTCCCTTGGTAACTCCGTCAACCACTTCGTAGCATCACCCATCAAGGGGAATGGGAATAACCTCAATCGGATAGATTTTTGGGTGATGTTATTGAAAGTGAACAGCCAAATACTTCCACAATATTCTGAAGACGATCATGAGGGTCTTCATGAGCTAACTCTCCACACAACCCCTTCATTAGAAGCAATTGGAGCATTGTACTTGTAACATGAAACATTGTATTTCCCAAGGTTAGGGGTATCAGATAGCACTAGCGCTACCGAGATCTTCCAAATCACCACTATCACCCATTCGGCCATGGTTGCTAGAAACATCACTGCCATTGACACTCGTGTCATCACCTATCAAGATAACAACCAACCAAACAATGGTAAGAGTATTCAACTACAAGAAATTAGTTCACAAAGTCACTTCAATTAAAGAAATCTATGCACCATTCCCTGGCAACGACGCCATTTTGATAATGCTCAAGTGTATGCCTTATTATTCAACGTACACACGATCGTTAGCAATAAATAACCCAACAAGAGGTTCGGGTCGAATGTACAGGGAGTAGTATAGGCTAGACTTCAATTATGAAATAAAAATTATGTACTAATCTCTTGTAAGGTTGTAGAATCAACGTTAACATAAATTCAAATTCGAGAAGTTTTAAATTGTCAATAGAGAGATTGGTCAACGAATTGTTAACAAAAGCAAAGGACAAGGGAATTTATCAAGTAAGAGATGAATTCCAGGAGTGTGTGTAATTGAGTATCAATTCTGAATATGTGTAATTATGTTGTTCAACATAGTTAATTCTTAATGGGTAGGCTAAATCGACGAGTAATACAATAAGCATTTTTCAATAAAAAAATCATCTTTCATGAGAGTTCTCTCAAATCTCAACATGCGTAATACACAAAATCGATCTAATACTTTAATATAGTTTCCTCTTTCAAGAAAAGCTAGCAATTGAAATCAATCAACAATTAGCAATTAACTCATCTACTTTAAGCATCTTTCACAAGAAAGCATAGACATATAAAATAGATTTGAATTTGCAACCCCTAATCATACATTAAAATATGTTAAGATAATTAAACCCATTGTAAATTAACATAAATAGATTTGAGTTTGCAACCCCTAATCATACATTAAAACATGTTAAGATAATTAAATCCATTGTAAATTAACATAGTTTTGAGCAGTCAAAAAAACCCACAAACAATCTAATACTCAACTACATTGCACACCTTTAGAATGAGGGGGTTTAACTACATATGCTAGAACTTAATTGAATTATACCAAAGAAGTTGTAGTCCATTCAATGAAGATGATTCAAGCTTCAATTCAAAGACACCCAATTCAAAACCATCAAAATTCTAAGGTTAAAAAAGTCAAAAACCCAAAGTCCCAAGAATGTTCTAAATACTGTGAGTTTTGAGCAATGGAAGATACATTTTCTTTCTCTTCAAAACCTTTTATACCTTCCCAAAGTTTGACAAAAATTGCACTTCTAGGTCACTTCGGCGACATTAGTTGGGCTCACTGACTCACTCATGAGTCGTCAACTATCACTTCTTCTCGCCTTTCAGCTTCGCTTCAAGGCTTCATGTGTTGAACACCTTTGGTGAGCTCGATTGAGTTCTACATTACTATTCAGTGAATCGCCACTTCAATAACTACTCGCTAAATTGACTTTTATTTGTAGCAGAACTCTCAGATGAATTCGGCGAAGACACCAAGGCTCACCGACATTGTTGGTGAGTCGTCATTAGAATAATTTCCTTGTCGATCTGCGTTGACATTTTTAGCGAGCTCCAGCTTGTTTGGCGAGTCGCCCTTTGCACTTGGCGAGCTTTTACTTTGCCTTTTTTCTTTGTTTTTTTAAGTTTTTGGGTTCTCTTTTAATTCTTTTATCTTTGACTTGTCTTTTATCCTTCATAGCTGCAATTCAACAAATTTATATCAGAAATGGACATAAAAGGCATTGAGGACACTATTTGGTGAACTAAAAGCCTCAATTGAGTCTAAAATCTCTAACTTATCAACTTCCAATTCTTGATTGATAACATGAGAAAGACTTGCCGGATGGAAAGTCATATTCCTCAACATGACTGGTAGGAATGTGCTCCCAAAGTCCACACTCAGCAGTATCCCCTAAGATGTGATGCAATACACCAGGCTCCCTACGAAAATAACTGACAACATAAATAAAATCTAAACATACTTTATATGGGGACAACAATAGAGAAAAGAAAGCTTCATCTAATCAATTGGGATACCATTACTAGCAAGAAAGAGAATGTTGTCCTAGGGCTCCAAAAGAGTGAAATCAAGAATAGAGCCATCCTAGCTAGACTGCATGGAGAATTATCGAAATCCCATAAGCTCTGGAGAAAAGTACTGATTTACAAGTACCACATGCCCAATACTAACAACAAATCTAGTAAAACTGTGTCCAGAACCTGGAACAACATCCAAAAGGGATGGGCAGAATGTGTTGATGCTACTATCTAGATGGATAGTTCATAAGAGAGATAAAGTCAACTTCATTGGAGACACTTGGATACCACACTCAAATGCTATTCGACAGAGTATCCAGGGACCCATCTTGAGAGAGGAGGAACACCTTAAGATAAGAGACATTCATGAAAATGAAGAATGGGACTTTGGAAAACTCTCCTTCTCCCTCCTTTAAAACCTCAAAAACATCATTACCAACTACTCCTTCCCACCTGGTGAGAATAAAGAGAACATTCTTGTAACTAGTAATGGCCTATTCTCAATTGGTTCATCCTACAGTAACATCAATGAAAGCCTTCAAAAAAATCAATAAGAAACCAACAAAAGATTCAGTTGGATCTGGTCAATTAAGGCCCCTAATTAATAAGGTCAAAACATTCATATGTCTCCTATACTATTGTAGAATTCTAACAAACTATTCCTTCCACAATAAGGGTATGAATGTTACTCCGAAATGCCACCTTTGTGACTTGTACAAAGAAGACATAGATCACATCTTCTTCCAATGCACAAATGCCTTAAATAGACCATTACCGCCCAACATACTCCCAGATCAGGCCACTGTTGAAAACTAATATTACAGAAGCTAAAGACCCTAAAACAACCATTCATGTCAAATGGGAACCACCTGATATGAGAAACTTCAAGCTCAATATATATGGCTCTGTGACAAACAAATAATCTGGATCAGATGGACTTTAGAAACCACATGGGGCTAGGTTCTAGGCTTCACCAAACTCACCCTTCTCACCAACCCCACCAAGGCTGAACTCCAAGCACTGAGAAGATGGCTCTTATTAGCAATAAAACATAAGCTTAAACTCAATTGAAGTAGTAGTATGCATAATAAATCATAACAATTTGCTCTATGATAATCTGTTTGTTGAGTACATATATTTAATAAAGAAGCTGGAAATAAAAAGACTATTTCATATGTGTAGAGAACAAAACAGAGTGGCAGATGTAATAGCCAAGAAGGCCGTTTTTTATGAACCAACTGTAAAAAAGGAGATGGAAGCCGGCACTTTAGGAACTAATTATGTTAGAAAGAAGATCTTAATATTTCCTAGGACTAGGGTGTGGCCAAACTATAACTAAATGTACATGCCACCGCGGTCGATGCTCAATACTCCTGGACGACTAGTATATTATTATATATATGAAAATCCTTTTTATACAAAAAAAAATAATAATTAACATTTGAAATTAACATAAAATTGGACAAAAGAAGTAAAATGTGTCATTTGGAAACTACATAAAATGTATTGTAAATCTCAATAATTAACAACTTAAAATTTTTCAAATATTTAAAAGAAAATGATTGACTCTTGAAACTCTATTTGTGCTACATAAATTGGAACAAATGGAGTACCATATAATATTTTAAAATTACATTAATAGTAGTAAAAATCATAATAATTAATAACTTGAAATATTTAAAAGACATAAAAAATTCGATTGACCCTTAATTCGGTGCTGCATAAATAGGGATAGATGAGTCACATATATTGTTTTAAAATGATGTAAAAGTAATATAGATCACAATAATTAAAAAATTGAAAATTAAAGACAATTTTTTGGTGATTCTCAAAATTTTATCAGTGTAATATAAATTGAGATAAGAGACTAACATCTATTTTTTTTAAAATTTTTTTTTATATAAATCACAATAATTAACAATTTATAATATAAAAAATTCATATTAAAATGTAAGTGACTCTAAATTCTTTCTATATCACATAAATTGAGACAAAATTAACAAATATTGGATCCGTGCACTTGTGTCTAGTATTAAACATAATAGTGAGACAACATCAATACACAAAATGTTCAACGCACTGTTCATTCACAGCTAAAAAGTAAACATATCATGTATAGTTATTTTACACCAGAGAGGAAGGTCTCCAAGTATTCTGACAGAAATATGTTCTCAAGCATCACCAAGTCTTATTTTCCTTTTCAAGATCTAGAAATGACTTACAGAACATCTCTTAACAAATTGAAGTATCATCTTTGTCATCAGAAGATGTAAATGTGATTTCAACTTGAGGATACCTACATAAACCCTCTGGCTTTGCTTTGTAATTGATGATGGAAGGAATCTGTTTACCGTTTATTAAAGAATCAAAATCAACATATGACGATGATTTTAACTAAAAGCTACTGAGAATTTTTGCCTTTCACTTCAACATCATCTTCAACTGACGCATTAAGGTTACACCTTTCCTCAGAACCAGCTGTAATAACTGGCATCCAAAGATCAGCAGTACTGCTTAAGAGAGACCCAACTTGTGGATCCGCAGCAACAGCGGAGGATATCATCCTATCCACGTCATCCAGCTTTTCTGATAATTTATCCATCTGCTTCGCAATCTCCATCTAATATACATTTGCAAATGAATAAATTATGTTTACCAGGGAAAAAAAAGAGGAAAGAATGAAAATACGGTTCTTTCGAACCAAAATAAATACCAACCTACCTCGTCAAGATTTTGTGTTGATTTTGAAGGAACTTTTGTAACTTCCAGTCCTAGTGCTTGGATCTTACTGCGCAACTCCACTTCTTCTTGATTAGTCAATGATTCCACCTGCACATGTTTGTTTACAATCTTTCTAGTCAGGACATTTTGAAGTACTTTATTAAACCACAGCAGGACTTGATGTCAAACACAGACACCTAGCACCACCATAAGGTATAAGAAGAAAAGAAAAGTTGGTGATAGCACCCAGATAGATATTCAATCCAAAGCTGAACAAGAATAATCCTACCTATAAACAAAGATAAATTTCCAACTAACCCATTTTTTACGAAAAAAATTGACCAAGGAGAGGAACATAAAAACTCAAAATGTATGATATTTAAACATTCAACTGAAGGGGGGAAATAATAAAATCATTTGAGTTCCTTGTTGATGAACCACAATTATAGGTGTATTTATGTCTCTTCGCATGTTTTGAATTATTAGGTTTAAATTGTTATATGATGTTATTCCTCACATACTTGTGTTGTTTTGATGATAAATATGCAATGGAGTTAAGGAGGAAACAAACAAGATTCAAGCAAAACGGATGCAAGAAATGAAGAAAAAACTTGTTGAAGAATTGTTGTGCACTAAACAGCCCCGGCCATCGCAGCACTGGAACTTTGGGCGCTGCAACACTCCTTCAGCACTTGTAGGACACATTAAACAGCCCAACCATCGTAGTGCTTGAGTATTGACCAATGCGACAATGCGACCTGAATGCAATAGTTCTTAGAATTTAGGTTATTAGGGCTGAATGACGTATATATAGAGAATTTTTTGGAGACTTGCGAGGGCAGACACCGTGACAGATGCAGCTATTGGAGGAACAAATACAGAAAGGAAGCGGAAGATTCCAACGTTTCATGAGAGAATGAAGATTTGTTGGGAGTTTCTTCTTGACTTCAATTTATCTTCTCTTTTATTCTCTTGGATCATGAACTTGCTGATCTTTATTAGTCACAGTTAACTATCTCCATGTATGGAGTAACTCTGTTGTAGTTGAGTTTTGATGAACCTTAAGGTTTAATTAGTGATTTATTCACCTTTTCTCATGTGTTTATTTGATTTTTGATTCCCTAAGGAATTTATTGATTAATTAATCGTAAGACATATTTCAATTTCTTCACTACTTTGATCGGTTGTAGGATATTTTGCAGTTGAATGAAGGGATTTAGTACTTCAAATCGATCATTGTCACATAAATACTCAAAAGAAGACTATTTTTAATATCCAAAAGGAATCATTGGAAACCCTAGCTCCGACGATTGGAAATATCTGAAATTTAGAGGGTAGACTCGAAATTGATTGGCAAACCTGTGGTGGTATTAGATTTTTCAAAAACACGAACATAAACAGAGCTTTAGTTGTTGACAACATCAAGGAGGGAGAAAACTCGACCTCTTTATTGAAAGGAAGGAATCCTAGTGCTGTGAGGGAGAAAAAACTCACCACAGCAGGCAATAATGACTCTAATACCATGTCTTTACATCCCATAAGAAGGTGTATTTGTACACGTGAATCTCAACTAATTACGGAAAAACAATCAACTACAACAAAATAAAATATTCTATTCAATCCAAAAAATAATAGAAACTCCAAAAATCATGCTAATTAATCAACACAATTAACACTTCTCTTTTCTGATCAATGCATAAAAGAGTCTCACCAAGATTTGACGAGTAAGCAAAAAGGACAAATTAAAGAGAGAAACTCTTTGAATTAGTGACGAATCTAGATAGCTCCTATAAGAAAGTTTTCTAATTCTTAAGATCACTAGTATCATGACCTAATCATAATAATTCAGCACATACTCTACATGATTCTCGACATTTGATAATGTTATTATCATCAAGAATAGTCTACAATATACTTAATGATCCTCTGCACTTCAACAAACCCCACAAACACAAGGTGGTGAAACAACTCAAGTTTGCAAATCATATTTGTAAAGTGTAGCAGAAAATAAGATTGACTGGGCTTGTAATGGAGACTGACTTGACCATGACACCACTGCGAATCAGTCAGATTTTTTTTTATTTTTTTTTTATATAAATTTTATGCCTTCGGTGGCGCAAACCTTTTATTTCATCCAAGATCTATTCAGAGAACAAGCATAGGGGGACGATAGCCTAAACCTCCGGAAATAAGCATTAATATACAACCTTGAAAACAGGTCATGTACAGCAAAAACTAAAGAAAGACGGATCATAGCTAGTGACTCAAAATATATTCTTTCTTTGCCTGTCTTATGGAGGGCATCCCAATCTCATCAAGGGTGTATGGGCCAGCTGCATCCTTTGGCAAATCTTTAGGATAAAAAATAAGACGTCCTTGTTATATAAACAGTATTTAGGTAGTGCGTCCACCACTTGATTTGACTATCTGAAGCAATGTCGAACTATCGCATTGGCCTGTAAAGTAATTCTTCTAGTCTCCATAATAGTATCCCACAATTTCCAGGGCATTTTAGATTTATCTTTGATCATATTGACTGTAATTTGGGAATCACATCCTAAAATAAAGTTCGGATAGCAATTTTCCACACATCATCTGGCTCCAAAATAGGCTGCTTTGGCCTCTGCTATATTGCTTGTACCTCTGCCAATATGTTTTGCAAAGGGTACTATTAAATTGCCCGTTGAATCCCTTATAAGAACGTCTACACCAATTGATCCTTCAGAGTTGCAACTGCCATCTGTATTGACTTTTACCCAATCATTGTGGTTTTTTCCGTAGAACAACAATGCTATCAATTTTAGGCCTAAGAGACAAAATAGTAGAACATAGATCTGGCCACTGCCAAGGCCAATCTCTGCCACCAGCCAGTTTGTTTATCGACCATCTAAGATGGAAAATAATTTGATGCTTCGACCTAGCATAGGAAATTCTCTTAGAGCCATCCTTAGCCGCACATCTCGCTTTCCATAGTTCCCAACAAATAACAATAGGAGCAATTTTAAGAATTTGTTGATGCAATGAATTAAAAGGTTTCATAGACCATCATCGAGCAAAGAAACCTACAATAGATCCAGGATCCCAAGGAATGTCAAAGCGATCACCAAAAAGTTTCCATATGCTAGTAGCTAATTCACTAGTACAAAAGGAATGATGGTTTGTCTCGTCAACAGGAGGGATTCGACAACAATGGATGAATCAGTCAGATTTGACTGAGTTTGAGGATATGCATATAGTCAGCTTAACTAGATTTATGACAAAGACAAACATGATTCTATATTTACCTGTTAGCTCAATGATTGTGGATAACATGGTGTTGACTGGGGAAAACTGCTTTCCAATCCTACACTCCTTTCTTCTACGTCTGGCGGAGCTATTTCCAAACAGCCTGTGGGCTGTGGCCTAAAGGTTAATGACCTAGACAGTAAATTAATGACTAGATAAATATAGAGAATTTGAGGATATGCACAGTCAGCTTAACTAGATTAGTGACAAAGACAAACATGGTTCTATATTTTCCAGTTTGCTCATCGATTGTGGATAACATGTTGTTGACTGGGGAAAATTGGCCTAAAGGTTAACTGACATAGACAGCTAATTTTGACAAGTTAGCAAACATAAATTAATGACAAGAAAAATATAGAGAGCTGATTCGACATGTTAGCTGACAAGGATTCATGACATCAGCACTACACAATTGATAAGACGCATAGGGATGGGAGATGCAGTGCTGTTGAAATAGCAACCAGAACCGATAAGAGTAGTAAAATCATTTAAGAAAAGGAAACAAAGTTTTGCTGGGCGAATGTGTAAGGCTGCCTTCCAGTGGGCAAAAGTTCTTAAGGTTTCTTAAGATAATGAATGTGCTGTAAAAGAAAAGAGAAACACTTTTTGTTGAATTAGTGATTGATAACAAACAAGAGGATCTTCAGGTAAGAATTTGAGCTGATGAACTGGAAATTTTTTCATATTCTCTAGATTCTTAATTATGAAGGCATACTCATTAAGAATACAATATTTAATTATTTGATGAGTTTTAATTACAACATACTGTTATTATACAAAATACACTTAATCGCTCATTTAAGTATAAAAAATGACATAATCATTACGAACTTTATACACAATACTTCCAATGATCCTTTTTAACTTCTTCATTTTTTATATAATTGTGGTGTCCGGGCCAGATTGCGCGCACCTCGACTAATTCCACGGGGTACCCACCACCTCCCACTAGCAACGTGTATTAGGTGACTCTGTCCCTATTAACTTGTTAAAGAGAGAAAAGTCAAAAAGTGCACCGGAATACTGTCAGGTGCCCTCTAACGATATCTACAAGTATTAGCTAGCATTTCTGAGATGCTTTTGAGTCTAAATGGGAAATATTTCACTACAATGGATCAGTGTCCACCTTGATTTGAGCTCTAAAAATTAGTTTGGCAAATTCTAGAATTTCACCACAATGGATCAGGTGCCCTCTAACTGCTTGATTTGGCACACTACTTCCCTTTCTCCTGTAAATCACAGATATGTTAAGATATTCACAAGACTCTCTATTCCTTAATAATTATGTCAAAGAATTTTCAGAAGAGTTGCTCAGCATTTTACCACTACGCATAAGGCTATTATTGTTCAAAAGATAAAGAATTATAACCTTTCTTATGGTGGTTGTTCCGCTAAAACATAAGGGGTAGATGGAGGAACAACGAATTACATTTTTTTGACTTCAGTTTTCTGAAATGACTTCAATAATTGTATTATCTTACACCCTGATCTTATAGAAACATTAGGAAAAGAAACTAGCACATGAAGAAATATTAAACAGCCTTCTCTGTTCCCTAGCATAAAAGGGGCCTTAACTAAAGAAAAGCACAAAGATACTACCTGTATAGGGTAAAAGTAGACATGACGCTTGGCGTATTAGATGGTGACATGTGAAAAGAAACAAGGGCAGCAGTATTACACCGGGAACAAAAAGTCAGCTCATTTTGCAAAAATATAACCCGACCAAGCTTGGAACACCCAGAGGAAATGTCAGCTGCCCGGCCAACAATAGCCATTATGAAACCATCCAAGAAGCAACATCAGACGTTACAGTAGAATCACCACCTTGTAAAGACGCTGAATTCTCTAAGTACTTTAATTTCTCGTTAGCTATATTTGTCAATATCATTATTTGATCATCAGCTCTCAATAACCGTGAAGTTTGTCCGGGGATATCTCCATCGAAGATATCATTGGAACCAGACCAACACAAGTTGTATTTATATACTATTATATTTCATTCAGTCAATTTGTCTTTATCTCATCATTTACAACTTTATTTACTTACATATATCATCATTTCGGTCCACGTGTCCTTTAAACCTCACATATAAATTCAACTGTACGAATTTTTGGGTAAACACCACCAACCTCAAGGAACCATCTTCTTTCAATCCCTTACAACTAACTTCCAAGGCCTTTCACTGCTTGAACCATCAATTGCCCCACTAGTGGGTTCGACTCACCTGCTTTGTTTGAGAAGGTATTTTGTGTACTTCATGGCGCTAACTAGCCCTCTTGGCCATACTGTAATACCCCTCACCACCCGGAAACATATAGATCCATCTGATCATAGACACTCAAACCAAACATACACATTTCTCTTGGGCACAGCTACCAGTAATCAATGGATTTTTAATAAGCTAATGAATAATGAACAAATCACAGCAAAGCTGATTGACATTGTTCTTTGTTTCATTTTTAATGGGTCAGATCAAGATTGATGATTCAGCTAATTAAATATGCCCACTTCAGACCAAAACTCCCATATCCCAAAAAACACTCTATCCAGATATGCAGATCAGGAATTAGGCCCAAATTTGAAATAAGAATATGTAAGTTGCATACCTGCTGGAGAAGACTGGAGAGAACTCCGAATAGTTGGGCGTTGGCTGCCACAGCTGCCTGAGGTGATGTTGGACCTTCTTTGCTTCCATCGGCCATACCTGGTACGATTTTTCTTTACCTCCGGAGAGCAGATTCCAGCTTGTACGAAAATCGACTGTGGCACGATGACGTTTTTTTACTACACTCCGGCCCCTATTTTTTCAATACTCACCTCAAAGTTGCGAGAAAATTGAATTATGGGTGTTTCTTAAGTATCAACATTAATATCCGAAAAGGCATTACTAGTTAACTTGGCCGCGCCCTGGTCGAACTTATTAAATTTATAAATTATTATTTATATAATATTCAAAGTTATAAATATTTTAAAAATATGTTTCTTAATTTTCATATTCGTAAAAGATCATGTTTCAAGTTTTAATACATTTCATTATTTCTACGTAATTTTATTTATTATTTCTACGTAATTTTATTCTCATAGTCTCTTATCCTCCAAGATTTGGTTCCTATTTAATTATATTAATAAAAAAAGAAAAATAAGTACCCCTAGTATCACTTTTTTTAGTTGGAGTAATAATATACTTTTGGTGTTGTATTTCCGTATTTTTCACAGTAGTAACATTTTTTGTATGTGAAAATTTTATAAATGACATATATAAGACTAATATTTTCAAGTTATGACAATATAATAAAACTTTCAAGTTGTAACAATAAAAATTTTCAGGTTGTAACATTTTATTAAAAAAAAAAGGATTTTTAAAATAATAGTAAAAACGTTTTTTAAAAAAAATCATAAAAAGAAAAAAATGGATATAGTTATAGTCATTAATTTGAATACATTAAGGATAATTAATAATGCCATAAATTTAGGGGATTCAAAACAAAATAGGAATATTTGTTTTCCTTTTTTTATTCAATCAGTTAAAATTAATTAAAAAATCAGATTTTCTTTTATTTTCAAACGTTTCTCTCTCCCTCTAATTTTTTTTTCATGTCAATTTATTTTCCTTTTTTTACTCAATCAGTTAAAATTAATTCAAAAATCAAAAAAAAAAATCAAACGTTTCTCTCTCCCTCAAATTTTTTTCTGTGATTATCGTCATTCACAACTAATTCCAAAATATTCTTGGTTCAAAAATCTTCATTTTGTTGTAATGGATGGATTGTTATCGATATTAATAAAACATGGTGGTTGTTACACCTCGAAGCTATCCCCAGGACGCAGACACGGGACCTAGGATCACGAGTGACCCCAAGCTAACCCTGCTGGCATATCATAAGCATACTAAATAAACTGAAGTAAGGAAATATTGTGCGATAGTTAAATCATAAGATAAACTGAAATGATGGGGGAATACCCATAAACTATCTGAATATATAAAAGCTGAGAGTTTAACAACAACTGAAAGGTTAATCTCAAATACTAAAGCTGATTCTAACTATGTCTGAAAATAAGCCTCTAACTTACTAGAAGTGCTGAGACATGCCCCTGCCAAATCTAGCAAAAGTTAAAGACTAAAAATAAAAAAGAAACATGTATGTCGTGCTCGGAGAATGAGGACTCACCACTGATGCTACTGAGTTGAAGATCGAGAACCGATCTATGCATGATCTGAGAACTGAGGACCTGAACCTACATCACAAGAAGATGTAGCGCAGAGTATGCGTCAGTACTTGAAGGGAATTAAACATGTATGATAGAGTAAAGCTGAACAATATACATAACTGAACAAAGCATATAATTGAGCAATGATATGAGATAAGCATGATACTATACTAAGAATACTGAACATGAAATAACTGAATGCAATGACCAAGTTTATAACATGCTAAAACTGAAATCTGGTTGTAACTAGTAACATGGTCAATGCAATATAATCTGACCGGGGGAGCTACTAATAACCGACATAAAACCACATGACCTAAATGTGGAGTTCGATGTATACGTCCCATCGAGAGGACCCAATATACCCTGCTAGAGGTATAGAGGCATGACTGGCGTGATCACTAAAATGTAATGCCCACAGAGGGGACTTATAAACCTACGGGGGCACGTATTTCTGGGACTATTCGGGTACTCTGAACCCTAGTCCACTCGGTCTAAGCCTACTCCCAATTAGAATGTATATAAACAATATTATGACTGAAATACTGAAGTACTGGATAGCTGAATTACTGGCATGCAAACTCTGAGAATGCAACAATTATAACTGATAATGTGACATTCGTAAACTGAAGCATGTATTTCTGTTTAGATTGACCTAGCATGTGTAATTCATGAACTAAACGAATCTACACAGTTAGGGTTTTGAATATCATAAAAGAAACTAAGCAATAATATGACAATCTGATTTTGATCATTCTAACAGTTAAAACCCAACAATTTCTAACATTCAAGAAATCCTAGGTCTAGATAATATTAAGGGAATCAAGATTTTGACTGAAATCTATGGACCTAATGGGTGAAAGGAACCCACTAGTGAAATCTCACATACCTAGTGACAAAATTCACGAAGAAATCTTTTGATTTCGGGGTTGGAACTGACGGGAACTCGCTGCGTTCTTAAACTAGGGCTGCTCAACTTTCTCCTCTATTTTGCTCTAAGTTTCGCTTGATTTTTGGTGAATGATTGATTATGTTGGGTTCTAATTAGTTTACTATGCTAAAAATGACCAAAACTACGTAGTTTAGGGGTCCAACGCATAGGGAAAAGACCAAACGACCCTTGACTTAAAAGTCTGCCAAAACCACTGATCGATGGTCCGTGGACTGACCCACAGTCCGTTCTGGTCAACCGTCGTTTGGCTTCAGAGGGCTGGAATTTGAGGGTCTGACCTACGGCCTTGGACCACGGACCGTGGTCTGACCTACGGTCCGTAGGTCCTGGCGTGGGTGTACCCTTAGCCAAATTTTCTGGACTTTTCTGGGAAGGGTTGCATGTGGCCATTCACGTACCACCAGGACGGACCGTGGGTTGCACCTGCAACTTCTGAAAATCTGTTGGTTTGGTTTATTTTCGGATATGGGGTGTTACATTATCTCCCCCTTGGGAACATTCATCCTCGAATAAAGACTAAACTAGCTGAATATGGAGGGGAAAAGCTGCAACCCTACCACTAAAATATTGGAAGCTGATTATTGACTGAACTAAGTTCCAAGAACATGCAAATACGATGAAAATACAAGTACAAACTGAAGGAACATGATACTAAGACTAAAACTATGCATGAATGACAGAAAAATTAAGAGGAACTATTACCTCAAGATGGAATAGGATCGGAAGGAAATAGATGATGATACTTGGCCTTCATGGCTACTTCTACTTCCCAAGTAGCTCCCTCTACGGACTGGCTCCTCCACAAAACCTTAACTGAAGCGACTTCTTTGTTTCTCAACCTTCGAACCTGACGATCAAGAATCTCAACTGGCACGTCATCATAAGTGAGACTATCCTTCACAGCCACACTTTCTAAAGGTACGATGGATGCTGGATCACCCACACACTTCTTCACCAACGAAATGTGAAAAACTGGATTCATTGCTGCTAGTTATGTTGGCAACTCTAACTCATATGCTACTTTACCAACTCTTTTCAAAATCTTGTAAGGGCCTACATATCTAGGACTGAGTTTCCCTTTCTTGCCAAATCTCATCACCCTCTTTATAGGTGACACTTTCAGGAAAACCCAATCATCATCTTGGAACTCTAATTTCCTTCTCCTTGATGGCATAGGACTTCTAGCGACTCTGGTTGTCTTAAGTCTATCTATAATAAGTTGCACTTTCTCCATAGCATCATGAACCGAATCTGGCCCTATCAAGGTTGCTTCACCTACTTCAAACCAACCAACTGAAGATCTACATCTACGCCCATACAATTCCTCAGAAGGGGCCATCTGAATGTTGGAATGGTAACTATTATTGTAGGCGAACTCTATAAGAGGAAGGTGATCATACCAACTACCCTTGAAATCGATCACACAAGCTCTCAACATGACCTCTAAGGTTTGAATGGTATGTTCTGCCTGACCGTCCATCTGTGGATGAAATGTTGTGCTAAGATTAACCCGAGTACCACAATCTTTCTGAAATGACTTCCAGAAATGGGAGGTAAACTGAGGACCTCTATCTGAGATGATAGACACAGGAACTCCATGCAACCTGACTATCTCATTAATTTAAAGCTTGGCGTAGTCCTCCATCGAATTTGTAGTCTTAACAGCCAAAAAGCGCGCAGACTTAGTAACTCTATCAACTATCACCCAAATGGAGTCATTTTGTCGGCGAGTACGAGGTAAACCTGTAATGAAGTCCATGTTGATCACTTCCCACTTCCAAGTAGGAATGTTGATCTCTTGAGTCATACCTCTTGGTTTCTTATGTTCTACCTTCACTTGCTAGCAATTTGGGCACTTAGCCACAAAATCCGCTATATCCCTTTTCATACCATTCCACCAAAAGACTTCCCACAGGTCACTGTACATCTTAGTGGCGCCTAGATGAATAAAATATCTGGAATTATGGGATTATACAAGAATCTGCTGTCTCAACTCACCCACATTAGGAAGACATAATCGACCCTGATAGCGAAGCACACCATCTCCCCCTTAGAGAAAACCTCAACTCTCTGCTGATGGACTACACCCTTTAGTTGAAGCAATATCGAATCACTGTTTTGCTTTTCCTTAACCTCCGCTACCAATGAAGATTCTACCGCATTCTGAACTGTTACACCACCATCTGATATGTTCATAAGACGAACTCCTAAGCGAGCAAGTCTATGAACATCATACGTGATACCAAAACTCAGAGTACAACCATTTCATAAGTGAAAACATTCTAAGTCTGACAACAAGCCTCTAACATAGATGTGACTAGGACAAGTCCCTATCTCACGAGATAGTATGAAAACTGAAAAGACATGGAAATAGACAAGAACTCATAAAAAGTGATCACTCCCTCGAATGATGAGAACTCACCACAAGCTACGCAAAGTGGATCAATCCAACTAGCTACGGTCGGATGGAGGAACGTCGGATCCTATATTATGAAACAAATTAGGCACAAGAGATATGTATGTCAATAATTTGAATATATTGAGTATGGGGAAATCATGCATATAATAAAATAAACTTGAAACATGCTAAGTCTTTGAAACATAATGATGCATGACCAAGTAAACATATCAAATCATAATAATCTAAAAATCATAAATCATGAAACAAAGTCAATGCACATTTGAAAATCATGACATAAGCTTAAATCATTATCTTTGAGGAAATCATAAATTAACTTCTTAAGAAAATGATAATCTTTTGTGGGATGTTTAACATTAACCGACATAGACCATATGAGCTATAACATGGAATCAAGTGCCTTGGTCCAACACCGAAAAGAGATGTCTTACTTGCCAAAGTAAGGACCTTATACTTAAGATATTTTGCGAAGTTTTCTTAATGGTAGAAAATTAAGTTAATGCACTAAAATAGTAAGAACCATTTGTCTGATAATGAAGTTTAAACATAAAATAGAACAACAAAGAAGTGCTGGTAAAACAATACTAGTTTTCAAGAATGGCAACAGTAAATAGAAAACTTTCATTGTTTTCAGACTTGAGCCTTTTTCTTCTATGGAGAGCACTATCAGTGTGTCCCTGCAAAACTATTCTCAAGTCATTTGCAGTAGCAGACAAATTATGATGAATGTTGAAAGAAAACTACATAAATCGATCACCACAACATAACAAATATTCCAGCAGATTGGTTCTGTCAAGGAAAATCTGCAGAATCTTGATATCCAGCCGATTGGTTCTGTTAAGGAAAATCCTGATTGATGGAGCTGGTATCTCCAAACTTAGTTACGACTCCAAATGATTTGGGAGATGTTTAATTTGCTATTAAAATGGCCAGACAAGTGTCCCAAATCTTTTTCCCAATCCTATTCCGTTACACTTACCCCACAAATCGATAACATCTCATTCCTCCTATTAAATGCCCCCATATCATCCTTGGTCTTGATTTAGACTGGTTTGTATACTCATTCCTACTCTACTTGCATTACATTCTTTAGAATATATACCGCCTTTAAGATATATGAGATTCAATTTTAACAACTACTTTGACATTATTCATCGCATCAAAAATTATATCTACATGTAGGCAAAAACATCTAACTTTAATGTATTCTATTCATCCAAACAAATTTAACAGGTTCAATGGAATTGCTATCAGCGCCCTCTTGTGTAACAATACAGTGGATCAGTGAATTTTGTGTTGGAAATTAACTCGGCAAGAACGTATGCACAAAAATGCATCAAGAGGCGACTGTAGCCGAATGAACAAGGAAGTATGTTCACTCAGAAACACCTGCAGATGCAAATATTCCAGATTGAAGCAAAATGTTACTTTAATTGAAAAGCAATACAAGAATTATCCCAAAAAGAAAATAATCCAGCTTATACGATTTGTGAATAGATTGACAAAATTGACAAACTTATCTAGCAGACATGTTCCGACTAATCAAAATGGTATGTTAATACGCTTCTCAATTTATCTCTTACCTAAATGCCAAAGTTCCACTTATTGTTCATATGTGAAACTTAATAAATAAACCATTAACAACCTATAAAATGATTATGTTTACATTTAAATCTTACACGCAAGTGTACGTAGTCGCACAAGTAATATAGTGGCTCTAAAAGAGCTGAATTATCGAACTCAAAGAACTTGTCAATTAACTATTTACTAAATTATATTAGTTTTGATTATTTATTCAAGATAGGATGTCAAAGATGAACATACATTAATTAAACTAAGAATAAAGATAAAATAATAGAAAACAATTAACTAAGAAAATATAGATTTTTCACACAATCAATGAATGAATCGATCTAGGATTATGATTTAACTAACAATCATGTTTAACATCATTTTTATTAACTTATTTGATTATCTAGATTTAGATTCACGGGGTTGATAATATAGTTATGATCTTTCGACTGCTAATCGTCTACCACAATTGACAAAACTCATCATTGAGCGGGGATAGATTTAATCAACTATGGAGCATTACGTTGTCTTCCCGGATTTGAACCAAGCAAGACACTAGGTATATCCCTATGCTAAATAGAAATCAATTCAAGTGATATGCAAGAAAAGATCATGCTCCTTATTCCACGTTCTATCCCTCCATTCCTCTCCGGAATTCAAAAGAAGACAATAAATTTATTCTAATGGTGGCCAAACATCAAAATAGTAATAACAAGAATATAAGAACAACTGATATGATAAAAAAATATGTCGAATCAAGAATCACCAAACAATCATTTTGTAAGTAAAGATAATCATAGAACGATAAATTTAACTCCACATAGACTTAGAACAATTATAAAGAATCATTCAAGAAAAAGATGTAAAATAAATTTAAAAGAAGAAAAGATGAAACCCTAGATCAAAGTTTACTTTTTATATTGTGTCTTTTTCCCCTAATAATTATTCTTATGGAATATTTATAGATGTAGAAAATTCTAAATAAAATAATTGAATCCAAAATAAATAAGAGTCAAAACCAAAATGAATTGGATTCTGCGTGAACGACTGTAGCAGCCTCTTCCTTCACTTGCAAGTGCTTTTAGAAGTTGACACGTGGCAATGAGGTACCCAACCATCACTTTGCTTTCGTTAGTTTCTACTGCCATTCGAAGTTTCGAACATAATGAAATATTAATATAATATTTAATTTAATGTACAATATATTAATATAATATTTAATTTAATGTATTAAGTTGTCTGTTTGATTTCCTTCTATAATCTTCTATTTTTAGTTTGGTTTAGCTCCAAAACTTGTTCGTCTTCACCTCAATTTAATTCTATAAATAAAATATACTTCTTTAGCACAATTTTATAAAATCTACGCTACAAAATAACAAATAAAAATACTAACTTTGAGACAAATAATGATTAAAAAAAAATATTTTTTGCCCTCACATCAACCATTAAACAAAAACATGGAATTTCGGCCTCCCAAATACACATGCTAGTATTGTGGTGCCCTTATCTCAAGTATCTTTTGGGTACAGAATCTGGACAACTAGGTAAATATAAATTTCCACAAAAACATCAGCACTTATAACTCAATATTTGCATTTACATCCATGAGAGGACGAGTTGATGGATCTATCAATCACTCAAAGGGCCCATACGTTTTCAGGATGAGCGATTAGAATTATCATCGCATATGCCTTTATTGCTTGAAATTGGAAAAACCCCAGTTTGCTTAGCTATATACACATATATGATACTGAAAATGAGATAAACAACAAAATGAATTGCCTGTTACAAGGAGACATTGACCCCAAAATTGTTCATGACTTATCTGAAATATTGGACGAACATATAATATTTTAGTCAAATCCTTTCGAACGGCTAGGGATAGATATAAGGGTCATCCTGAATCTGTATTTCAACTACATCTCCTATCTAATAGGACAAGAGATGGTCAGCAATATAATATGTCCACAACTTCTGAAGTAGCGGGATTAATGGTTGGTGATCTTAGAGAAGAAAACTTCCAGTGAGATATTATTGTAGAGCATCGAAAAAAATGGACTTGAAAGAATTACAGATCTACACCCAAGTTTCATGTCTATGACATATAGCCATTAATATACCCATTGGTGAAGATGGATACAAACTTGGAATTAGTTAGGCAGATGTGATCAACAAAACTTACAAACGGCAAAGTTTATCAGTTTTATTGCTTCAGAACACAACAAAGACTTAACGAGGGACAGACTCTTTTACTAGCTGGTAGACTATTGCAACAATACATTGTTGACGGTTATATGACAATAGAGGAAGGAAGGTTTCGTTATATTCGAAATAATCAAAAAAGGCTCAGAGTTGATCTTTACTCTGGATTAATGGATGCCATTCTCCATGGTGATTCAGATTGTTCACTGATAGGAAAAACTGTTATCTTGCATTCACAGAAAACAGTAAACTACCAAGTTTAATCCTTTTAGCTTAATCTCAGCTCTATTTTTGCTTTGCTGCTCCATAATTCTCATACAAACCTAAATCACCCAAAGTTCATATTCACAGATTTTCGACTTAATTGGATATTGCTCTTAGGATGGCTGACGAGATTACGGATCGACTTCACAAGTTCATTCTTACGGAGGAGGAAAAGGACTCAATCGAGATTGATGTTCAAGATATCACGTCGAGCATGGAGAACTGTGAAGTAAGTCTACTCGGAAAGGTGATTGCGGACAAAAGTGTGTTAGGGGTGAATAATACAATGACGTTGGTTTGGGGAAGTCTTGTTGGTCAGAAAGTTTTACTGGTAAGGAAGAAACTTTTTCAGTTTGTTTTTCGATACAAAGACGACATGAAAAAGGTATTGTATGGAATACCATGGCTCTATGATAAAGATTTGCTTAACATCCATCAATGGAAACCGAAACTCCATACTAACTCTCACATATTTAATATATGTGAGATTTGGCTCCAAGTCTGGAACATACCTGTCACGACCCGATTTCTCGAGTCATGGTGGCACCTACTATAACCCACCAGTAGGTAAGCAAACCCGTAACAACAAGTAATGGGTCTGAGGGCATAAACTAACAAGAGTAGGAAAAATTTTAAGATAACAATATAAACAGGCGGAAGCAAACCAAAACACTAAAACTCGCACCAAAACCAAACGAATGACCAGGTGACCGAACTGTCAGTCCCAGCGAGTCATAAATGACTTGGGGTCGCTACAGTAACGCTCTAAACGACACACAGAAGGCAAGATACAAAAATGACCAGGAGGGTCATTACAATATCCACTACTAAAAAGGACTTTCGTCTGCGAAAAAAAGGATAAGGATATACTCGAGGGCTCAAATAAGCTGGGGAACTGCTCCCGCATCTCCTGCTCGGTCTCCCTGGTAGCCTCCTCGACTGGACGAGTCAATATAGGAGCAGTAGTAAGCAACTCCTTGAGTTTTTGAAAGCTCATCTCACACTCCTCTGACCACACGAAGGGTACAACCTAGCTCTGATACCAACTTGTCATGACCCGATTTCTCGAGTCATGGTGGCACCTACTATAACCCACCAGTAGGTAAGCCAACCCATAACAACAAGTAATGGGTCTGAGGGCATAAACTAACAAGAGTAGGAAAAATTTTAAGATAACAATATAAACAGGCAGAAGCAAACCAAAACACTAAAACTCGCACCAAAACCAAACGAAAGACCAGGTGACCGAACTGTCAGTCCCAGCAAGTCATAAATGACTTGGGGTCGCTACAGTAACGCTCTAAATGACACACAGAAGGCAAGATACAAAAATGACCAGGAGGGTCATTACAATACCACTACATTGGATATCGTATGAAGTAGGAGGTAAGATTGGGCATGCTCTCGGGGGCACGTCTGATGTCGCTATACCTGAAAATGGAAGCAAGGATGGTCGAAACATATGTCTAAAGGTCTTAATGAGTATCAACAAACCCTTACCTCATGGAATATTAATAAATATGGGTTCGGAGGAAAAATGGGTAGAATTTCGATATGAAAATCTACCATATGTTTGCTACTATTATGGGATTCTAGGAGATACAGAGAAGTCATGTATTCTCTATGAGGAAGATGTATGAAACAGTAGTGTTAAGAGATATCAATTTGGCATATGGATGAGGGCTGAAAGTCACAGGTTTGTTGGCAACAATCCAAGACGACAAGGTAATCAGAATGTATGCTCCCATGGCCTCACAAATGGTAAAGGTAAGCCGATTGTGGATTGTGGATTGTGTCAAGGGTACTGGATCAAGTGATTTACCTATGAATAAAATGGAGGGGAAACAAAGAAGGATAATGGGAACAATGAAAATCCGTTGTCCTTCGCACCACACCATTTATTTGATAATTTAAAGGAAGGACCTCTTGCGGAAGGAGCTAACTCTACTGAGCAGAAAACTAATGACACAGTTCAGGGAACTGCTAATGTAATTGATAATGATTTGCAAAATGACGATGACAACGACCTTTTTTGTGCTAGACATCAGGAGGACGAACATACACGACTGCAAACTATGCTGAATCAGAATGAGAATAACATGTTAATTGACAAACATATGCCAAAGAATGGATTGCCGTCTGAAAAATTGCAGCAGCATGTTGAATTGGAAGAACCTGTTTTTGCCGATACAATAGGAGGCAGAGAAGCACGAGAATATATTTGGTTAGCGAAGATGGACTTGTGAGATACTTTTGATCATGTTGGATATTGAGAGATGGTTCAACAAACAAAGAGAGGCAGAATCTCGACAAAAAGATCTGTATGTTACTGATCAAATGATGCAAAAGAAGGCTGCAAAATTGGATGCTAAAACTTGGCAGGTATACTCCACTTCATAAAAAATATATAAGGAAACATCTTCCGCAATAGTGACAACAGAAGTAGCTAATGATCCAAGATTGAAAAATGCTATGGCTAAACAGAGTGTTACCGACAGAGTAGATGAAAATAGAAAAATTTGAAACGTATGGCTAGAGCTAAAAAATATGAAGATGGTAACAAAGAGCTTGAAACAATTGATCTAGAAAATAATTTGGTTGATGTTCTGGTTAACGATGTGTGCAATCAAAATTTGGGGGGAAAACTAAAAGGTGATGCTAATTAGAATAACAAAAAAAGGAGAAAGAAATAAAGAAATGCGGTGGATCAGGAAGCCAACCCTAAATGGCTTCCCTCTTCAAAATGAAGACCTTGGTTTGGAATTGTCGAGGCCTTGGGGGGTCCTTGATAGTTCATTTTCTGAAGGAGACAATGTATCTCCACTCCCTGAGTATGGTCTTTTTAAGTGAAACGAAGAATCGAGAAACAATGGTAGTGAGAATTCAAAGACAACTACACATGGTGCACACTATAACGGTGGATCCGGTGGGACTAGCAGGAGGATTATGCTTATTTTGGAATGAAGATATTCAGGTATGTCAATCTCATTCAACCTCCTTTTATATTGAAACATACAGTCATGATTTGGTAGATGACTATAAATATTGGTATATCTTTGTTTACTTAAGTACTGATAAAGTTATTCGTAGAACTCAATTGCAAGAACTTCTGTATAAATCCAATATGCGGGGTTTACTATGGGTAATGGCAGGAGATTTTAATGATATTATAGATAATTCTGAAAAATCGGGAGGTAGAACAAGAGAGATCTCTTCTTTTTTGAGATTTTAAAAGCTTTTTGTGGGATGTAGGAGCTATTTATTTAGGTTTCAATGGAAAACCGTGGACTTGATGGTGCTTTAGAGAAGATGATGGCATAATTCAAGAGAGATTGGATAGAATCATAAGCTCGCCGAGTTGGAGATTAGAGTTCATTCTCACAAATATAATTAACATAGTAACAGAGGCTTTTGATCATCGTGCTTTGTTAATGAACACGGAGCCTAATTTTAGGAAAAAAAGAGGATGTTCTATTTTGATAAGCGTTGGAGTTAAAAGGAAGAGGTGAACATGATTATCATTCGATCATGGAATAGCTCTGTTGGAGGGTCTAAACAATCCAAAATAACCTTTAAACTAAATAATTGTCGAATCTCTTTATTAGCTTGGCTTCGAGGGGATAAGGAAAATCCTAAGAAAAAAATTCAAGGGATTAAAAATAGAATTGATGATCTGAAGAACGATCCTAGGAATTTTGATCTGAATAAATTAAAGTTGCTTCGCAAGGAATTAGGACAGACATATAAGGATGGAGAAGTCTATTGGAAACAAAAATCTAGAGCCTTATGTCTTTAAGAAGGCGATAAAAACACTTCTTTTTTTCATAGGACAACAATTTAGAGGCGTAAGTGTAACAATATTAAGGGGCTTACTTTAGATGATGGACATTGGATTTCTGATCATAGTGATATTGTAATAGAAGTAGAAAGATAATATAAAAATTTATTCACTACTTCTCGACCTACAAACTTTGATCACTTTCTTCATCTAGTTCCTACCTTAGTAGATAGTTATGTTAATGATATTCTTACTAGAGGAGTAACAAACGAGGAAATTAAACAAGTTGTTTTTGACATGCATCCGTTAACAGCTCCAGGAGTGGACGACATGACACCCTTTTTCTTTCAAAAGTACTGGAATATTGTCTCTGTTGATGTTTGTGAAGCTGTAAAAAGTTTTTTTAATTTAGGATATTTGCTACCTTCTTGGAACAAGACTCTTATAACGTTGATCACTAAAGTGAAAATTCTTAGTGATGTTTGTCAATTTCGACCCATAAGTTTATGCTTTACAATGTACAAAATTTATTGTCAAGAGACTTTAAGGTTACCTGCCCAATATTATTTCTCCAAATCAATCTGTTTTTATTGGAAAACGACAAATATTTGATAATGTTGTTCTAGCACATGAGTTCATTTATCTTCTTAAAAATAAAAGACGTGGAAAACAAAAATTTATGGCCCTTAAGCTAGATATGGCTAAAGTATATGATCGAGTTGAGTGCGTTTATATTCAAAAATTACTTGTTAAAATGGATTTCTTTGAGACTTTTATTAACTAGATTATGCAATGCATCACTACCCAAACGTATAAATTTAATATTAATGGGGACATAACATGAGAAGTGAAACCTACTAGAGAATTAGGGCAAGGAGATCCACTTTCTCCATATTTCTTCCTATTATGTGCTGAAGGTCTTTCCATACTCTTAAATAAAGTGGAATTATGTGGGGATATACAAAGTTTAAGCTTAAGTAGATGGGGGCCTACGATTAATAATTTATTTTTTGTTGATGACTCCTTTATCTTTTGTAATGCTAATATTCAGAACGCTCAAAACATTTCTGAAATGTTAAAAAATTATGAAAAGTGTCCGGGACAAAAGGTGAATTTCACTAAGGGTGTGTTTGGTACGAAGGAAAACATTTTCCAATTTTCTCATGTTTGGTTGGGTTAAATGTTTTCCAAATCAACTCACTTTCCTCAAATTTAAGGAAAATGACGTCCCTTCAAAACTTATGGAAAACATTTTCCAAAACTCTCTTCCAACTTCAAATTACAATTTTGTTTTTTGTTGGAAAAATCAATTTATTTTGTCCCTACCCTCAAAGCAGCTCCCCAACCACCCCCCAAAAAAATAATTTAAAGCTTGTTTTTAAAAAATGTTTTAACTTCAATTTTTTTTACCCCACCCTCACCCCTACCCCCCCCCCCCAAAAAAAAATATTAAAAGTTATTTTTTAAAAGATATTTCTAATTTCAATTTTTAATTTTTTACCCTCCACCCCCTACCCTCATCCCTCCCCCCCAATCAATTCCCCTACCGGCCCCCCACCCCCTTCAAAAAAAAGATTTAAGTTTGTTTTTAAAAAATATTTTCTACTTCAAATTTTTATTTTTTTCACCCCTACCCTCGACCCTCTCCCGCCAGCTCCCTCCCCCCGCCCCCCCAAAAAAAATTTAAGTTTGTTTTAAAAAAATATTTTTCAACTTCAAAATTTTATTTTTCACCCCAATCCTCGACCCCCTCCCCCACCCCCGGCCAACCTCCCTACCAGCCCCCCACCCCCCACCCCTAAAGAAAATTGAGTTTGTTTTTAAAAAATATTTTCAACTTCAAAATTTTATCTTTCACCCCTACTTTCGACTCACCCCCTACCAGCACTTCCACCCCTCAAAAATTTTTTTTAGTTGTTTTTTTAAAATGTTTTCAACTTTAGAATTTCATTTTTCATCCCTACCCTTGACCCTCCCCCCCACCCCCATTGTAATATCCTGGAAACTAGTAAGTTGAACTAGAGAGTTCTAGAGCTTTTCGTAAGAGTTTTAGAGTGTGGTGAGGATTAAAAGTCACAAAAATTATTATCATTCTTATAATGGAGGTTTTAGGGGTTATACGTCGAGGTACGACCCCCCCAAGGACCCCCTAAGGGGTCCTTGAGGAGGACCCTTAAAACAGCCCAAAAGCTGTCAATTTGCAGCCACCCACGATTGCCATCTACTGGCCGTAGATGGACCCATGCCCCGTGGGTTGGGGTTGTGGGTCAAGGCCTGCAACCACCTGCATTCTCTAGCCACAGTACCACACCTACGAGTTTGCAGTACGGGCAGTAGACCCATCCACGGTTTGTGGATGGGTGACTTGTGAGTCAAGCAGATTTTTAAGTATAGTTTTTAAGTTAGGGGTTTTGGGGTTAATTAATAATTAGTTAGGGGTTAAGGGAGGTCGGTTAGTTAGTTATTAAACCACCTATATATACCTAATAGACCCCTAAACTAAGTGATTTAACTCATTCTTCAAAGAACCCAAATTTTCTCCAAATAATTCTCTCTCAAGAAGTGAAGAAGAAGAAGAAGAGAAGGAATATGGGAAGACTTTCCTCCATTATTTCAAGCTGGATTAGGGCATTCAATTAATATGTTAGCTTAATCATCTATGGGTTCTTCCACCCATAGAGCCCCCTAGGTTTTCCCCCAATTGTGAAGTCAAAAACTCAATTCTATCTAGGGTTTTCTTCTAATTGTGGGTAGGGTTTGAGTATGATTTCAATCTAGTGGTTAATACCTAATTATGATTGTATTAGCATTGAATTATGATTTTATGATGAATTTATGTGATTTCTATGGTAAACCCTAGTCTATTTGATGAATGTGATATTTTGTGGGTTTATGCCATGAGAGGAGGAATTGAGGAATTCTAATTGATCTTCTAAAATGAATGTCATGTGTAGTAATTGTTCAAGGTTAGGAACACCTAGAAGTGAATTGGATTAGATTATAGTTCAATTGATGGATCATGACTTATAAAGATGAAATTGAACATTTATGATCAATTATGACTAGAATCACCTATTAATGAAGAATGTGATTAGAACATCTTGAAATCTAGGTATAAAGATGATAGTAAGAAGTAAAGCTTGAGAATAGGGCTTGTATTCATCAATGTTAGGGCTTTGGGGGGAAAAGCCAATGTTATTTGATTTTATTATGTATTGTTTCTCTATTACACACTTAGGCATGAAGATGCTAAGAGATTCAAGGTTCTCTCATATAGAATGATTCTAGGTTGACTTAATAACCTAAAATGAATCAAAGCATGTTAGACTAGAATTGCTTGAAGTTGTGATATATGATCCCTTTATGTGTAGCTTGACTTGGTAAGACAAGACCAAGATATGATAGCTTGGGATTGAGGATTTACACTCTCCTAAGGGTAGCTTGACTTAGCATGGTAGGATGCATGAGTTAGGAGTAGTCATGGTACCCTAGGATTGAGGATTTATACTATCCTAAGGGTAGCTTGAACTAGAATTGTTAGGATGCCTTCATGGTAGCATGTCTTGGTTTGGCCAAGACCATTACATGGTAGCTTTAGGATTAAGGATCCCTACTCTCCTAAAGGTAGCTTGACCTTGCATTGTAAGGTGCATTTCAAGGGTAGCTTAGGATTGTGAATCATATTCTCCTCAGGATAGCTTAGATTAGCATCTTAGTGTGCTTGTAAGGGTAGCATGACTTAGTTTGTCTAGGACTATTTCATGGTAGCTAGGATGGAACACTTGTACCTTTCCTAGAGTAGCTTGGACTTGCATGTTAGTGTGTCCTCCAAGATAGTTAGCTTAGCTTAATATAGTTATGTTAGTAAGATGATAGCATCGTCTAGCCTATTAGGGGGTTATTCCTTGGAAGCCTTGAATTGGGAAATAGAGTTCATTCATGTGTTGTGACTTGCCTTGTACTAAATCGAGAAGTACATTAAAATGACAAATGGCAAACAGTAAAGAGGGATTACTCCCCAACTAGTGAATATGTATGATAGCCTAAAGTTGTACTTAGTGTGGATAGTAGTATGAAATGTTATTCATACATTGCGCAAGTATAATTTGAAACTACTTATGAAGTGCTCTCTTGTATAGTATAGACTTAGCTTGGGGTGGTTGCTATAGTTTTCTTCCAAGATATGATTGACTAAAGGTGATAGTTCCCTTGTCTATATGAAGTAAGCCAATAGTGAGACCAAAGGAGGGTGAATATGACTATGATGACTTCAAGGTTATGCTTAGTGTGAACGGTAGTATGAGATGCCTTTCGTGCATTGCACAAGTGTGCTTTGAAGTTACTTAGAAGTATGGTACCCTTTTGGTAGAGAAGCATAAAGACTTGACCATGTATATAGACTATGATTAAGATGACCAAAAAGGGATACATGGCTTGGGTGGTATTATGGGATGCTATTCATGCTTTGTACATGTATGCATTTGAGGTTACTTGAGAATAGTTCTATTATGGTATAGATGACTAAGAGTCAAGTAATGCTTATATGATGCTTATGTTGGAGACTTTGCTTATTATGATTATGATATTGTCTCTTATGCTTATAGTTTATGTTACATGAAGTATTTCATATGATTTTGGATTATGTCTTATATTGACTAACCCTTGTCTTATGCTCTTATGGTTATGCTAGCTAACATATTTAGTACATTTTGTACTAACTTATACTTTGCCTACATTCTAATCAAATGTAGGGTTTGGAGACTTGAGTGCTATCTTGAAGCTAGGTTTCTAAGGAGCTAAGGAGTTGAAGATCTTGGTGATTCCTCATAACTTCGAGGACAAAACCCACCATTTCCTTTATGTCTTTATTTCATGTTTTGAGACTATTACATGGGATGTGTCCCAAGAGTTTATTCTAAATTTGTATTAAATGGCTTGAGACAATGTATCGAATGACTTTCGCTTGCCTTTTTGAAAATGACTTCGATTGTAGAAAGTTTTAAATTTTCCCTATTTTTCTATTATCTTATGTTCATGATATGCTATGGGCTTGTATGCGACTCCTTCGGGGTCAAGTACACCATGTTACATCTAGGGTGTACCCCTGGGTCGTGACAAACTTGGTAATCAGAGCATAATGTTTAGAATGGTTCTAGGATTGTCTCAAACTATTTCTAGTAGAATCTTGTTCATAAATGTGAAGTGCGCCACATTTATGAATAAGAGGCTATTGGATGCTTAGGAAATCTCACTTCTTCATTCTCTATGTCGTGCCATAGAGTTTGGCTTTAGTAGCCCTTTTTCTAATCTGTGCTGGTTGTTTTTGAGGGTATGGCTAATACAAAGGCAAATACTAGGAGAGAAGAGAAAGGCAATGTGGAGCAAGAGGCTCCTCCCCAAGTTCCACATCAAGATCCCCGTCAAGCTCCAATTGATCCTCCGGATATGACTAATGTGGAGATTAGGTCGACTCTATAAATTTTGGCCCGAGCTTTGACTACTCAAGCCCAAACTATGACGGCCCAAATCAATAAGGGATGGTTGCTCCGGCAAACTCAATAAAGGGGATGGCTGCTTCTAGGGTGAGAGAGTTTTTGGGGATGAACCCTCCAGAGTTTAGTGGCTCCAAGGTAGAAGAGAATCCTAATGGGTTCATAGAGGAGGTTTATAAGGTACTAGCTATCATGGGAGTGAGTATGGTAGAAAAAGCGAAACTAGCCGTTTTTAAATTGAAAAATGTTGCTCAAATATGGTATGGGCAATGGATAGATGGTAGGACAGTAGAAGTGGGTCTCATAGATTGGGAGATGTTCAAAGAGGCATTTCTAAATAGGTTTTTTCCCTGGGAGTTGAGGGAGGATAAGGTGGGAGAATCCATCAACCTTAAGCAAGGTAGCATGAGTGTTAAAGAGTATTCCTTTAAATTTACTCTATTTTCTAAGTATGCTCCATCTATGGTAGCAAGTCCGAGGGATATGATGAATAAGTATGTGACAAGTGTGTCCAAATTAGTGTCAAATGAATGTCGTACAACAATGCTCCATGATGACATGGATATCTCATGTCTTATGGTGTATGCTCAACAAATGGAGGAAGATAAGATTGATGAGGCAAAATTTAGAGAGAAAAAGTGGTCTAGGATGGATAATGATAAGTCCTTTCATGATTGGTCCGATGGACGTGGTCGTTTTAGGAATCGACAATTTTTTTTGGATAAGGCTTTTCTAATACTCCTAAGCGTAAGGATGAGAGGGTGTTTACCCCTAGGCCTCAAGGGATAAGTAATGAGTCCCTATGGCCCCTTTGTGCTAGGTGTGGTGAGAGGCATGAGGGTAGGTGTTTGGCCGGTAGAGAGGGTTGCTTTAGTTGTGGTGAGAGTGGCCACAAGATGAAAGATTTTCCAAAGGCTAAGGTTACAAGAAGATAGGGAAAGCAAGTTGCCTCTAGTAGTGTGGATGTGGAGCCTCAAAAGAAGAATAGGTTTTATTCACTCCATTATAGAGACGATCAAAAGTGATCTCCTCATGTCCCTTCTGGTATGTGTTTAATGCTTTAGTTAATTTGCGGATTTCTTGTCTTTTGTGACTTGTTATGTTGGACTTTGAAGTTGTTTTTAGTATGCATGAAGTTTAGAAGAGATCGTGTAGGCTTACTCCCAAGGGCGAGATAATGTGCCTATCTAGTAAGGTTATTGTGTTCTTTTTGTGTTATCATGATTTGTTTATATGCATGTTCATGAAAATACTTAGGTCTTGTTAGAAATAACTTATATGCATTGTGTTTCTCATGTTGAGTAGACTTGCATATAAACTTCGTGAGATGAGTTAATGAGCATACCTTAGTTTGTAGTTGAGAGATCCCTCCTTAAATAAATGCTTTTTGTGAGTAAATTGAATTTAGGCTCCATGAGTGTGTTTTGAGCATGTTTTATCTAGGAGATGTTAGTTCCTCCTTGAAAATGAGTAGATATAGATTTTCATGCATTTTGGGTTGGTAGAAGTAGTTCATACTCCCTTGTGTTGCATTGAATGTGTTTATCTTGGAATTGAAGTTTTCTTCCTTGGTTGTGTGCATTTAAATATGTTGCATGCATGATGGGCTGCTAGTCTAGAGTTGTGACTTTAAGAAGTGTTTAGAATCGTCATTAGAGGATGAATGATCCCAAGGGGGAGATATTGTAATACCCCGGAAACTAGTAAGTTGAACTAGAGAGTTCTAGAGCTTTTCGTAAGAGTTTTAGTGTGTGGAATGAGGATTAGAAAATCACAAAAATGATTCACATATTTAGGATGGAGGTTTTAGGGGCTATACATCGAGGTACAACCACCCCAAGGACTACCCAAGGGGTCCCTGAGGAAGACCCTTAAAACAGCCCAAAAGCTGTCAATTTGCAGCCACCCACGATTGCCATCTACTGGCCATTGATGGACCCATGCCCCGTAGGTTGGGGTCGTGGGTCAAGGATTGCAACCACCTGCACTCTCTAGCCACAGTACCATACCTACGAGTGTGCAGTACGGTCAGTAGACCCATCCACGGTCCGTGAATGGGTGAGTCGTGAGTCAAGCAGATTTTTAAGTTTAGTTTTTAAGTTAGGGGTTTGGGAGTTAGTTAGTAATTAGTTAGGGTTTAAGGGAAGTTGGTTAGTTAGTTATTAAACTACCTATATATACCCATAAACTAAGTGATTTAACTCATTCTTCAAAGAACCTAAATTCTCTCCAAATAATTCTCTCTCTAGAAGTGAAGAAGAAGAAGAAGAAAAAGAAGAGAAGAAAGAGGGGAAGACTTTCCTCCATTGTTTCAAGCTTGATTAGGGCTTTAAGTTAATGTATGTTAGATTAATCATCTATGGGTTCTTCCACCCATAGAGCCCCCTAGGGTTTCCCCCTATAGTGTAGTCAAAAGCCCAATTCTAGCTAGGGTTAACTTCTACATTGTGGGTAAGGTTTGGGTATGATTCCAATCCAGTGGATAATACCGAATTATGATTGTATTAGCATTGAATTATGATATTATGATGAATTTATGTGATTTCTATGGTAAACCCTAGTCTATTTGATGAATGTGATATTTTGTGGGTTTATGCCATGAGAGGTGGAATTGAGGAATTCTAATTGATCTTCTAAAATCAATGTCAAGTGTAGTAATTGTTCAAGGCTAGGAACGCCTAGAAGTCAATTGAATTATATTATAGTTCAATTGATGGATCATGACTTGTAAAGATGAAATTGAACCTCCATTATCAATTATGACTAGAATCACCTATTAATGAAGAATGTGATTAGAATACCTTGAAATCTAGGTATAAAGATGATAGTAAGAAGTAACGCTTGAGAATAGGGCTTGTAGTCATCAATGTTAGGGCTTTGGAGGTAAAGCCAATATTATGTGATCTTGTTGTGTATTGTTTCTCTCCTACACACTTAGGCATGAATATGCTAGGAGATCCAAGGTTCTCTCACATAGAATGATTCTAGGTTGAATTAATAACCTAAAATAAATCAAAGCATGTTAGACTAGAATATCTTGATGTTGTGATATATGATCCCTTCATGTGTAGCTTGACTTGGTAAGACAAGACCAAGAAAGGATAGCTTGGGATTTAGGATTTACACTCTCCTAAGGGTAGCTTGACTTAGCATGGTAGGATGCATGTCAAGGGTAGCATGAGTTAGGAGTAGTCATGGTAGCGTAGGATTGTAGATTTATACTCTCCTAAGGGTAGCTTGAGCTAGCATTATTAGGATGCCTTCATGGTAGCATGTCTTAGTTTGGCCAAGACCATTTCGTGGTAGCTTTAGGATTGAGGATTCCTACACTCCTAAAGGTAGCTTGACCTTGCATTGTAAGGTGCATTTCAAGGGTAGCTTAGGATTGAGAATCATACTCTCCTAAGGATAGCTTACATTAGCATCTTGGTGAGCTTGTAAGGGTAGCATGACATAGTTTTTCTAGGACTACTTCATGGTAGCTACGATGGAGCACTAGTACCTTTCCTAGAGTAGCTTGGACTTGCATGTTAGTGTGTCCTCCAAGATAGTTAGCATAGCTTAATATAGTTATGTAAGTAAGATGATAGCATGGTCTAGTCTATTAGGGAGTTCTTCCTCAGTAGCCTTGAGTTGGGAAATATAGTTCATTCATGTGTAGTGACTTACCTTGTACTAAATAGAGAAGTACCTTAAAATGACAAATGGCAAATAGTAAAGAGGGATTAGTCCCCAACTAGTGAATATGTATGATAGCCTAAAATGGTACTTAGTGTGGATAGTAGTATGGTATGATATTCATACAATGCACAAGTATAACTTGAAGCTACTTATGAAGTGTTCTCTTCTATAGTATAGACTTAACTTGGGGGGGGGGGGTTGCTATAGTTGCCTTCCAAGATTTGATTGAATTAAGGTGATATTTCCCTTGTCTACATGAAGTAAGCTAATACTGATACCAAAGGAGGGTGAATATGACTAAGATGACTTCAAGGTTATGCTTAGTGTGAAGGGTAGTATGAGATGCTTTTTATGCATTGCACAAGTGTGTTTTGAGGTTACTTAGAAGTATGGTACCCTTATGGTAGAGAAGCTTAAAGACTTGACCATATATATAGACTATGATTAAGATGACAAACAAGGGATACTTGGCGTGGGTGGTATTATGGGATGCTATTCATACTTTGCACATGTATGCTTTTTAGGTTACTTGTGAATAATTCTATTATGGTATAGATGACTAAGAGTCAAGTAATGCTTATATGATGCTTATGTTGGAGACTTTGCTTATTATAATTATGATATTGTCTGTTATGCTTATAGTTTTTGTTTCATGAAGTATTTCATAGGATTTTGGATTATGTCTTATATTGACTAACCCTTGTCTTATCCTCTTAGGGTTATGCTAGCTAAAATATTTAGTACATTTTGTACTAACGCATACTTTGCCTACATTCTAATCAAATGTAGGGTTTCGAGACTTGAGTGCTATCTTGAAGCTGGGTTTCTAAGTAGCTAATGAGTTGAAGATATTGGTGAGTCCTCATAGTTTCGAGGACAAAACCTACCAATTCCTTCATGTCTTTATTTCATGCTTTGAGACTATTGTATGGGCTGTCTCCCAAGAGTTTATTCTAAATTTGTATTAGATGGCTTGAGACAATGTATAGAAAGACTTTCGCTTGCTTTTTTGAAAATGACTTCGATTGTAGAAAGTTTTAAATTTTCCCTATTTTTCTATTATCTTGTGTTCATGATATGCTAAGGGCTTGTATGCGACCCCTTCGGGGTCAAGTACGCTATGTTACATCTAGGGTGTACCCCTTGGTCGTGACAAACTTAGTAATTATAGCACTAGGCTTAGAATGGTTCTAGGATTGTCTTAAACCATTTCTAGTAGAGTCTTGTTCATAAATGTGAAGCGCGCCACATTTATGAATAGCAGGCTATTGGATGCTTAGGAAATCTCACTTTTTCATTCTCTATTTTGTGCCATAGAGTTTGGCTTTAGTAGGCCTTTCTTCTAATCTGTGCTGGTTGTTTTTTAGGGTAAAGCTAATACAAAGGCAAATACTAGGAGAGAAGAGGAAGGCAATGTGGAGCAAGAGGTTCCTCCCCAAGTTCCACATCAAGATCCTAGTCAAGCTCCAATTGATCCTCTGGATATGACTAATGCGGAGATTAGGTTGACTCTCTAAATTTTGGCCCGAGATTTTACTACTCAAGCCCAAATTATGACGGCCCAAATCAATAGGGAGATGGTAGCTTCGACAAACCTAATAAGGGGGATGGTTGCTTCTAGGGTGAGAGAGTTTTTGAGGATGAACCCTCTAGAGTTTAGTAGCTCCAAGGTAGAAGAGGATCCTAATGGGTTCATAGAGGAGGTTTATAAGGTGCTAGCTATCATGGGAGTGAGTACGGTAGAAAAAGTGGAACTAGCCGCTTATCGATTGAAAGATGTTGCTCAAATTTGGTATGAGCAATGGAAAGATGGTAACCCGGTAGAATCGGGTCCCATAGATTGAGAGATGTTGAAAGAGGCATTTCTGAATATGTTTTTTCCTCGGGAGTTGAGGGAGGTTAAGATGGGAGAATTTATCAACCTTAAGCAAGGTAGCATGGGTTTTAAATAGTATTCCTTGACATTTACTCTATTGTCTAAGTATGCTCCATCAATGGTAGCAAGTCCGAGGGATATGATGAATAAGTATGTGACGGGCGTGTCCAAATTAGTGTCAAAAGAATGTCGTACGACAATGCTCCATGATTACATAGATATCTCACGTCTTATGGTGTATGCTCAACAAATGGAGGAAGATAAGCTTGATGAGGCAAGATTTAGAGAGAAAAAGAGGTCGAGGATGGATAATGATAAGTCCGGTGGACATGGTCGTTCTAGGAATCGACAAAAGTTTTTCGGACAAGGATTTTCTAATGCTCCTAAGCATAAAGATGAGAGGTTGTCTACCCCTAGGCCTCAAGGGATAAGTAATGAGTACCTAGTGCTAGGTTTGGTAAGAGGCATGAGGGTATGTGTCTGGCTGGTAGAGAGGGTTGCTTTAGTTGTGGTGAGAGTGGCCACAAGCTAAAAGATTGTCCAAAAGCTAAGGTTACAAGAAGAGAGGGTAAGCAAATTTCCTTTAGTAGTGGGATGTGGAGCCTCAAAAGAAGAATAGGTTTTATTCTCTCCAATATAGAGAAGATCAAGAGTGATCTCCTCATGTCCCTTATGGTATGTGTTTTATGCTTTAGTAAATTTGAGGATTTCTTGTCTATTCTGACTTGTTATGTTGGACTTTGAAGTTGTTTTTAGTATGCATGAAGTTTAGAAGAGATTGTGTAGGCTTACTCCCAAGGGGAAGATAGTGTGCCTATCTAGTAAGGTTATTTTGTGCTTTATGTGTTGTCATGATTTCCTTATATGCATGTTCATGAAAATGCTTAGGTCTTGTTAAAAATGACTTATATGCATTGTGTTCCTCATGTTGTAGTGCGTGTGAGAAGAGTTGCATATAGACTTTGTGAGATGAGTTAATGATCATGCCTTAGTTTGTAGTTGAGAGATCCCTCCTTGAATAAATGCTTTTTGTGAGTAAATTGCATTTAGGCTCCATGAGTGTGTGTTGAGCATGTTTTAGCTAGGGGATGTTACTTCCTCCTTGAAAATGAGTAGATATAGAATTTCATGCATTTTGGGTTGGTAGAAGTAGTTCCTACTCCTTTGTGTTGCATTGAATGTGTTTAGCTTGGAATTGACGTTTTCTTCCTTGGTTTTGTGCATTTAGATATATTGCATGCTTGATGGGCTTCTAGTCTAGAGTTGTGACTTTAAGAAGTGTTTAGAATCGCCATTCGAGGACGAATGATCCCAAGGGGGACATATTGTAATACCCCGGAAACTAGTAAGCTGAACTGGAAAGTTGTAGAGCTTTTCTCAAGAGTTTTAGAGTGTGGTATGAGGATTAAAAATCACAAAAATGATTCCCATACTTAGAATGGAGGTTTTAGGGGCTATACGTCGAGGTGTGACCCCCTAAGGACCACCCAAGGGGTCCTTGAGGAGGACCCTTAAAACAGCCCAAAAGCTGTCAATTTGCAGCCACCCACGATTGCCATCTACTGGCCGTTGATGGACCCACGCCCCATGGGTTGGGGTCGTGGGTCAAGAAATGCAACCACCTGCATTCTGTAGCCACAGTGCCACACCTATGAGTGTGCAGTACGGGCAGTAGACCCATTCACGATTCGTGGATGGGTGAGTCGTTAGTCAAGTAGATTTTTAAGTTTAGTTTTTAAGTTAGGGGTTCGTGGGTTAATTAGTAATTAGTTAAGGGGTTAAGGGAGGTCGGTTAGTTAATTATTTAATCACCTATAAATACATAATAGACCCTTAAATTAAGTGATTTAACTCATTTCTCAAAGAACCCAAATTCTCTCCAATTAATTCTCTCTGTAGAAGTGAAGAAGAAGAGAAGGAAAATGGGCAGACTTTCCTCCATTTCTTCAAGATTGATTAGGGATTTAAATTGAGGTATGTTAGATTAATCATCTATGGGTTCTTCCACCCATAGAGCCCCCTAGGTTTTCCCCCAATTGTGAAGTCAAAAGCCCAATTCTAGCTAGGGTTTTCTTCTAATTTGTCGGTAGGGTTTGAGTATGATTCCAATCTAGTGGATAATACCTAATTATGATTGTATTAGCATTGAATTATGATTTTATGATGATTTTATGTGATTTATATGGTAAACTCTAGTCTATTTGATGAATGTGATATTTTGTGGGTTTATGCCATGAGAGGTGGAATTGAGGAATTCTAATTGATCTTCTAAAACCAATGTAATGTGTAGTAATTGTTCAACGTTAGGAACACCTAGAAGTGAATTGAATTAGATTATAGATCAATTGATGGATAATGACTTGTAAAGATGAAATTGAACATTTATGATCATTTATGACTAGAATCACCTATGAATGAAAAATGTGATTAGAATACCCTGAAATCTAGGTATAAAGATGATAGTAAGAAGTAAAGCTTGATAATAGGGCTTGTAGTAATCAATGTTAGGGGTTTGGGGGTAAAGCCAATATTTATGTGATCTTGTTGTGTATTGTTTCTCTCTTACACACTTAGGCATGAATATGCTAGGAGATCCAAGGTTCTCTCACATAGAATGATTCTAGGTTGACTTAATAACCTAAAATGAATCAAAGCATGTTAGAATAGAATAGCTTGAAGTTGTGATATATGATCCCTTCATGTGTAGCTTGACTTTGTAAGACAAGACCAAGATAGGATAGCTTGGGATTGAGGATTTACACTCTCCTAAGGGTAGCTTGACTTTTCCTGGTAGGATGCATGTTAAGGGTAGCATGAGTTAGGAATAGTCAAGGTAGCCTAGGATTGAGGATTTATACTCTCCTAAGGGTAGCTTCATCTAGCATTATTAGGATTCCTTCATGGTAGCATGTCTTAGTTTGGCCAAGACCATTACATGGTAGCTTTAGGGTTGAGGATCCCTGCTCTCCTAAAGGTAGCTTGACCTTGCATTGTAAGGCGGATTTCAAGGGTAGCTTAGGATTGAAAATCACTCTCTCTTAAGGATAGCTTACATTAGCATCTTGGTGTGCTTGTAAGGGTAGCATGACTTAGTTTGTCTAGGATAATTTATGGTCGCTAGGATGGAACACTTGTACCTTTCCTAGAGTAGCTTGAACTTGCATGTTAGTGTGTCCTCCAAGATAGTTAGATTAGCTTAATATCGTTATGTTAGTAAGATGATAGCATGGTCTAGCCTATTAGGGGGTTATTCCTTGGTAGCCTTGAATTGGGAAATATAGTTCATTCATTTGTTGTGACTTGCCTTGTACTAAATAGAGAAGGACCTTAAATGACAAATGGCAAATAGTAAAGAGGGATTAGTCCCCAACTAGTGAATATGTATGATAGCTTAAAGTGGTACTTAGTGTGGATAGTAGTATGGGATGCTATTCATACATTGCACAAGTGTAACTTGAAGCTACTTATGAAGTGTTCTCTTGTATAGTATAGACTTAGCTTGGGGTGGTTGCTATAGTTGTCTTCCAAGATATGATTGACTAAAGGTGATAGTTCCCTTGTCTACCTGAAGTAAGCCAATAGTGAGACCAAAGGAAGGTGAATATGACTAGGATGACTTCAAGGTTATGCTTAGTGTGAAGGGTAGTATGGGATGCCTTTCATGCATTGCACAAGTGTGCTTTGAGGTTACTTATAAGTATGGTACCCTTATGGTAGAGAATCTTAAAGACTTGACCATGTATATATACTATGATTAAGATGACCAAAAAGGGATACTTGGCTTGGGTGGTATTATGGGATGCTATTTATGCTTTGCACATTTATGCTTTTGAGGTTACTTGAGAATAGTTCTTTTATGGTATAGATGACTAAGAGTCAAGTAATGCTTATATGATGCTTATTATGATTATGATACTGTCTCTTATGCTTATAGTTTCTGCTTCATGAAGTATTTCATATGATTTTGGATTATGTCTTATATTGACTAACCCTTGTCTTATCCTCTTATGGTTATGCTAGCTAACATATTTAGTACATTTTGTACTAACACATACTTTTCCTACATTCTAATCAAATGTAGGGTTTGGAGACCTGAGTGCTATCTTGGAGCTAGGTTTTTAAGGAGCTAAGGAGTTGAAGATCTTGGTGAGTCCTCATTGCTTCGAGGACAAAACCCACCATTTCCTTTATGTCTTTATTTCATGTTTTGAGACTATTGTATGGGCTGTGTCCCAAGAGTTTATTCTAAAGTTGTTTGATGGCTTGAGACAATGTATAGAAACACTTTGGCTTGCTTTTTTGAAAATGACTTCGATTGTAGAAAGTTTTAATTTTTCCCTATTTTTCTATTATCTTATGTTCATGATATGCTAAGGGCTTGTATGCGACCCCTTCGGGGTCAAGTACGCCATGTTACATCTATGGTGTACCTCTGGGTCGTGACATCCATCCCCCCTACCAGCCCCCCATCCCCCAAAAATAATTTTTAGTTTGTTTTCAAAAAACATTTTCAACTTTAAAATTTCATTTTTTCACCACTACCCTCGACCCCCACCCTACCCTCCCCCCTACCAGCCCCCCATCCCCAATTTTTATTTTAAGTTTGTTTTAAAAAAAATATTTTTAACTTCAATTTTTTTTTAACCCCTACACCCCCCTCCCCCCTTCCCCCGCCCAGCTCCTCACCCTCCAAAAGAAATTAAATTTGTTTTTAAAAAATATTTTCAATTTCAAAAATTATTTTCTACTCTAGTAAAAATAAAAGATATTTCTAAAAATCATTTTTCATTCATAAATCAAACACTAAAAATCTTTTCCGAAAAATATTTTCTACTCACCAACCAAACATAAGAAAATAAGTCAAAAATCTACTTGTTTTCCAGGAAAATGTTGTCTTTGTACCAAACACACCCTAAATCTATTATTTTCTTTAGTAAAAATTGTTCTTATATTGAAAAAGATAGTAATAGTGAAGTGTTAGGACAACTACAAAGGAATAACTTAGGATTATATTTGGGGATGCCTGCGGTAGTTGGAAGACGAAAGAAAAAAAATACTAGAATTTATTAAAGATAGGGTGAAATTCAATATAAAAGGGTGGAAAAATAACTTCTTAAGTTCGGCAGGAAAATAAGTGATGCTTAAATCTATTTTATCTGCTATTCCATCTTATGCGTTATCCTATTTTCAATTTTCGAATTTCTTATGTAAAGAGATTACGACTATCTTCTCTAATTTTTAGTGGGGGCATGATAAGGATAGAAGGAAGATGCACTTTGAAAAATGGGAGACTTTATGTTTAGCAAAGTTTAAAGGGAGCATAGGCTTTAGAGATTAAAGTCTTTTAATGAAGCGGTGTTGGAAAAGCTTGCTTGGCGAATTTTGACCCAAGAAGATTCATTACTGTTTAGAATCCTAAGGAGTAAATATTTTCTGCATACTTCTTTCCTTAAAGCCTCTTGTTCGTCTACTAGTTCTTGGATATGAAAAAGCATTATTTGGGGTAGAGATCTTTTACAAAAGGGCATTAGATGGAGGGTAGTCTCTGGAGAAAGTAATAAAGTGTGGACAAACTCGTGGATTCCAAACTCTAGTGGATTCAAACCTAGTCCGATGCATGCTCAAATTGATGTCAAGTTGAGAGCGAATGATCTTATAGAGGAAAGTACTCATACATGGAAATTGGATGATCTTTAGAACTGTTTTTTCCCGAATGACTTCCATACAATAGTCTCTATACCTATTTCAACTACAGGCTCATCAAGATAAGATTATTTGGCACCATACCAAGTCTGGGAAGTATGAGGTTAAATCACGATACCACATAGATAGGGAAATGATTTGATGTGAACAAGTGAGTAAAAAAAGAGACCAATCTAGTAATCAGTCTTTCTCAAAAGAATTCTGGAATTTTTTATGGTCTATGAATGTTAAAAACAAGCATAAGCACTTTATTCGGAAATGTATTTTGAATGTGTTACCGGTCATCCACATTATTTCTAGGAGAATGAGGCATATTTATGGAGTGTGTAAGGGTTGTGGACTTGAGAGTGAAACGATTGATCACATGCTTTTTAGGTGTCCTAGTGCTCAATTAGTTTGAAAAATTTGCCCCATTAATCGGCCTAGTTTAGAAAATACTGTGGATTTTGCTAAATGGTGGAATGACCTTTTTACAAATGCTTAAAAACACCCTGATTCTATTGAGCTTATAAGATTAAGTATTTTTATTATGTGGCAAATTTGAAAGGTTAGAAATTTGAAGAGTTTCAATAGAGAAATTTCTGATCCTAATGATATTGTTAACAAAGCTCTTTTTGTTTTCCATGAATATGAAAGAAACTTGATTCCTCCATTTTTCCCTACAGTTATACCTGTTTGTAATGATGATATAAATATAACTACGACACAAGATGATATTGTTGTGATTGTAGATGCTAGTGTACATAAGGAAAAGAAGACGACAAGCATTTGTGTGGTGGCTATGGATAGCTATGGTAATACACTTCACGCATTTGGTATCCCAATTCAATAGGTAGGGAAAGCCATCACTGCTTAAGCAATTGCAATTCGTATGACGCTGTAGAAGGCTAAAGAAAAGGGGTGGACAAAGGTGCAAATCTTATCAGATGCAAAAAATGTGATGGATGTGTGGTACTACAAAGAACTATAGTCTCATGGGAGATAGACTACTTGTGAAGACATTTGGAACCTTTTGAAGTGGTTAATGTGATGCATATTCTAAGATGTTGGAATTTAGTAGCACATAATTTAGCAAAATTTTCTATTTCGTTAGTACGCAAAGTTGTTTGGCTTTCTACTTTCCCTAGATGGATTGTAAGTGATGCTATCACATCTTTTAACTCTTTCAACCATTTTATGCATTAATATAACTAGCGTGTTGGTTGTAAAAAAAAATCCAATATAATCTCACAAAGTAAGAATTAAGTCATAAAACTGCTAGTGATCACAAATTATAAGAGCAAAATTATTTGAACACAATAATAATTTTAAGTTAACAAAAAGATAATTCTAAAAAATTTATAAAAACTCAATGAAAAAGAGAACAAAGAGAGTTTAACAATAAAGGGATAATTTCAGAGACCTCCCCTTGGGTTCGGCTCCGTAACAGTAACCTCCCTCGTGGTTTACAATATTACGCTTACCTCCCTTATTCTTAATTTTTCTATAACGATTCTCTTAACATATTTATTATAAATATAAAAAGTTAAAAATTGACAAATTTACCCTTTACTGCTTTTTATTTAACAAATGTTTTAATTTTAGAATGAACAATTCATTAGAGGAAACCTTCCATTCTCTGTGATTACTATCGTTGTATGATACGATATCTATCACATCACATGTTTTTCTTCCGTCAGAATATTATTTTATATGTAGGGAAAAAGGTATGAAATATATTCAAATTTTGTCCAAAATTGTTGTAACAATATCGAACTTTGGAAATGACCTTTTACCCCCCCTGCACTATTTAAGTGTATTTTAAAGGTATATATGTTCCCACGTGGACATCATAAATATTGCATCATTATAAATAGTAATGTGTCCACGTGGACACATATATACCTTTAAAATACACTATTAAATAGTGCAGGGGGTAAAAGGTCCTCCATAATGTTTGGTATCGTAACAACAATTTCGTTTAAAATGATGAAAGTTTTTATTTTTATTGAGAAGACTTTTCTTGATTTATTATGTTTAGTTATGAGATTATAGTTATGAATTGACATGGAAAAAACTAGATCTATTGACTAACGCCAAAACTTTTTTTTTCATACTTTTTAGAATAATTGAAAAATCAAAATTGTAATGTAAATAGTTTTTTTTTTTTTATCTTTACTTGTTTAAATAGAGTCAGTGTTTACATATTAGGGATCCACAAAATCAATAGTTAAAGAAAGAAAATATTAGTAAGGATATATTCGTAAACTTTTGATTTTTTTATATTTTTGATCAATATGTTAATAAAATTGTTACCAAAAAATCATAAATAAGGGAGGTAAGTGTAATATCATAAACTACAAGTGAAGTTAGTGTTATGGAGCCAAACCTTAGGAAAGATCTCGGAAATTATCCCAAAAATAAATAAAGAAAGTAAAATAAAACGGAAAGCGAACAACCTAAGCTTTCTAGAAGAAAACGAAATAAGGAGTTCACAAAAATGATTTAAATGGAAATCGAACCACGTACATAGGGCCCAACAAGGACCCTTACTTCTAATTCTCAACCTAAGCACCCATCCCCAAATTTTGAGTAATGGGTTCTCTTCAGCTATTATATAACAATTTTAAATAAATTTCTATAAAAGAATACATAGTTTGCATTGGGGTTAATGGATGCTTGAGCACCCGAAACGCTGCACGTGGTCCGTCCCTCTCATGACTGGCCGTCCATAAAAATTTGAACAATAACTAACAAACAAATTTTGCTAGCTAAAGAAATTTCAAGAGTATTTATATCACTATGAGTATATCCACATCACAATCAATAGTAGAAAATAAAAAATGAAGAAGTGGAAGTAAGCCGAGAAACACAATAATTATCTAACGGACATATATTGACACTCCGAAAATTTCTAAGTTAAGACTCAAACCATTCTTCATTTACTTGTAGGGTCATATCGGGTGATTCATAAATTACCCATATGTTTAAAAATAGAGTTGACAGTTTCTTTATCGATTAAGCTTTGATGTAAAAATCTACTTGGGTCAACTTCAAATGATCATATCTCTTAGACTATAAAGAGTTACGTGGCCCATAACCTATCAAATTAAAGGTATTTAAATCTACTTTCCAATGCTACCAATTTCGTGTCAATCCAATTTCTGAGTAAAAGTTATGACCATTTCAGTAACTGATACAATACAGTGACGAATTAGCTGACCGGAAACATTAAAAAGGGTCTTTTTGTCTTTTTACCTCCAAGAAAACCCTAAAAGAATTTCTTCACTAATAAAAGGCTAAAAAAATAATCATATTTTCATCTTTTAAAACATCATTCTGTTCTCTCTCAAATCCTAGGCAAAACCCTAATGAAAAATCAAAGTAGAAGACTCCATTCAAGATTCTTTTAATATTTTTCAAGATTGTTTCAATCTTTTTCAAGATTCTTCTTCAAGATAAGTCCTTCTCCAAGAATTTCATTCTTTCCAACTCAAATTCCTCCATACAATTATGAATCACTAATGAAAATCTATCACTCCCCCTGCGTACACCCTGGGGGGGATTGACACTAGAGAACCATTGTTGGCCTCAAGCGAACCCTTGGCCTGGCTAGATTCTCAGTGGAAGACTTACTCAACATAAAATGCACTTAAATACAATCTTGACTAAACTGTCTCAATATATAAACTGAGAATGTTTAGAAAATAACATTCACTACAAGAAGGGTGAATTACATGGAGATTTTCCTGGGGATTAGTATGAAAAATTGTAGGAAAATAAGATTCATGCGAATTTTAATACTAATTCCTAAGAAAACCCCCATGTAATTCACAGTTTTCCTGTAGTGATTCAACTTAGCCAAATGACAACTCAAGTCTTTAAAATCAAACAACGGAAATATATGGACTAAAGAACTCATATTTAGCTGTCTATGAAGCCTCTAGATACTAAGAGGGATGTCAGGACAAGAACCCCACCCATCCTAAGAACTGAAATAACCAAAAGCAATAAAGCAAATATAACCAAGGGGATCCTCCGGAAGGCAAGTAGGCTCACCAACTGACTCTGAGTGCTCAACTGGATCAACGAGGTGCTGGATGTTGATCCTGATTACCTGTATCTGCATCATAAAATGATGCAAGACAAATGACATCAATACATTGAATGTACGAGCATATGAGGGGAAAACTAAGTATGACATAATGTTGAACTGACTTCTGAAAGAAATACTTACCTCAGCTTTACTCAACTCATGGATACTCAACTCAATGCAGAAATAAACGACGGTAAAGGTGCAGTTTATATAAAACATTTAAATCGTAAATAGCAACTCAATGTATTTAAAGAAATACAATAACAACTCAATTTATATATAAAGTAATATAACTCTGTGGGAGTTTCTCTATCGACAAACATCACTATGAGCTAATGTGATGATACAACATCTCGCCCACACTGCCAGAACTATCCTATAACTTGCTGGGATATAGGACGCCTCAACTAAGTGGATCCACTAGTGTATGCTAAAAAGCACTAAGGAATCATCTAAAAAGTATGACCTTTTGTACCCACGATGACTACATGCTTTATGGAGACTTGAGTTATTATGAACTCGTCCCCATATCAATGCTCAATACTACTCCCATAATACCCATCCCATATGTTTAAAACAAAAACTCTTTCTGTGGTTTGAGATAATTACTCAAAAACTAACTCAAAGGCTCTCTTGTAAATCGGTGTTTCCTCTCTTGTTTAAATGTGAAAACATTTACTCTTTGGGAATACTTAGTTCCCATATACTCTTTTTGAAGAAATGAACTTCATTTATTAGTCTTAATTAACTCAAAACTCAAGTCTTAAAACAAGTTTAAAGCATTTGCAAAAGACTTTTTCAAAAGGACTCTAAGAACTCTCTAAACTTGACTCTTAACTTTCCTTGAATTTGAATATATGGATTCAAGGATTGTGATTTGTGATAGGAAAGATCTCGTGATGTTTAGGAGTGTTTTTATATAGTTAAACATGAGAAACGATCAGGAAATCACTCTCTGGAAGCAAGTCCGCGACGCAGAGATGCATTTGAATATTTGATAGCGAAAATTTATTTTTGAAACAGAGGAGTCCGCATCCTTTTCACGACACGGAGGTGATTTTTGTGCACTAGGGAGCAAGTCCGCGAGTAGACTTGCGTGCCGAAATCTGCTCGACTTTTTCCTTCTTCATTTTCTCACCCAATTCGCCTAAATTCAATTCTTTGTCTCAATTCCTCTTTAGATTCAGATACCTAGTATACACGATTCTAATTCAAAACAACTCTAAAATCTACACGATTCCATCAAAAACTCAACAATCCCATCAAATCTCAAGAACTAAAGCAAATTTCAAGAACATAATTCAAGAAACATCATACTTTCAACTTTCTAGAATGAATTTCGCTGAAACAAACATGATTGGCACGTGGGTGAGCGAACCTAACGCTATAAAAGTCCCACATACATTTTTAGGGATCAACCCTTGTCAAAACGACTTCGATTACGCAAGAAATCTCCAAGAACGCCTTGACTTTTCTCTTCTTTTCTCCGCTTTTCTCTTCTCTCAAAGCCCTAGCGTATTTCTTAATTGCTTAAACTGGACTAACCCAGTTTAGACCCCAAATAAATTACTAAAAACGAAATAATTTAATTAGGTAATGAAAAGACCATAATACCCTTCTAAAATCCGATTTTGACTTTTCTTATCTAGACAACCCAACTTCAAATGGGCATGTTACCCTTATACGAACTCAAAATTTAGCAAACTCAGCGGATTCGAAAAGATAATTCAAAGATACTTCCTATGGTATCTTTTAGAACACCTAACTAATCCTGAGCTAGGAGTTATGGTCGTTTGAAGTTTACCCAAAACTCAAACTTAACATAACTTAAACAAATTTCCAGATTTTTCATTCTTTCAAAAAATGACTCTTTCTAATTCCAGCTCTTTCACTTAGCGAGGTGTTACAATATCTCCCCCTTGGGAACATTCGTCCTCAAATGAGATCACTCTAAGTAGACAAAGGGTGTAACATCTAACATCTAGCTTAAACACCCAACAAGCAAAAATGTAAATACAACATGCCAACTTAAAATAAATGCCAAGAAAGAGATTAGTACCTTAATTTGGAACTTCTCCGAATTTGAAGAGATGTGGGTACCTCTTCTTCATATCCTCTTTAGCTTCCCAAGTAGCTTCCTCAACAAACTGATTTCTCCATAGATCATTGATTGATGCTACCTTTTTAGTTCTCAACTTGCAAACTTGGCGATCTAGAATTTGAACATGAATCTCCTCATAAGATAAGCTATCCTTGATACCAATATCTTCGGTAGGTATGATAAGTGAAGGATATCTCATGCACTTCTTCAACATGGAAATATGAAATACCAGATGGACCGCTGCTAACTCTTGTGGTAGCTCTAACTCATAAGCTACATTGCCAATCCTTTTGGATATTTTGTAATGACCAATATACCGGGGACTAAGCTTCCCCTTATTACCAAATCTCATAACACCCTTCATGGGTGAAACTTTCAAGTACAGCCAATCATCTACTTCAAACTCTAAATCCCTTCTCCTAACATCAGTGTAGGATTTCTCACGACTCTGCACTGTTTTCAACCTTTCTTAGATAATCTTAACTTTCTCCATAGCTTGATAAACTAAGTTTGGTCCTATCAGCCCAGCTTCACCAACCTTAAACCATCCAATAGGAGATCTGCACCTTCTCCCATAAAGAGCTTCATAAGGAGTCATCTGGATGTTAGAATGGTAATTATTGTTATAGGCAAACTCAATGAGAGGTAGGTGATTAACCCAATTACCTTTGAAATGAAACACACAGGTCCTCAACATATCTTCTAAGGTCTGAATAGTGCACTCTGCTTGACCATCTGTCTTAGGATGAAAAGCAGTACTTAAGTTAACCTCTGAACCCAAGCCTTTCTGAAAAGATTCCAGAACTGTGTAGTAAATTGTGTGCCTCTATCGAATATAATCCAAATACGGACTCCATGAAGTTTTACTACTTCTTGAATGTATAACTTGGCATAATCCTCTGCTGAATGGGTAGTCTTTACCGGCAAAAAGTGGGCTGATTTGGTCATTCGATCCACAATCACCCAAATAGAATCATGTTGCCTGCGAGACCGTGGCAAACTAGTAATAAAGTCCATATTGATCATCTCCCACTTCCACTCCGGAATCTCTATATTCTAAGCCGTACCACCGGTCCTTTGATGCTCTACTTTAACTTGTTGACAATTTGGGTATTTAGCAATGAACTCAACAATACCTTTCTTCATACTATTCCACCAATATACTTCTCTCAAGTCACAATACATCTTTGTGGAACCCAGATGAATGGAATATTTGGAGCTATGAGCTTCCTCCATGATCTTCTCTTGGAGTTCATCCACCCTTGATACATAGAACCTACCTTGATACCTCAATACGCCATCTCCCCCTTGTTCAAAAGCCCTTAATTTTTGCTTATGAACATTTGCCTTCAATTCAAGCAAAATAGGATCTTGGTCTTATTTTTCTTTCATTTCTAACACAATGATGATTCAACCCCATTCATCACCACCACCTCTTATTCTGTGGAATGCATTAGCCGAACACCCAATTGTGCAACTCTATGTACATCTTTTACTAGTTCTTTCTTCTCTGCCTCAACATGGGCAGTACTACCCATATACAACCTGCTCAAGGAATCAACAATAACATGAGCCTTACCTGGGTGATAGAGGATACTCATATCATAATCCTTGAGTAACTCTAACCACCTCTTCTATCTGAGATTAAGCTCTTTCTGACTAAAAACATACTGAAGAGTCTTGTGATCGGTGAAACATCCACATGAACACCATAAAGATAATGACGCCATATTTTCAAAGAAAATACTATGGCAGCCAACTTTAGATCATGGGTTGGGTAATTTTTCTCGTGTACTTTCAATTGTCTGGAGACATAAACTTTAACCTTGGCATTCTGCATTAACACACAACCCAAGCCAACTCTGGACGCAATATACGACAAAACCTTGAGTACCTTTTGGTAATGTCAATACTGGGTAGTAGTCAACCTCTTTTTCAATTCCTGAAATCTTTTCTCACAAGCTTCAGACCATTGAAACTTCACTCATTTCTGAGTCAACTTGGTCAAAGGGGACGAAATATATGAGTACCCCTCTACGAACCTTCTATAATATCCAACCAACACCAATAAACTCCTAATATCAGTTGGAGATGTGGGTCTATGCCAATTCTGCACTCCCTCTATTTTCTGAGTGTCGACTAGAGTCCCATCATCGAAAACAACATGGCCTAAGAATGCCACAGATTCAAGCTAAAATTCACAGTTAGAAAACGTACCATACAACTCTCTATCCTTTAGAGTTTGGAGAACTATTCTGAGATCGCTAGCATGATCTTCCTTATTCCTCGAATAGATTAGTATGTCATCAATAAATACGATAACAAACATATCTAAATAAAGCTTGAATATTCTATTCATAGGTCCATGAACGCTGCAGGCGCATTGGTTAAACCAAACGACTTGACCAGAAACTTATAATGACCATAACGGGTCCTGAAAGCTGTCTTTGAAATATCACATTCCCTTACTCTTAACTGATGGTAGCCAGATCTAAGGTCTATCTTAGAGAAACAAGTGGCACCCTTAATGTAAATGAAGAGATCAACAATTCTCAGAAGAGGATACGTATTCTTGATAGTAACCTTGTTCAACTAACGGTAATCTATACACATTCTAAGTGAACCATTCAACTAACGGTAATCTATACACATTCTAAGTGAACCATCCTTCTTCTTCACAAACAAGACCGGAGCGCCCCAGGGTGAGATACTTGGTCGAATAAACCCTTATCAACGAGTTCTTTCAACTGCTCTTTTAACTCTTTCGACTCTGCTAGTGCCATTATATATGGAAGAATAGATATAGGACAAGTATCGTGAAGAATATCTATGCCGAAGTTTATTTATCTCTCGGGAGGGACTCCGGGTAGATCATCTGGAAAGACCTCAGGAAACTCACTCACAACAGGAACTGACTGAATAGGAGGTGTCTCAACACTAAAATCATTCACTCGGACTAAGTGATAGACACAACCCTTGGAAACTAAATTTCTCACCTTAAGGTATGACATGAAACGACCCTTAGGCACTGCTGAACTACTCCTCCACTCAAAGACTGGCTCATTAGGAAATTGGAACTTGACAACTCAAGTTCTACAATCAATGGAGGCATAATAGGCATGAAGCTAGTCCATACCCAGAATTACATCAAAATCAACCATGTCTAACTCAACTAAATCAGCCATAGTGCTCTTGTGATTGATGGAAATAGTACAATCATGATAGACTTGCTTAGCTAGAACAACCTCCTCAATAGGTGTAGAAACACAAAAGGGCTCACAAAGTTTCTCATGAAGAACATCAAAATTAATTACAATAGAAGGAGTCACAAAAGATAAACTTGCTCATGGGTCTAAGAAAGCATAAACATCAAGAGTAAAGACTTTGATCATAGCAGTGACAACATCTGGAGAATTCTCTTGATCTTGATGACTAGTGATCGCATATAGGCGGTTTGGTCATCCGCTAGTACCTGAAGAAGCTCCTTTAGGTGTAGCCCTGTCTGGTGGAGCAATTGGAGAAGATTGGGCTCTATTGCCCCTATTTCCATTTTCCTGCATGTTCCTTGGACACTCTTTCATGAAGTGACCCTCTTGACCGCACTTGAAACATCTTGTAGAGCCATCACGACAAGCACCTGGGTGGTTCCTACCACACTTAGCACATGTAGGAGTCCAATTACTTCCTTGTGCCCCAATACCCTAAGACTGAGTAGGTCTAACCCTGAAATTCTGTGAATTCTGACTATTATACTAACCTTTGTTCCTTAGTGCAGGTGCACTAGCAGATGATGGAGCAGGTCCCTTTTGCTTTTGTCGAAAGGATGCTCGGTTGGCGTTACTTTTCTGCTGCGCAGACTCATTACCAGATGTCTTAGCCTTTTTGTTTCTGAACTCTTCTCTATCTCTCAACTTAACCTCCGCAACCTGCTCCACATGAATCATCAACATCGCTATGTCCATATCACCTATTAGCATCGCAGCCTTACCTTCCTTAATCGACAGACGAGACAATCCGGCAACAAACAGACTCATCCTACTCCTTATATCTACAACCATCTCTAAAGCATATCGAGAAAGTTGGGTGAACTTCAAACTATACTCATGTACACTCATTGACTCTTGTTTAAGGTTAAGGAATTCCTGTACATTGCCTTCTCTCAGTTCCCGGAGAAAGTAACGCCCCAAGAAATCCTCCTCAAACATAGCCCAACTCATATTCGGTGCACCCTCAACTCTACCCTTCTTCCATTGATCGAATTAGATTCTAGCGACACCATTTACTTGGTATGCACCTAATTACACTCTTTTAGCATCGATGAGATGCATAATCTCAAAAACCTTCTGAAGCTCCTCAATGAAGTTCTCCAGACCCTCAATAACACTTGAACCTGTGAAGCTTGGAGGATTCATTCTTCAAAACTCGCGGATCCTTGAAGTATCAACCACTTCCTGTCGAGCCCCTCTTTGTTGCCCAACTTGGTTAGTCACAACTTAACTTAGCATTCAGATTGCTTCCCGAAATGCAGCATTGGTGACCTCTCCTTGGGGTTGCACTTCTAGTTCATTCGGTATCCCTTGCTCCTAAATGTTCCTCCTAGATGGACGAACTCGGAAAACTCTTCGTGGAGGCATGATCAACTGAAATACACGCACAAGCACGATTTAGAAAGAGACTTTATAGAGATGAACTCTACCACACAAAATGAGTATGAAAGAAGTGAGATAGTTCCTAAATATCACAGCCTCCTAATTATAGATGTGGCGTACTTCACACCGATAACTAGGACTATATGGACACGGCATTCCCTAGGACTCTTGAAGATACCAAGTTTGTCTCGCCCCGAGCCTACACCTTGGGTGGGACTGGCACTCGAGAACCATTGCGGGCCCCAAGCGAACCCTTGGCCTAGCTAGACTCTCAGCGAAAGATTTACTCAACAGAAAATGCACTTAAATACAATCTTAAATAAACTATCTAAATAGATAAACTGAGAATGTTTAGAAAATAACATTCAACTTAGCCAAATAGCAACTCAAGTCTTTAAAATCAAACAACTGAAATATGAGCACTAAAGAACTCATATATAGCTGTCTATGAAGCCTCTAGATACTAAGAAGAATGTCGGGAAAACCCCTGATCATCCTAACAACTGAAATAACCAAAAGCAATAAAGAAAAATATAACCAAATGGATCCTCTGGAAGGTAAGGAGGCTCACCAACTGACTCTGAGTGCTCAACTGGATCAACGAAGCGTTGATGTTGATCCTAATTACCTATATCTGCATCATAAAATAATGCAAGACAAATGACATTAGTACATTGAATGTACAAGCACGTGAGGGGAAAAATAAATATGACATAACCTTGAACTGGCTTCTAAAAGAAACACTTACCTCAACTTTACTCAACTCATGTATACTCAACTCAATGTATAAATAAACAACGATAAATGTGCAGTTTATATAAAGGATTTAAACATTAAATAGCAACTCAATGTATTTAAAGAAATACAATAACAACTCAATTTATAAATAAGTAATATAACTCTGTGGGAGTTTCTCTAATCGACAACTATCACTATGAGCTAATGTGATGATGCAACGTCTCGCCCACGCTGCCATAACTATCCTATACCTTGTTGGGTATAGAACACCTCAACTAAGTGGACCCACAAGTCTATGCTAAAAATCACTAAGGAATTATCTAAAAAGTATTACCCTTTCTACCCACGATGGCTACATGGTTTATGGAGACTTGAGTTATAATGAACTCGTCCCCATATCGGTGCTTAATACTACTCCCAAAATACTCAGCTCATATGTTTAAAACAAAAACTCTTTCTATGGTTTGGGATAATTACTCAAAAACTAGCTTAAAGGCTTTCTTGGAAATCGGTGTTTCCTCTCTTGTTTAAATGTGAAAACATTTTCTCTTTGTGAATACTTAATTCCCATATACTCGTTTTGAAGATATGAACTTCATTTGTTACTCTTACTTAACTCAAAACTCAAGTCTTAAAACAAGTTTAAAGCATTTGCAAAAGATTTTTTGAAAAGACTCTAAGAACTCTCTAAACTTGGCTCTTAGCTTTCCTTGAATTTGAATTTATGGATTCAAGAATTGTGATTTGTGATAGGAAAGATCTTGTGATGTTTAAGAGTGTTTTTAGATAGTTAAACATGAAAAACGATCAAGAAATAACTGTCTGAAAGCAAGTCCACAACGCGGAGATGCATTTAAATATTTAATCTCAAAATTTAATTTTTAAACAGAGGAGTCTGCGTCCTCTCTGCGGCGTGGAGGTGATTTTTGTGCATTGGGGGAGCTTGTACGCGACACGGACTTGCGTGCCGAAATCTGCTTGACTTTTTCCTTCTTCGTTTTCTCACCCCAATTTGCCTAAATTCGATTCTTTTTCTCAATTCCTCTTTAGATTCAGAAACCCAATATATGTACCCACGATTCTAATTAAAAACAACTCTAAAATCGACACGATTCGATCAAGAACTCAACAATCCTATCAAATATCAAGAACTAAAGCCAATTTCAAGAACATAATTTAAGAAACATCATACTTACGACTTTCTAGAATGAATTTCGCTGAAACAAATATGACTGGTGCGTGGGTGAACGAACCCAACGCTATGAAAGTCTCACATACCTCTTCAGGGATCAACCCTTGTAGAAACGACTTCAATTCTGTAAGAAATCTCCAAGAACACCTTGACTTTTCTCCTCATTTTTCCTCTTTTTTGTTCTATCAAAGCCCTAGTGTATTTCTTAATTACTTAAACTGAACTAACTCAGTTTAGACCTCAAATAACTTACTAAAAATGAAATAATTTAATTGGGTAATGAAAATACCATACTACCCTTCTAACATCCGGTTTTGACTTTCCTTATCGAGACAACCCAACTACAAATGAGTATATCTCCCTCATACAAGTCAAATTGAGCAAACTTAGCGGCGTTGGAAAGATAATTCAAATATCTTTCCTACGGTATCTTGTAGCACACCTAACTCATCCTGAGCTAGGAGTTATGGTCGTTTGAAGTTGACCCAAAACTCAAATTTAACATAACTTAAACAAATTTCCAGATTTTCATTCTCTCCAAAAATGACTCTTTCACATTCCAGCTCTTTCACTTAGCAAGGTGTTACAAAATCATAATTCTTGGTCATAGAGATTTCAAGAAACTAATTCAAGAATCTCAAGAAAGGTTTTCTTGATTGTTCTCCTTCAAGCTAAGGTTTCAAGGCTTCTAATTATGTTCTTTTTCAAGATTCTTCAAGAACCTTGTTCTTCCAGGTATGTAAGGCTATCATAGTGTTGGACTACTTTGTCCTTACGCCCTACATCTACTTTCAAATCAGTAAAAGTGAAATCTAGATTCTACCCATAGATTTGAGTATTTTGGAGTTAAGTTGATTTTGAGTACTTGAATTTCCGATTCTTTTGAAATTCTATTCCTAAGTATTGAGTTTCTATATTGTTATTGAGATCCTTGAGTTGATTTGTTATGTCTGTAATTCAACATGAACCCTATTTTGAGTTATAAATCTTGAGAAGTTTTTTCAAAGCCAATACTTGAGTTTTAAACTGAGTTTTTGAGAAAGTAAAGACAAGGTTTGAGAAAAGTTTAAAGGTTCTATTTCATAAATAAGTAAGAGTTTCTAATGTTATTTTATTCATATATATACATATACATATGTACCTATGTTAATTATTGTACTAGAAGATAAGTTCATAAGTGCATGTTTTCAAAAAGGTAAACACGTCTCATGTTTTGAAAAGTATTTCAAGTAATACAAGAAGTCCATTATTTTTAATGGGTGAATTGAGCACATAGTTATATTAATTATTTTGGGAGTATATCGAGCACCGAGTTAGGTTAGAGTGTTTTATGATTCGAAAGTCCCATAAAACTACATAGCCAAGGTAGAATAGGACATCATTGATTCTTCATGCGACCCCTCACTACCTTTGAGAAGGCCAATTAGATGGACCCATAGTCACGATATCATCCTATACCTCTGGCAAGTTATAGGGTATGCCCTTACAACGTGAGGCAGGACGTTGTATCATTCTAGGCTCATGGTAATGGTTGTTGGTTAGAGAAACTCCCCACAAGTAAAGTATATTATTTTCATGTTGCTTTCATTTTATATTTTATTATAAAGCTTAAATGGTTTTTACTTCACGTTCATGTATTTGATTCAGTTAAATTGCTTTTAGTCATCCAGTTCAATATTTTGTTTACTCAGTCTTATTACATACTCGTACATTCCATGTATTGATGTCATTCGACCAGCATCCTTTTATGATGCAAATACATGTGTTCATGATTATCAACAGACACTTCATTGAGATCACTGTACACTCTAGTTAGCTTTGGTGAGCCTTCTTGTATTCCGGAAGACTTCATAGTTACTTTCCAGTTAGTAGTTTTGAGGTGTCGTAGGTCTTGTCTCGACACTCCTCTTTAAACAGTAAAGGCTTCATAGATAGACAATTTTGGAGAGTCTTTTAGTTTCAGATATTTTATTTAAAACTTATGTTTCATACTCACTATATTCAACAAAGTTTTGAGATTTATTAAACTATTTTTAAGCGTTTCTTTCAATTTGATGCTTATGTATGCTTGCGTTAGTCTTCCGCTTGTAGTCAGCAAGAATGAGGGTTCGCTTGGGGACCAGAAATGGTTCTCGAGTGCCGGTCACGTCATGGGTGTAGGCTCGGGCGTGATATATATATTTATGAGCAATGAACAAACACAATTTATTTATTTTTAAAAAAATCTTAGGAGTTATTGTAATATTAGAATTGATATTATACCCTATTATATGGAAGTAAAGCCTTATGAGATGAAAGGTTAGATAATTCTTTTTTATCAAACAAAATGTTAATAATAAAATGAAGTAGTAAAACTTAAAATCTAAATGAATTTGAGATTTAAAAAAGAATATTTTAAATTAATTTTATTTTTTAAATATAGTGAAAACATTAGTTTGTAGATCTAATGAATTATTTTGTAACTGCGGAAAGCGCGGCCAAGTTTACTTGTTTAAAAATAACTCTCTTTGCCTCTCTCTCCCCCCTAGGGTTGGCAATGGGGTGGGGCGGGGCGGGTTTAAGGCTATGCGGGGCGGGACGGGGCGGGTTTAAGGTTGTGCGGGGTGGGTTGAAGTGGGTGTTTTTTAAAAATTAATGTGGAGCAGGGCGGGTTGCGGGTATATGTGATTTCATGTGGGTTCAAATTTAATTTTAACTTCTTACATATTATAAGATTGATAGAGAATTATTTATTAAAATAATTTCTTTACATAAACTGTTTTGAATGGTTGACAAACTAGAAAGAAGAAAAAATTATCTCACTACTTGCATTTAATATTTTGTTATTAAATCAAATGTAACAATTCAAATCTACCCAAAAAAATGTTGCTGAGATATCTAAAAGAGTTATAAAACATTGTAATGTTAAAATAATGTTATAACATGTTAATTTTAGCGATTAACAGCTAACAAAATTTTAATTTCTTAAGTTGAAAACTTACCGAACCTATTATTTGAAATGCTTTTTCCAAATTATGTGGGATGGGGCGGGTTTTTGCGGGGTGGGGCGGGGCTGGTTGAAAACAACAAAATATGTTATGTGGGGCGGAGCGGGGCGGGTTGACATCTTAGCGGGTTTAAGCGGGTTTGCCCCACAACTGCCCTGCTCCATTACCATCCCTACTCCCCCCCTCCTCCTTTTGGTTCTTTGAGTTTCTTTTTATTATATGTTAGTTTTTGACTTCTAGTTTTACACTAAAAGAGTTGAATATCAAAGATATATTTTTATGGAGTAAAATATTCTCAAGGTAATATTTTTGACATGGCTCAAACTATGTGAATTCTTTAATTCAAATTTTATGTGGACCAAACTCAATAACCTTTACATGTCTATATTTGCTGGATTATAAGGGGTCGTTTGGTAGAGTGTTTTAGGAAAAATAACGCATGTATTAGCACTGTGTATTACTAGTACCTTGTTTGGTACTCTTTTCCAACCTATGTATAGCTAATGCTTGCATTAGTTATACACTCTATTGTGTATTAAAGTATGTATTGCTAATACCATGGATTTCTAGGTATTAGCAATGCAATGGTTTTAATGCATGCATTAGATTAACTAATGACAAAACTACCCTCTATTAATAATAATAATAATAATAATAATAATAATTATTATTATAATAATTATTATAATTATAAGGGAAAAGGGTCAAAAATACCCCTCAACTTTGGTTTATTGTTTGACTATGTCCTCGCCGTTAAAATGAAGTTATTTTTACCCCTCCCGTTACTAATTTCACCAAATTTACCCCTCAATTGGATGGAAAACCCAAATCAATTAAAATTACCCAATTTCAATTAAATAACCCAATTTTTTCTCTTTTTAATCCGAACCCGACCCATTTATACCAAATTAAAACCCCAAATCAAGCTCCGGCAATCCCCATTCATTTTCTCCGTTTTCCGGCGAAACACCACCAAAAGAACCTCCAAACGACCACCTGAAACCACCACTCAAAAACCCCAAAAACCAGAAACGACATCAAGCAAAAAACATTAACAACAAACCCATTTTCCTCTACTTTTCAGTGATGACAACAAGATCTTTTTTCTCCATTTCCGGCCAGTTCCAAGCTGGAACAACATTAAGCAAACCACCCACTGTAGGAATCATTCAAACAGCCCTGAAACCGACCTGAAACAGCTCTCAAACACCACCCTCTCCACGCCAAAATCCAATGGTAAAACCACACTTCAGCCCACCAGAACCCAGACCTCCATCACCCAAGCTAAAACAACCAGCAAATGACCACCAGACCACTAGTTCTCCGACCTCCAAACAACCAACCAACAAAACCCCGACCAAAACCCCATCGAAAAACAACTGAAGCACTGCTAACAGATCAAACCAACAACACAATTAGGCGAGAATCAAGCTGAGGTAGAGCATACTCAGTCGCTCCCCTCCCCTACTGTTGATTACACTCTTTTCCCCTTTTTCCCCCACAAACTAATTCACATCAAAAGCTTCCACTATGCTTCTTTTTCTCCCCCTCATAGTACAAGTACAACTATTGTTTACTTAACTCTGACAATCTGTTAATTTTTTAAAAAAAAATCTATTTATATATATTGGAACGAAAAGAGTACATACAGAGTGAAAGATAGACACCTTTTTTTTGAATAACTCAATGGTCATTCAACTTGTAGGAATTAATTAGCTAATGCGATGCATCATTTGTAAACATTCATAGAGAAAAAGAAAAATGGAATTTTCTAGCATGTTTTACTTAAATTTTCTGCTTGATGTCGTTTCTGGTTTTTGGGGGTTTTGAGTGGTGGTTTCAGGTGGTCGTTTGGAGGTTCTTTTGGTGGTGTTTCGCCGGAAAACGGAGAAAATGAATGGGGATTGCCGGAGCTTGATTTGGGGTTTTAATTTGGTATAAATGGGTCGGGTTCGGATTAAAAAGAGAAAAAATTGGGTTATTTAATTGAAATTGGGTAATTTTAATTGATTTGGGTTTTCCATCCAATTGAAGGGTAAATTTGGTGAAATTAGTAACGGGAGGGGTAAAAATAACTTCATTTTAACGGCGAGGACATAGTCAAACAATAAACCAAAGTTGAGGGGTATTTTTGACCCTTTTCCCTAATTATAATTATAATAATTATTATTATATTATAATTATTAATAATAATAATTATTATAATTATAATTATTATAATTATAATTATTATAATAATAATAATTATTATTATTATAATTATAATTATAATTATAATTATTATTATTATTATAATTATTATAATAATAATAATTATTATTATATTATTATTATTATTATTATAATTAGAATAATAATAATAATAATAATTATTTTTTTTGTAAAAGAATGTGGGGGTATTTTTGTAAACAAATATTTTTTTAATAGTCTTTATACAAGGCTTGCTATTTCCAATACATCAAACCAAACAATGTATAAGAAATAATGCAAACATAACTAATGCAAGCATTACTAATGCTTGCATTACTAATGCATGCATTACTAATACATCATATTCAGCATTATTCTTATACACTCTACCAAACGACCCCTAAGTGTTTTATTAAAAAAGTTTTTCTAATTTTGGAAAACTCAAAAATCATGTCAAAGTAAGCAACTAGTGTCCGATTTTGTATTTAATCGAGAAAATTTCTTCTTCATTTGCAGGGTAAAACTTATCAAATAGGAATTCTTATTTATTCTTTCATACCCTTGTAGCAATACAGATCAAAAGTAACAATAAACTTTGCAAATCCAAATATTGTTCAATCTCCGAACAATTATTAAGTAGCTATCCAAAACTTTGCAGTTCAAAAATACAAAATATTAATGTGTATCATCACTAACATTTTTGAAAAAGTATAGATTCAATATTGACTCAAATATCACATAGATATAGAAAAGAAAAAAAAGGATGAAAAAGATAAATTAATGTTGCTGAAAACTTCGAAAACCAATTTAATTTCAACAATAGTAAATAAAGTTGGTGTTATTCGTAGTTATTTAAACCTGAACTCACCCTTGGGCCCAAGACAATTTAAAAAAAAAAAAAGTTTCACGATTTTTAAATTTAATACATAATATATCTATTACAAATATATTTATCATGCGATTGAGTAGGTTTTTTTATAAAATTAAAATTATACACTAATTATTCAATAATAGTATAAATTTATATAGAAATGTATGATTTTATTGAAAGACATAATAATCTATGTGACAATGCTCGATTTGATTAATTTTTAAAGAATTATGAACACCCTTAGTTAAACATATGTAACGACCCGTAAGGTCGATTTGAACACTAGATCTATTTCTTTCATAAAAGAATCTCCCCAAAAATTTGAAATGAGAATTGTGAACTATTTGTTTCACTATGGTTATTTAGTTGACGGATATTTATTAAAGGGAAAAAAAGTCAAATATACCCTCAAATTTTGAAAAATAATATGTATATACCTCCATTATACTTTAAGGTTGTATATGACCTTACTGTCATACTTTTAGGCCATATATGTCATTAGATCAAACGGAAAAACATGTGACATCATCTCAAATGTTTTCCCTTTTAATTTTATTTTTTATCCAAATTAATTATTTATAATCCATTCACTGCCTTTGCTGCCATAGCTTCAAAGAGACGTCCGCTTCAGCTACCGGTTCTCTCCATTGTTGACCTCAAGGCTTCCAATTATCTCCATTGATCAACAAATCAAGCTCCTTTATATATCCTTCGAGTTCTCTCCATCCAATTTCAAGTTCGCTTGAAGAACCCCTAAATTTTACTTAACAAAATTTGCAACCACTATATTGGAACAAAAGTAATTCAAAAAATTAAGTTGATTTGATTTGAATTTTATTACAATAAATAATTTATAGATCTCCGATCAATAGCGAAGGAATTTAACGTCCCGTCAATGAATTTTTCTAACTACAAAAAGAGATGAATAAGCGGATCATAGAGCTAAGTCGAATAATACCTGGACCTTCTTCGTCAGAGACTGAGTTAATATACAATCCCACTTTTTCCGGAAATACTCAAAATCTACGGCAACGTCAATTTCCAACGACATCGTTTCAACCCCCAAAGTCGTATAACGCTGAATGTCCTTCGATGTAGGATCTATTGTTGCTTTCACTCTACAATTCGCGTCCACCACCATCGGCGGCGGTGGCTCACCAGATTTTGAAGGCAAGCTATCGTTGGTGGAGGAACTTGGGATAAACACAAAACGAATCTACCAAAAGATGTTATCGATGGTGAATCTGCTCGCGCAAAAGCATGTTTCATCTTCTTCATGGCGTACTGTCGGGTTGTCCATATTCTTCATGGCATACTTGCCGGAAAGCTTCATTTTGAAGGGATGGATAATTGGGACTAAAACAATTATTTTTGGGTAAAAAATAAAATAAAATAGGATAAATGTTTGAGATGATGCCAAGTGTAGTTACGATTGATCTAGGGACCTATATGGCTAAAAAGTACAATGATAAGGGCATATACAACCGTAAAGTATAACAGAGGGTATATACATATCATTTTTAAGAGTTTAGGGGTATATTTCACCTTTTTTCCTTTATTAAATAATTATATTTTATTATTTGGTGGTTAATGGGCTAAGTCCATAATCATTTAGGAGGAACTTTTGCAAATAGTCACTATAATAAATTTAATTATGTTCCATGGCTATAGTTTGCATATTTACGGGTTGTAGCTACAGTTTAAGTTACCTTGTTTGTATAATTCGCAGATTTGTATAATTTGCAGATTTATATAATTTGCGGGTACATTTATATAATTCAATTATTTTTGTATAAACTCAAAATAATGATTTTATACAATTACGAACATCAGAAATGTAAAAAGTTATGCAAATTATATTATACAAATTTCGAATTATACAAAAGTTATACAAATTATATTATACAAATTTTGAATTATACAAACGTGCAAATTATACAAAACTAAACTGAGCCGGGTAATTATAGCTAAAAGTAGGTCGCGAATTGTAATTAAGACAAACTATAGCTATGTTAACTAGTTAACTAATATATGTTTGTTTATACGCATAAGTTTCCTATCATTTAATTCCGTTACCACATGGCCCATGGGTAGGAAGAAATTAGTGGGATTTAGTATTTATTTAATTATTAGTTGATAAATATTTACCCTAAATAATTAAGAGATTAGAAAAGCAGACGTATAGTACATCAATAACCTAAGCGGCAAGTACAATTGCTTTAGGTAAGAAACAAAACGAATATGTTTCAAATCTAATCTCATTTGTAAGTTTTAGTTTCTAGGTTATACATCAAATTAATATTATATTATTGGGAGCAAGTTTAGATGATTATGGGTGTAGTATACGCTGCACGTGAATTTGGATTGCAAAAGATAATAAAATTGAAAAAGAAATCCTCCTATGCAATGTGGGTGATATAAATTGATGGGTTAAGTAGAAGTAATGAATTGATGGTAAGTGATGATTAAGGTCTTTGTAGTTGAAGTAACAGGAGAGATAAAAATGCATATGTATTAAGTAGGTTTTCCAGACTTTGGTTTTAGTTAATGGTTCGTAAGTGGCTAATTCTCTTATTATTATCACATTATATTTTATGTTTTGATAAAGTGGTATAGATAATTAAATATTAGGTGTATTGTATTATATGAATACCATTAAAATTATGGTAATTGGAGGAATTGATACTTAATTCTAGGTTTGAAATTTATGAAATATGAGATTTGATATATTAATTGGTATCAAGATTTAGGAATTGATTATCGATTTGAGTGAGTTTTTGAGTCAAGGATAGATATAATATGAGTGTCTACGGACTCAATTGCTTATGAATAATAAATACTTGATAGATTGGAAACCTTATGAGGCATTGAGGAAAGGAAAGACATTGGGGAATTAGCTTGCTTGATTTCGGTTCTTCGGTGAAGGTAGGTTATGGTTTGTTCTATATAATAGCGAGACTCTCAATAGTGATTGATAGTCATTGAGTTATGTTGTGATTTTTCCTATGTACATAATCATTATGGTTTGGATGATTCACATGTTATTTCGATTGCAAGACCGTGGAATCCATAATCTTAAACTTGCTATATCAAAGTGATGCCTTGAATAAAGAATTCTTAATGCAATATTGTTCATGAAGTGGAAAGTGATGATAATGAATGATGAATTAACTATATTGTTGGATCGGATACCACGAACCGACACAATATATTTGGATAGTTGCCACGAGCCGACACGATATATTTTGATCGAATGCCACAAGCCAACACGATATTATTGGATCAGATGTCATGTTCCGACACGATAAAATTAAAGAGAAACATAATAAAATAACTTAATGTACTCAATCTCAAAGATCACATTTTCCAAAAGAGGGTGGTGTGGAGGCATGTGTCCTCATGTGTGTTCTTGATATTGTGACTGATTACATACTTTCGTCGTCGTTGTTGCCACTTGTTCATGTTGTTTGTTGCTTGCCACCTACTAAGTGCTATAGTTGATTTCATGTTATTAATTTATGCATATTATTTTCTTATTTTTGAGTCGACCGATGATATCTACTCAGTACATGTTGTCCGGTATTGTCCCCTACTTGTATTTTCTTTCGTTTTCCTTTTGTAGAGTGCATCGAGTGTATTAGCGGCTTCGAATCGCCCTCAACTCTAGGTAGTCTCCAAAAGTTCAGGTTCCAGGGTGAGCTATTCATTTTTAGCTTGTGTTGGATTCTCCTGATCATGGAATGGTGTCCTTATTTTTCAGATACAAACTATTTTTTTTATTTATTATGGTATCTTTGATACTCTTAGACTTGGTATTTTGGGATTAAAATTTCTTAATGTGATGACTTTCAGGTTTTACGCATAATATGTAATAGGCACTAGTGGATTTTTGTTTCTTACATTAATAAGATTTGAGCTTTCGCATTATTATTGTACTTCATAAGTTGAGTAACTGACATAAGTTAAGGTTTGCATTAGTTGGTTCGCCCACCTAGAAGATTAAGTGTAAGTGTCATTCATGACTCGTTTTGGATCGTGACAAACTTGGTATTAGAGCTTTAGATTCGGTGATCTCATCACACAAAGACAAATCTAGTAGAATCTTATGGAACGGTATGGGGACACATTTTCTTTTATTTGGGAGGCTATAAGACTTTAGGAAAAGTCATTCCTTTGTTTCTTTCATGCTATTACTTGAATCCAATTTGTATCTAGCTGATAGTAATTTGTATCTGACCTTTTTCACTCTATTTCACATATGATTAATATTAGTGCAATATAAGTGGAAACACCAACACCAACAAAATGGGATGTGTCCTTGGAAATAGGCATATTTTCCCAATTGACTACAAGGAATGAAATGACTAGTGACCAACATGATCTCTTTATTATGTTCTTAAGTTGAAACCCCAAGTCTTCAAGAGTACTGAATCTGAAGATGCTTATTATTTCCTTGTTGATTATCATGAGTTGTTTCATAAAATGGATATAGTAGAGCGATTTGGTGTTGACTTTATGACATACTTGTTCTAGAGAGACATTAAAATGTGGTAAGGGTCTCATGTTGAGTAACGACCAGCAAAGGGACTACCTATAACTTGGGCAGCATTTTCTAGCTTCTTCATGAAGAAGTATATCCCCCGGACTTTGAGGGATAAGATGAGATATGAGTTCCTGAATTTAGAGCAAGGGAAGAGGTCTGTTGTAGTCTATGAGGACAACTTTTATGTTTTATCCAAGTATGCTACTCAGTTTTGCTTTAGTCCGAAAGAGCGGATTCGCCGCTTTAGGAAGGAATTGCGGTCAGATTTGCATATTCCAGGTTTATAGGTGGCTACTTCTGCAAAATCTTTCAGAAATTGTTTATTTTGTGATACATGTAGAGGGAGTGAAGTTAGATAAATTCACCAAGCTAACAACGTTCAAGAAGTTTCGTAAGTGAGATGATTATAGTATTTCTACTCTTGTTGGTGAGTCTATGCTAATTGAGAAGGTGTATAGGTCTGGCCTTGTGGAATTTGTGGAGAGTAGAACTTATGTAGATTTTATTATTCTGGATATGGTTGAATTTGATGTAAGTATGACTTG